>KZ308595.1:479543-518613 GCA_000376725.2 Ladona fulva
GTAAATAAATTATATTATTACAGTATTAAAATTTTGTTATGATAAAATATACAGGTTTTGAGAAATAAAATATCAGTGATCACTCCATTAAGAAAAGGGGGAAAATGGCTCTTTATTCGTTTTACCAGTGATAAAATACTTAACAGAAAAAGTCGCGTTATATGATTGAACGCAAGAGGAACATGTTAATATTTGGTACAACTTGTTTTTGTTTGGGAACCGTAGTTTAGTTTTCATTCAACTCCAAACTCGAGTAACCACTAAAAAATCCCAATAAAAAAAACCGACATTCTATAGCGGATTATAAAGATGTTTTCCACCGCAGACTCCGCGAGCTTTCTTTGATTATGAAATCGTGTTAATGAGAGGAATACAAAGAGCAATTCGATTCTAAAAAGAGAAAGGATACGGATTACTTCAAAGGAAAGTCAGCTTCTGTTTTCAGAAATGCACGGAGAGCGTTATAACGGTCGGTCGGTCGATGGAAGCAAACATCGTTGGCTTTTATCTGCACTTTCTCCTTACATTTGCGTCTTGAGCTGTTTTCAGCGAGAAATATCTGGTGCATATTCGCTTCCCGGGATATAAAATTTGCTATTTATCACTTCAAATATTGGTAACTTAGGAAATATTTTACGCGAAATAAATTTCCTATCCACATATAAACAGAATTCTGCGATTACATTATCGAAGTTACTTTGAAATAGGGAGGAAAGTGTTATCGAGAATATATTTACCTTGAAGTTAGTTAATGTTGTTTTATTAACCCCATCTCAACAGCAATTAGGACGATTCAAGTTAATATTTAATTTCTTCTGAAGTGGAAAGGTTTTTGGCGAATAAAGAAATCAATGAATCAATTTTCGAGTACGTGGGGCATAAAATTCGATTCTGATGATTATGTAAACCGAAATTTGGTTATTTCATCGATGCGCGAATAAATTTACATTGGCCATGATTCCTATAAAAAGTTAAATTTAGATTGTTCACGAAGAATTCTGTCTCAACGATGGCATTGCACATTTCAAGCAATACTGAATATTGAGGTCGAGTAAAATGAAGCCTTAAAAGTGTAATAACATGATATTTAATAAAATACATGCACAAGATTAGTGTTTAGTACACTACAGTAGTACAATTTCAGGGTTTTTATTTTGGAAATCTTGTAAATGAATTTTATTAAACATGGACCGGTTCCACCAAGTGAGAACCTAACAAGTTAATTTTGTGTATTAACATTTTGAGGTTTTCATATATCTCGCCGTCCTATTTTTAAGAACATAAATTTTAAAGTTGTTGTGTTTAACCTCTGCTTTCCGAATGGGTTATGATTGTGGATATATCAATATACATTTTATAAGAAGTAAGGTTAATCAGAGGAAAATTCAAATACTTTTTAACAGAGAGAGTGGAATGTCGAGATCAGAGCCGGAAATCACAGGCTCATGGCCTTCTTGTCGCAATGGGCTGATAATGAACTCAAGATGAATCCTCAGCAAAAGGATTCGTCTGTCCCAACTTGTAGTGTTAGTCACGGGTACCAACTTTTATATTTTCTCACGTTATTGTCGTATATGAGATCAGATATGAGTTGAAATTCACTTCAAAAATCATTCGGAATCGCATCGAAGTTTTACGTAACTAGACTAATAACCACAGAATCTCACTCTTAAAATTTCAAAAGCTACATAATTGGTGTTATTTTGTTCTTCTAGGAGCTGTGCAGCCGTCCAGTGTTTGTCCACGATGCCCCCGCTCAATTTGATATTATACCCGGAAAGATGGGTAAGGATCTATCAATGAATTAGGATATTAGTATTATCATTAGTCAAATTTCTTCAAGAGCATCCATTCATGATAAATGAATGCACACTTAATTTGCTGAGATGAATAGTTATCACTTATACGGATTTTTGAAGGTATTTCAAACTGGAAATATACATTATGAAATATTAAATTATGAAAAACTTCTTGCGTAAGAAACACATTCACATGTCTAGAGTAGATCGAGTGCGAGGAATGTGCGATTTTCGTAATGTATCGCATTTCGAGTCGATTTATAAACTATATTTCTGTTGCATATTAAACGAAAACGTTAAATAAACGGAACTCTCTCGAAAAGTAAGAATCAGTAGCGTAGAGGTAATTAAAACCATTTTCGATTGGAAGAGGTGTTTAGTAATAACAAACGAGTGTTAACACTCCCCCCGAGATAAAATGGATTTTAAAAATAGAGGTTATGGGAAACAAATTTTAATTATTCAAATATTTGCTATTAAACCATTGGTGACTCACACGTATTACATATAAATATAAACCTGATTCCATCGTTTTTCCCGTGTTGTTGCCCGGCGATAGCCAACAGTAACGTATAAAATACGTTTTTGATTGGCGATAGCGAACGGTGACGAGGAACAATGGAAGTCTAACGTGTTATTACGTAGACACATTGATTTGAAACTGTGGGATTTGAGGTTAAAATTCACGTTCTAAGCTGATCTATTACTGTGATCCAAACTCACTTCTAATGAAGGACAGCATCATATTCTGGTGAACATCGTTGTTAATCACTTCGTTTTGCAAGTAGCATTCCTCACTTTCTTTGCTAACGATTTCCCAAGAATAGTTTATTTTCAACGAAGAAACACACCCAATTTGCAAAGGAAAAAAGAGAAATAAAAATGTAGAATCACGTTTAATTTCGAATTACTACAGAAAAATCAGAGACGATGAAATAGAGCCAGGAATTCTTTTCGAAGTAGAAAGTTGTCGATCCCTCCCTTGTAATTAAGAAGATCTTATTCTAGGAAGGTCTCTTTTCGAGTTGTTTTTTGCTTAATTTTCTAAAAGCTCGATCCTCAACGGAGAGAAAGCAGTTCGGATGGTCAGAGACAAAACTTCGACATAAATTTAAAATCTGGAAAGAGAGCAGCTTGAAAGGATAAATACAAAGGGGAAAACGAGCTCATGAGCATTAGAAAGGCCGAGAGATATGACTGCCGACAGATGGAATGCCTCCGTCCGATAATACCCGATTTTCTCCTAAAGAACTCGACATTTGTTGTCCAAGAAGTTTATCATACGTAGTGTGGGTAAATTAGCAGGCACACTCCGTATGTTAAGCCTGCTTTCTACTTTATTTCAACACAGACTGTTATCGAAATACATTCTGAGTTGAATTACCTTCTATTCTCGAATATAACAAGCACCCAAGTTTTGGGAATCTTGTAGGAGGAAAAATAATTGATTGTAAGGCGCATGGTATTTCCAATCCGACCCTTCTGGTATTTCTGGAACAATAGTTGTCAATTACTTAATAATATGCATACCAATCGATAATCCCTTAATATATCAAGGTGTCTTAAAAATCTGTTGATTATTTGTCATAGCCTAATGGCATACCGATGAAGGACAATGCGTTAACCATTGCTTACTAAAAGTACGTTGATTGGAATAGGGAAAACGGAATCGCAGCTTTAAACGTTACAATTCGGCCTTAGGTATTAAATGTACACTTAAAATAGACCTAAACTAAAGTTCACTTTTAGATCCGGCATTATAATATTTTGTTAAAGTGAAGATTGTAGTAAATCTTCTATATGTTTGATGAATTAGCGTGGAGAAGCGCGATAATCTCATTTTAAATTCAACAAAACATCATAATACCAGACCCTAAAGTGAACTTTAGTTTAAGTCCATTTGAAGTGCACATTACAATTCCAGACCATAAAGTACATTTTCTCCGCTATGTCAGCTTTACGATAATGCGATTTAGAACGCGAATCAAAGACGCACTGATATCTGATGCACAGCCAATTTTTGGAAGCACTAAAAACCCAAAAAAGTTGCATTTAAGATTCGATACTTCGGAATCCTTGACATTCGTATTGAGGCCGATATCACTCGGTGATCTTGAATGTTTGCTTACAGATTTCAGTTCGATAAACCGCTTAACACTTCATTTACGATAAAATGAATATACGGCAGAAGTTGAGAACCCTGCATTGAACCACCAGCACATACTGTAGTCATCTAATTGAATATTCCTGCCCTCAAACTGTGGAAGTAATACAGTAGATTAACATACCGTTACACGATTTAAATTCCTTTTATCAATTGATGTCGCGAACCGTTTCATACTTTACTTCTCTCGGAATTCGTTAGGAGCGACGGCGGACGTTGTAGTCGCCAATTCGTGCGCATTATTAGTTGCAATAACGACGATAAGTATCTCTCTAATTGCTGTCCAAAAATGCAGGTCCAAAATTGAAAAAGGTCGGAGGAAGTTTGATTTACAACCTGGCGACTCGCAATTCGACGCACCAAAGATTGTAGCTGCACGCCATTTTGTTTCATGCATACAACATCGTGTAGGACTCGCTATTGAATAGAGATTCACTTGCGTTAGTCACACTTGACTAAGACAGCCATATGAACCCCTCCCTTCGCTTCCTCCCTTTATTCATCGCTCACTCATTCCGTGCGCGATTTCTTCCTTCTTTTGTCTTCCCTCCATCGGACACCCGAACACGTCCACGGCGCGGCGATGCAACTTCCGACACGGGCTCCATCCGCGCATACTGATCGGGTGACGACCGTCGTCTAAAAAGGAAACCACTTGTCCCTCCGCCCCCGCATTCCACCCTCCGATTTCCCTTGTGGTTCCATTCGACTCCACAACGCTAATCGGTAGCGCTTCAACAGCCAAGGCCTATCAATATCGTGATGGCAACGCTTCTAAAGACGTTCGCTTGTTTGTTTTCCATCGACGACTCCGAAAAAAGCCTCCGTCTGCAGAGAGAAAGGCCGCGAGCGAAGGCGAACTCAATGGGTTTGTTTGCGCCGCGCGAGTTTCTGGGACTTAGTATTCTAAAAAATAGCTCCTTTTAAAATTTGAAAGTTCGTTTCGCATGGAAATTTAAGAGGGCTCTGAAAGGAAACAGAACGCTGAGAATTTCCTTCCAAATAAATATACATGGAACAAATTAGTTAATTTATTTTATTAGAAGTTTGAAACACTCCAAAAGCAGTTTCGCCGGCGGTTTGCATCTTTCCCTCTGTGACCGAAACAGGAAACAAGGGGTAGGAAACGGATTCCTTCTAAGAATCACCTAATGCGAATTGCCATAGCAATACTATCCTCCTCTAGCGTAGGAGAATACAAAAGAGAAAACTATGGGCGGTTCCTATTTTTAATGTGTCCGTAAAGGAGGTGGGGAAGGGGTGGGGTTTTTCTGAGAGACATGGATACATTTTTAGATTTTTACCTACTTTTCTGAAAATTCATTTATTTTATGTTTACCTCTTTAGTCAGAATGGTACGATTTTTAAACAAAGTCAGTCTAGTTAGTCGAATTTATAAAAACCGAATTTATGACAAATTAAATTATCTTATTACGTCAGCGTAGAAAAACCTACAGTACTTCAAATAGCTATAAGAGTGATTTTTAACTACCATTAAAACTATCTGGAAGTATAAAATATTCGTACGGTGTTTGAAGTACAACATATAAAAACTAAGCTATAAACACGAGAGGTAAACAGTTGCTTTGAATACTATTTGGAAATCGGTCAAGAGAGTGCGATGTTTTTGCAATTCACAAGGTCTCATTATGGGAATACAGCTATTTAGTGTATATCGTCGAAAGGAGCCTGTAGACCTTCAAAGTCCTCAGCCTTAAGGCGAAGTGAGTGTTTGTGAGGTTCTGAAACGATTAACGGTAGCGTTCCTTCAAAAGCGCTCTAAGGTCACCTTATTTAAATACATAACGAAACTTGTTTAGAATAGATTTTATTAAACATCTCTGCGTCAACGTAGCCTTGGCGAAAGATTTGATCTGTGTGGTACCTTTAATTCAAGGGGGTCCTCAGAATGTATTAATGCTTTCTGCGAGCGTTGAATCGATTGTAATCTCACATACGAAATTCGTACCCACATCAAAAGTACAATGTCTTCTTAAAGAGAATCTAATTAATTTGCATCCCTCGGTGAGCAAAGGCTATAGCCTCGATATTGTTTCATGCCGAAACACGCAACGTCGAATATTTACGCTGGAATGTTATACTCCGGCGTCCACTAAATTTCGAAGCCGAACTTTTACGTCTTTCTCGTTGAAAAGGAAGGAAATATACATACGACTCCTCGGGATTTCATTTGAATTTGTTATACTCATGGGATAGGACATGACTTGAACAGAGGATTCGCAAATTTAGAATCAGCAGTCTGCTCTTAAGGACGAAGGAATCGGGAATAATTGGTGAAATCCTTGGTGTGGAGTGTATTGCTGTATGTGTGTGAAACGTGGAAAACAGGGCATCAAAATATTGGAGGGTTTTTAGATGTGGTTTGGCGTAGAATGGAAAAAATAAAGTTGGATCGATAGAAAAATAAACACACAGATCCTAAAGATGATTGAGGAGAGGGTTTTAATTGGAGTGATTAAGCGTAGACAGAGGAAATGGGTGGGCTAAATATTGAGGTGAGGGATTGCTAAGGAATGTTATTGAGGGAAGAATGCTAGAGAAAAGACAAAGGCGAAAGATGGTTGGGTAAGAAACAATATATAGGGAAAATTAAGGCACATGAACCAACCAAATAGTGGAATACTTAGTAGTCAGATCTTACGTATTCAATAGTGTACTCTGCAAGGATATACAGCAATGTTCTCTACTCTCACAATAAAATCGTTGCAAACGATAAAATAAAGTAAAAAAATAATTAGGGGTTCGTCTATATCGAAACGAATCGCTAAACCTAAGATATTCCTAAAACACTTAAAAAATTATCTCCACGTTCCAAAAGAAATCATTTTAATTACGTAAATATTAATTTCTTCCACATTTTTATACTAGCTGATTCTTTAAAGAATATAAATGCTTAAATTTAATACCCTAGGCTACGAGACAGGTCATAGAGAACAAAAAAGTGTAACAATGAATTATTCGTCACGGGAAAATATAACGGTTGTCCGTGATATTAAAATATGACAATCAATAGCGGGTCAAAGGAAGTCAGCTCGAGGCTGTAATTCAGGCAAATCAACGGTCAAGCTCTCCTTACGGGGCTCTCTACACCCGGAATCAAATATTTACATTCTTTGTCGAGTTCATTGTTCTAAATTGTTACAGTGTAATATTTTTACTCTTTGAACGGACTTCATTCTATGTTAGGGAATAATTTACTATTTCACAGACTAAAAGTTAAAAAATATTACGGGAATCTAAAGGTGTGTTTGACGTAAACAGAACCACTATGCTCAAGATATAGGCTAGATAACCTATGAGAAGTTAAATCAAACTTTTTTTAGGTAAATGTGACATAAAATTAATGATATGAATCATAATTAATAAGCGAATCTCTTTCATTACCTTAAACGTCACGAAAGTAACGTTTCGAAAGTCATAATTTCCTCCATAATCTAATTCCCTAAATTGCTTTTATTGTTGAAGCGAAACAGAAAATCTTCGTAAATTTTGTCATCGTAGTAAAGATAACTTCGAAACCTGACTTTGTAAATTTCTAACAGACGAAATAGTTATCCAAGCAAGGTCCTCCACATTCTTTAAATAACAAGAGTTTTCTACATTCTGAAATCAAATTCAAAACTGCTGCTGATTCTGTCCTCGGAAGTGATATTGGACGATTATTGAAAACGTTAATTAAAGGATTCGATCGCGGAGAGAGAAGATTCTGGAGAACTACTTCAAGAAAACAAAGATATAGTCAATATGAACATAAGAAAATACTACACGTCGAATAAGAAGTGTTTGAAAATAAATATTGATAAGAACCGATACTGACATTGGAAACTTGCAAGTCAAATGTAAATCGTAAGTAAATAACGACGGAGAAAATGGCTTTAAAACTGAAAAGATGCGCAAAAGAAAGCTGCTCTCACGAAAATTTCCTAAGAGTATTTGGCAGTGGTCGCTAACCTAGTAATGAGTAAAGATTCGTAATTGTGGATATTTAAATGCATTTCCAAAGGACGACGACAAAATGATTCTGATAGAAAAGTTTTATTGTAAAATCGATGATTTTAGATAGAAGGGTAAATATATTGATGTAATAATGTATCAAATTCTAGAATAGCAATTAAAAAAAATAAACTTTTCGAGTTGATACAAAATCACCTATACATCTAATAAGATGTGCACTTGCTTAAAAAGTCTCGGAGGTTCGGTTTTTGTCTCCAGTCTCTGAAAATATCGAACAATATTCAGCTTGAGCCTTCGTGGAAAACAAGAACGTCGGAAAAACAGAAAACGATCAGGAATATTTGCGACGGAAAACTTGTCTACTAGATTCTAATTGATGCAGCCGACGCTGAGAAATGTAGTAAATAAATTAAAAGAGAAATTTAGAACTTCGATTCCTCGGTAATTAGTCGCCAATAGAAATTATAAGGCAATTGAAAAGGAGAGGCAGCGGTCGGCGGGCAAAACAAGAGTCACTCGTAAGTGCTTCTCTGGAGTCAGTGACCTTGAAAACAGTCCCAGAGGGCAACGCGAATACAACTGCTTTCACGGTGCCAGCATCTTTCTCAAATTAAATTTATTCGACGATTAAGAGTAGAAAGTGCCTTTCTTTCGAGTCTCGTCATTTATCGCTGCTGACGGTGTTCGTAGGAAAATCGTGTCTAGTCCAAGGAAAGAGAGATGAACGACCGATGAACGTCAAGAGTTGCACACAAATCCTCAGTCTGAGATGAAGACAGTCACGGCTTTAAAGGAGGATTTGGGTGTTCATTTTTCATCTTGATCGATGCCCAAGAGCGGCCAAATTTATTACTCCTCCAACACCTCACCTCTCGTGACCTACTCATCCGCCTCAACCCATTCGTTCTTCCCGAATTCCTCTCGTCTTTGTTGCCTCCTCTATACTTTTGTTGTGCTGTTCGCCTCCAATACACAAGCGAAGATCGCAGATGGAAAGAGGCCCTTGTCGGGGTCTCCACTACGGATGTGGGTTAGTTTCTTGGAAAATGCAGAGGGGATGCTGGAAAGGGGGCATTGGTACTTGGATGCTTATCGTATGGAGGTCTACAACCGTGGGAAATCAATGAAAGGAACGTAGCTTATTTTGCGAAGAACTTAATAAGCAAATCTTTCGACTATTTTTCTCGTACTTGCTTTCCAAGATAAAGCATTATTGATGCCATATATTGAAGGTTATATTGAAGGTCAAAGCCTCGCCGTTCTATGGGTGCAGGGGGTGCATCGCACCCAGGCAGCAGCATCTAAATGGCGGCAACAGAGGCGTAGCCAACCATTATTAGTATTACAACAATTGTTGTTTTCTGTGTTAAAAAAACGACTCATTTAGGGAATATTATTATGTGAAATTAAAGATACTATATTACTACGGATAACTCAAGACCCAAGAAAGACTCAAGAAAGAAATATTTGCGCAATAAATTTAATCGAAGAATTGGAATCAATAAAAGATTTTATGGTATCAAAAAAATAATCCTCTTCAGGTTTTGTAAGATGTGTTTTCTAGAGATTTGATCGGAGTCTTTCCTAATTTGCAAATAGCTTCACGTGTTTTATGGAGACTTCCGGAGTCTGTTGCTGCTACGATAATTATACTCAATTGTAATTTGAAATATTAACTAATAATGACCATTCACTACGCTAGGATATGGAATATGCAAAAATAATTATTACTGATGTTTGGTGACCAATGTAAGCTGGGGAACGAAGTCATGAAACAGTGGTTTATGAAAGTTTAACTAAATAATTTTTACTAGCAATTCAGGAAATGTATGGTTTTGGTATTTAATTTTTAGGGGTAGCAATTTACGTTCGCGCCCTGGCGGCAAATAAGCTGGGCGCGGCTCTGTTAAAGATAAAAGTATATTAATGGTAATTAAGAAAATACACTGAATCAATAGAAAAATCTTATACTGAAGTAACCACTGATCGAGGCAATCAATCATAGCTTTGCTATGTTTTTAAAAATGATTCAAGAGTCTGCAAGGGTAAAATAAATTTAGGATTAGCAGTTAATATCCCAAATCCATATTAAAAATAATAACAAGTAATGGAATTCCACTATATCTCGTAGAGAATATTCAAATCCATATTATTAGGCATTCATACATACGCGATACTGGTCATATCTCCATCTTTTTCAAATCCTTTCAATAACAAAAGCGACAGTAGTATTTAATAAAAGTACAAATTCAAAGGCGATTAATAATAATGAAAGTTCTGAGCCCTTCGTCTCCATTTATATGTGTACTACGTAACGTACTTAGGTTATGGAAAACATTCGCAAGAACTATGATCAAAAATTAATTTCGTGAGGAGAAATTGTGAAAGGCACGAACTTTTTCAATTGATGTATAGGCGTCGATGGTTTCGGCCTCTATTTGGCGGTATGTCATAACTGAAGAAACAATTAGTTGGACTGAGAATTTTAATTATACTATACCACAAGAGAATACACTCACACACGACCCAGGTTTCGATGCATAACATCATTTAATCACCTGTGATGATGCTATTCATCGCAACCTGGGTCGTGTGTGTGCATTCTCTTGTGAATAATTAAAATTCTCAGTCCAACTAATTGTTTCTTCAGTGATGTATCGGCGACGATGGAATTAGTTTTGCATCGAATGATAGCGTGATGTTGCTGATTGACTCAAAGTTAAACGAGAAAAATCATCAACACGTTCTCTGGTGGTTGGTATAACACTTTCATCCCTTAACTTAATAAGAATATGTAACAAAAAATTCATCAATTAGAGACAAGTTAATACATGAAGATCGACGCAAAATATATTGAATTAATTTTAAGTAGGTTCTGTTTTAAAGGTGCGATCGCTCGCTTTTTTGGAGGGAGTAATCATCTGTAACTCCGGAAATCTGGTTGAATCGCAAGGTTATTATCCAGTTCCGTAATGAAAACAACTTTCTTTTCGACGCATATTTCGCAACGTCCAAACATAATAACGAGAACATTAACCACCCCTTACGTACTTGCTTTCTTGTTTCCACTTACAATTTGAATCCTGCCTTTTGTATGTCCTCCTCAATTGAGTATGAGGAAGAAAGCGGGCCGTCTAACCTAACGTTTTCCTCACTCCGTCGGAATCTTTCTCATTCCTCAACGGCCACTCCCAAACAGGTGAAAGCAGACCAACAACGCCGCTGTCTTTATTGACCCTTTTTTACAGCCTCTCCTCTTCTCTCTTTCGTTTTAAACGCCCTTCATTTCTGCTGCGAAAGCATAGGCCAACGATAGAATCGGGGCCAATGGGCTATCAAAGATTCCCAATTCTACGTAATATCTTAAATGCGAATGGACGCTCTCACAAATCGATCCTTTGGACTCGGCTGACCTCCAATTCTTATTTGCCGACGGATTTAATCTTTCTTTTCCATTGTAATCGTTTTCCGTTCCTAAATTTCAATAAACCGGAGTTGGAAAGCAAAACCATTAAAGGGATTTTCGAGGTATACAACTAAGGTAATGTAATGCTTCTCTCTACAATATTAAGTAAATTAACCAAAACATTCAACTCAAAGCTAAAATACATCCAAAATACTTCTACTTTACATCAAAATACATTATTTTCCTCAATCTGGGATTACGAACTTAGAGCAACCATCCGCAAATACCGCCGCCCAATGCTGTACTGAATGAATAAACCCTTGACCTAAACACCCAATCTTATTCCGAGTCAGATGCCCTACCCTAACCCGTGATCTTAAATAATAAAATAAACTTAAAACTCTGTAATATAAAACCATAGTTAAGACCCTGGGATCAGTGCTATGAGTAAAAGCTTTCCAACAGGAAGTGAATTTTATTCGTCGTCGACCGTTCCGAAGCAACGAACATTGCGAATTTATTCGCATTTAATTTAGATCCTAAGGTGATTTCTCTTCAAATTGTTTGCTACTTGAAAGAACTGGAAATTTTGTAACTACATATAATCGAATTTCAACATTTACAGTTAAAATGTTTTGTACAAATATTATTCAGAGAAATGGTCTTTTAAATACATTAACTTTAACTTTATACAAAAGTTCCTTCACAAATATGAATTTCTAAGGTGAGTAATTCCAGTGAAAAGGAAAAAATTAACTTTGTTGTAAAAAAGGGCGTCGCCAGGATTTGTCTCCGGGGACGAGAGTAAAAGACATGGAGTAAACGCAAATTTGCCCACATTCCTAGGAAAGGCATAATTATGTACTAAATGTAATAAGTATGGAATCAGATTTATATTTAGATATATTTCCCGCGAGTCACTAGTGGCGTGTGTAACCGTAAATATTTAAACAATTAAAATTTTCCTTCTACAACCTCGACTTTTGAAAACTTATTTTGGGGGTTTGTTGGGGGATTAACACCCAAACTGGCCCTGGTTACGCCACTGCTAAAAGAATCATTTCAATACTAACTTCCTCCATCTTACATAACTGTGAGGAGAAAAAATCAGAAATATTCTACCACTTTCTGTCAAAACGCCTTCGGAATGTTTCGTCAGAAAGATAAACCTAAATACCTGTAAAGGAGAAGTAGTTCAGCCACTTTTCGTAGTCAGAGAGAACTTTTGGCCAATAAATCTTAAGATAATCGTTCGTCAGTCGAGTTATGGGTCAAATTCCTCTCCAAATCTGCTCTTTAACGAAAAAGCAGTGATTTAGTCTTTGAAGGAATTGGAAATTTCCATTCGGTGAACGATTTAAGAGATCTTATTACTCAGCCAATTGTCTATGGGACATGTTTATGCATTCATACTGACTGATAAAACCAGATAACCACTGCGACAAAAAAGTTCTGCATATTTTAATTTTTGATAAGGTACGGGAGCATCTCCTATAGCGGTTGAAATTCCTGACCACAACATAATTAAAGATGCCGGAAAATTCCCTTCCGGTATTTTTGGCCGAAAGTATGATGCAGAATTATTAATTCGTTAAACTATGAGAGAAAAAGTCGTCGATTTCTACGGTTAAATTACTAGAATTGATACATTTTGCTATTAGTAGGAGAAACAGCCGCTATTTTCCTCACAACTTCTGGAAAATTACGAAAAAAGGTAGAAATGTTTGAACCCCGGCTGAGGACGAGTAGAGGCAGAAAAAGAGATAATCCCGGACCGCATTCCTCTCGCGTTCCTATATTTTAGTATCCGTGGGAGGAGCTGTGCTCCGTCATCGACGCAGCGTACGTCTTCTTGGCCGCATCTCTTTATTCTTTTTTTTTTTCGAGACCACGACCTACATAAGGAGAGGGGAGGGGAGACCAGGTGAGAGAGTGAGTTCAAAGCGAAGTCAATGATGGCCCGATTGGTGGTGAGGTCATTCCATCGCGTGTGTCACGAGGAAAGGTCGATATCCACTCCCTCGAATTATCATTCCTCCGCAGCAAAAATCAACTACGATATTTCCTTCCGCTCCTTTCTTTCATTCTCTTCTTCTTTTTCCACTGACCATTTTCCCTCGCTTCCGCGTTTCTCAGTTATATCCGAGCGCCTCTTCCACGGCGGCAGATTCTCTTTGTTTGGCGTCGTCGCCTCGCGCGCAATAAAAAGCAACTTTCTTTTTCCGCCTCTCTTCGGAGTGTTGAGCCCGCGGAGGAAACTGCCGAAAAAAATTAGCTTTCCTTCCGTCGCCGTTGCCAACGTCAGCGAGCGGAACAACAAGAGCGAGGCAGGGAAGATCGCACCGTGTGAGTGGAATGTGTTCTGCTCCGAACGGCATATGCTCCTGCGCAACATCGACGAATATGTTAATTAGGAAAGGAAATTACTATTATCGGTTTTTAATAAACGTTTCCGAAAATTAGTAGAGTAAAACTCACGCTAATAAAGGATTCCATGATTTTTCATGATAAATACAAGAGCTTCTGGGAAATGGTAAATTGAGCTCGAAGAATGAATGCCGCAAGAAAGATTCGGGATGCACATAGCCTTCCTGCCGTGTCTCAAGATAGATTACTAATGATGATCTACTTAACATCGCCTCTTAAACGGGGCTCTTAAGGCCAAGGCCAATTCGCTGCTTGCCTCAATCATGGATGCCGTGAATCGGAGTGCACAATGCCAACCACAGGAACTAGAAATGGGATGAGCATTACTAGAATTCGTATTGCTAGGGAATTTAATTATAAGTTCAGAAAAAGTACGTTGAAACATTTATTCTTGAAAGTTTTTACATTTTTAGGTAAGGGCTTTAAGAGTGATCCAGGTAACTTATTCCATTCAGCAATACCTCTATTGAGAAAAGAATACTTGACTACATCGGTTCTTTGCCGTCGAGGTTTGATTTTAAATTCATGACTATCCTTCCCGAGGAACTGCGGTTTCTCAATTGAATTCTGAAAAGCTTCCTACCTGAAACAGTATTGTAAATACAACCTAGCCCATTTATTTTTCTTCTTTTTTCTAATGTATCCCATCCAAGAGTCCTTAACATTTCTGTTACACTATCGTGTAAAAAGCAAATGTCTGTCCGTCCCCCTATTTATCTCAGAAACGGCTTGACTTAGAGATCTGAAACAAGCTGCATTGTGTTTCTACGATGCTTAAACCCCAGGAAAACTATTCTCATTCCTGTTAAGGCCTGGGTTCGAACCCAGGAGCCCATTATACGTTTCCATAAGAGATTAACGTAAATTACGTTTTCGTTACCTGCAGAGGTTGTTACTTTTATAAAATTAAATTAGAAACAATGGTCATACGAAATTGAGACAAGGGTCACAAGATAGGAAAATGATCTTAGATTCTTATTTTAGTCGTGAAATATTGATATAGATCCGAACTTTCGAGGATTTTGATAAAACACACGGAAATTTCGTAAAATTTTTGTGAAATAAACAACCCATCCCTTTGACGACTGAGGCTATTGTTGAATGTTGATTTCATGAATTATCCCATATAAGTCCACGGGTATAATCAGTTCTTATAATTTTTATAAGAAATTACGTAAAGTAGGCTTTCATGTCTTGAAAACAGTAGAATAAACATTATAAATAACGGTAAGATATATATTGAGACATTACGATCTTACGACGGAATTTTTTTGTGCTAAGAAGGACCAGATATATACGAATAGATATATTTTTAAAATAAATTAAGTTCCGTCATGCTTGACGGGGGCGCTTACTAGTATATATATAATAAATAATAATTATAAATATAAGTTCAGCGTTAACCCTCCCATGAGGGTTAGATTCTTTCAGAAAGATACCACAGTCTTGATCCCCAATCTCGGAAATTTCAATTACCTTGCTACGAAACCGTATTAATCTCCTTGTTATCTATCCAGTTAATGTTTTTAATGGATTTTTTTTAACATATCTTGTAAGATCCGTGCATGTTTATACCTATATGCAAACTGAAGATTCATTGTGTTTTATGGTCTCACATTAGTTAGGATGATTATGGTCTCACTCAAACTTTTCTTCTTTAAAATTTTCAAATTTTCTAATAGCTTGACTAGCCTCGCCTTAGTAAAGAGTTATTCATTCGTTCAATATGGCAATCATGACCTTTAGAATTACCACTCTCGGGCTACGGTTTAGTCATTCTGGGAGGGTTGGTCAACAAGTAAATAATAAATTCCACATTTTTTCCAGCCAAAACCAATGCTAATATTTGAAATTGTAGGTTCGTATTCTCTGACGTTTCGCGTGCGTGTGAGTACAGTTTCAGTTTTCAGATGGCAGATAGCTGCAGACAGCAGTAGGAAGCTTTCAAGTGGAGTCTGACCATGATACACGTTACAGACAACGTGCTGTGATTGAATTTCTGTACGTGAAGAAAGGAACGGTAGGGAATATTCACAAAAGTTTGTGCAAAGTCTATGGAACAGTTGATAGAAGTACAACTGCTTGGGTATGGAGGGTGAGTTAATCAGAAGGCAATTGAAAGTAAAAACCTGGCTCCATAACCAGAGCGAGGGCTGGTACCGACAGGGCATACATGCCCTAGTGAATCTCTGGAGGAAGGCAGTAGAACTTGAAGGAGATTATGTGGAAAAATAGACTGAGTAGATAAAACATCAATCTTTCGTTCAATTTCAATTTTTGTAGAATATATAGTTTCTGAGAAAAAAATGTGGAGCATTACTTTCTGACCAACTTCCGTATAAGCCTGAACTACTTTCCTCGATATCTTTTCAAAATTTACCAGTTTTTCGAATCAAAGTCACCACAATCGTTAAATTCGTCCATCTTTGGAGTTATCCAACGGGCCTGACATGAAACAGGGGGAGAGCCTCACTCGAGGGATTTGATGAAGTTGTTGTTGATTGAATGAGGTAATGAGAGAAAGAGATGAATTCGTTTTTCTCTTGTGGTTCGCACAAAAATGATACCGTTTGCGGTTTCGCTATTAGAATCGGCGCGTGTTGCGGCACCGGGCGCTTAATAGCTGAGCAGTATCCACTTCGGAATTATTTTTCGAGCTCATTTTACAGCACTTATTGATCCCTCGACCGCTCTTACGAAGGACTGCCGACGCGGACGGAGTCGTTTGTAGAAATTTATTATCAAAGACAAATACTAGGAGGGAACGCAGATTTAGATGAAAATTGTGGTATACTTCGAGGCAAGAATAACGAATTACCCCCCAAATAGGGTTTTATGAGCAGTAGTTATCCCGAACAATTTCCTTTAGGTATTCAATAACATCATAATTGTAAATTTACAGCAGCCAATAAAGATCCACAGCCTAAAACACTAGCATGAATGAGTTTCTGATTTATTGGCGTATAAAACACATCAATCAGACACCAGGAAAAATGTAATATCTGATCCAAATAATATCAGCTATCATGGGTTCGAACATCCAGAAGTTCCTGTTTTCCCTAAAAGAATGCATGGATTTACAAAACACCTTTTGATGAACCACCTGAAAAAATCCTAACCCAAGGTATTCCTAGGCGTGACTCAGTAAAGTTAAAAGTTCTAGCCCATTCTCATCCTGGGGGAAAATCATAGAAATGGATGCTAGAATGAGTCGTCTGAAAAAGTAATTTGTTACGCGAACGATACGCGAAAGTAATCGATTGGGGAAGTACAGTCATGGTGCATGCACCCCCTGCCACACGCCGAGTACACGTAGGGTACAAATGTAGGTGTAAAACAGTAAGGACATCTCCAAAAAGGGTTCTACGTTAGACCGCTATGCAAATCTCTCATGATGAATACGTAGTAGATTTCTTTTATTTCTTCCATTCTTTCCCATACAGACTTGTCAACCAAGGTATTCAGCCGAGTTATTCATTATATTATTCAATTCGATCAAATTAATTCTAGCATCCATTCTCTGATTTTTACCATAGGTTCTTCATTGGCTGTTATAAATTTACAATTATTCACTGCAATACTCGAAGACTATTTTCCGGGAAAACTACTGCTAATAAAACCTTTTTTGGAATTGATTCGCTGTTTTTCTCTCAAAGTCTATCCAAGCACCAATTTTCATCAAAATATGCATTATATACTCACCTTTATCACCGATTAGAAGTAGAGTTACCAATTTTCATCAAAATATGCATTATATACTCACCTTTATCACCGATTAGAAGTAGAGTTACCAATTTTCATCAAAATATGCATTATATACTCACCTTTATCACCGATTAGAAGTAGAGTTAGAATTTGGTACATTTGCATAGATTTGCCGTAGATAATTCAAATAATTAATAGACTATATTTTCAATCAAATGAACTTGTGATCATTCCGAGAGTGAATCCTTATAATTCGATTTATATGAGTTCGATTTAGAAAAACTTCAAACAGTCTTCAGCTCGATTTGGTTATTTGATTCAGCCTATTGCGAGTGCTCGGAATGAAATGACCAAATGTTTGAGAATTGCCGATTTCGAATTTCATTGCAAACGAAGAGACGACAACTGACCGCCAACGTCGACTCCATTTGTATAAGATCCACAGTTACAAGAAAATAAATTGTCGAGTTTAAGAGGAAGGTTTAAACAGCGGTTTTTCCCACATTTTTCATTCCTCTGCAAATCTAATTTTATGAACTTCCCTCTGAGGTCTGACAATTACAGATTGCAATTATTCCAACCCCTATATTCGACGCATTCAGCTTTTCTTCCCACGAGCAGTTTTTCTCATACGAATTTCTTCGCGTGCACGAGTTACAACTAACTACTCTCTTTGTATAAAAATCGAGTTCGAAACGTGTTAAAGGAGGAATGATCTGCTAATTATCTCTAAAGGACACATCTGCGTTCTGAGGAAACAGATCAAAACGACAGTAAGGTAAAAATACTTGGGAAGTTGTTTGCTCATCAAATTTAGTTTACCAACCTAACCGATGATGAACAGATCGTTCACTTTTGATACTTCCAAATGCCGAATACTACCTTACTTTATTCTGAAACACACCAACTAAAGTCTATTGAATTTATCTTGGCGGCTGAGTGGGATGGGCATGAAATACTACGTCCTTTAGGGAACGGGAGGGAGATAAATCTAGGATTATAATATTGAAGCTACTCATCTTTGATTGGGAATCAAATTATTGGAGTTATCTTTAATATCGGAGGCACTTATTATCTATCTCCGTTCTGTGAGAAATCAGTGCGTCAACTCTTTGTCGCATCTTGTGATATACTGCTTTCCTTACTATAATGATATAGACTCCGAGGGGTCTATTCGATTGGAGGCCGGCGGAGCATTGTAAATTAAAATTTACTTATAATAATAATTCGACTTTATTCGGGCGATATTTAGACTACCAAGTCTCTTCTAAAATTTAACCGTTCGCCGTATGAAACTTTAAAACTACAGATTGAAAATAGGGAATACAATAGGGAATACAAATACTTTGCTGATTTCAAAACCTGAAAAAACACTTAGGAAAAAATACAACACAACAGGAAAACAGTCACAAGAAGATATCGGTTCAGGTAACGTTCAGTACTTAAAGAACGATTCAAAAGAATGAATTAAAAGTGGCCGCACTGAGTTGAGAGAGACTGATTTCTAATAGAACTCCATGGAAATAATGAGCATCTCTGAGTTTACAGATAAGTCTCTTTAATGCTTGATTGGTCTCCCTCCCCGCACCCAATAATACGCAATTTTACTTGCTCCCCTCTTCCTCAGCCGTCAAGATAAATTTAATAAACCATAGTACTGGATAAATTGTATCGAAGGGCATAGATTTTATGTAAAACTTATTACGTACTTAAGGTTAATTACGTTCGAATATACGTGGAATCAAGTTCATTAACGATCAATGCTTGAAAGCAGAACCATTACAGCGAAGCGCATATTTCGTAGAGCCCTACAGGCCGTTGACCTCGGATAACGCTGTTTTTCATGTTTCTCAATTCTCTTCGGTTTCTAAAGTCTTTTATCGGAGAAGAACGTAATCCCCTCTCCGTCCCATTGTTGCGTTTTTTATTCAGGCTCCGTTAAAAACCACCGAAAAAATGAAACGGGTTCCCCTAACATTCCGCGGTCATAATTTTGAGAATCTGACGATGCGGTAATTTTCTCCTCCATAACCTCCGATGGTGTGCGACTAAAAAAGTGCTTTTTCGTAAGAGAGACGTCGTATGGGAAACCCGCGAAATAAGGAATGTCCAAAGAAGGTTCTCTCTTGGTCCTCTGTCTTGTTTACTGACGATGCGAAGCAACTACGTCGTTATTTTTGAAGGATTTAAGACGAAAACGAAAACTGTTTAAGCCTTAAGAAAGCCTTATATTCTAAAATAGTGAAGTATTTGCTTTTCGCTCGAATTAAGCTAAATCCCTAATAAATAAATAATCTAAATAAGAAAAGAACACTTGGTAACTTTCACAGTTATATTTTTCAAAGGCAACAAGTTTCGTCGATGAATCGACATCATCATGATTTCGATTCATCGACGAAATTAGTTGCCTTTGAAAAATATAACTGTGAAAGTTACCAAATGTTCTTTTCTTATTTGGTATGGCTCCCTTTCACAAAGTCGAGCTTGGTCATATCAGATTTAAATAATTAAACCCTAATTCTTAAACGATCCCTGAGAGATAACTTTAGGGATAAGAGATTCTATCGAAAAAAAGAATTACTAAGGCACAAATTTTCGATATTTACAACATCCAAAAATATATATGTTGCTTATTGTTCCTAGCAAATATTTTTTAAGCGCCTATCGTCGCAAACAGTATTCAGTTAAATTTATAGTTACAAGAATAAGATTGGTTGCACATTTAACCTTCGAATGAACAAAGTTTGATAAAAATACGTTCAAATTTAGATATTTTAATTAATGAAGAAAGAAAGCCTTGCACCCTCAAAATTGGAAAATCGCATGCAATCTTACGGAAACACATTTTATCTCCGGGGTTTGACTCCGGGTCTTTCCGAGGATGAAATCAAGTATGCTGGGGTTTCCAGTAATTAAAAATCCGACGCAGTTTACCGCGTCTCTAAATCTAACCGTTTCTGAGATACGGAGGGGGACGGACGGACACTTGGGAAATTATACATTTATAGTTATTGTTTGCTTTACTTCTTTAAAGTTTTAAGGATACGACTAACTACAGAGGGTAAAAAGCTAAAAATCGTAGATAGTTTCATATAACATAAGCAATCTTAATAATTAGTAAATCTTGAACAATCGGCTAGCCTTAATAAATCTAAGAACTATTCTCCACTTTTTCTGATACTTCGAACCATTAGATAATGGGAGTGTCGGAAAAAATGCAATTTCATCGGAAAATGTCCACAAGGTTCTCCAATGGTGTCCATAAGGTTCTGAAATGGTGATAGAACCGGCGTTTCCCCTAGCAACGGAAGTCCCGAACCAATCAACCGGAGAAATGGCGAAAGTCAGTCGCAAGAGTGGCTTCGACCTTAGACCAAGGACTCTCTCTATCCCCTTTCATTTCTCCCTCACTTTGTTCCATTCTGCACCGTAAAAGACAGGAAATGTCTTCGGCGGTTGCAGATGTTATTCTCCCCTTTTATCTTCGCCGTCTTACACCAATTGTTTCTGATGATCTGTATTGCCGCCTCCAACGGAGATCAGCCTCTTAGCTAAATCACTTTCAATGCTCTTCAATCGAATCTAAAGTACCGAAAGACGTAAGACAGAAAATCGTGAGTATCCTAGTCGATCGTCGTCTACTGAATGAGTTTCTGCAACTGGGTTTCTCGATCACCTACGTTATGTATTTTAATCGTAATATAGGGGAGAGTTGCCTATATACTACTAATATACTGCATTTGGGTCCCATCTATCACCTACGTTTGAAACTTCTAACATTTTCAAGTACGTGTTACGAGTATTGCCGTTCGTATGCACATGGGAATGAAAACTTTAAACAATTTACTAATTGATCTTCTGGAAAAGTTTAGTTTGAATTTTCTGTTATTTTTGCAGGAATTTAAAAAATTTGATTGTAAAATATTTCCATTCAATCAAAGAGCACTTAGAGTAGCCCTATCACTACGTCTGTCGCACAGTTAAGGTATATTTTCCTTTGTATATAAGGCTATATTTTGTGTGTATAGGACGGTGAAACCTCAAGAGCAATATTGAATTAAAATTTTTATACTTCAAAGTGTTACTTGAAATGAATAATTTGAATGTATTGTAGTATATAATATCAAGGCATTTAAATTTATGGATTATGAATCTGAAGTAGAACTTACAATAGCGAAGAAAGTGTTGTATTATTATTGTACAAGTGTAAAATCAGTTGAATGTTACGAGACATCGATTTAACTTCGGTATTCTTACTGTAAAATTATGCGAATGTAGTACGTCAAGAACTATTACTATTGCTAATACTATTACATTGAGAATTTTATAATAACTGTCAAAAGGAGCATATCGTGAGACCTGAATAAATTCGCAATCAAGTTTTCATCTTTCTGTAACGTATTTCCCCATCATATTCCCTTTCGCATTGCCCTGTAGTTCCAGGAAGTACCTTCGAAAATTCATATTCGAATGAATAAGTGCTTTTGCCATTCGTAAAGCAGTAGATATTTCAGTAGATTTCTATCTCTCGATATACGTACACAGTTTTAATAAATCCCGTTCGTCAAATATAATTATGTGATCGTACATAAGGCAATAAAAGTAACACTTTTATTTATATTACTACGCTGTCGAGAGGACAAATTCAATGGTTTTGGTGCTTTTTGCGTCATTGATGAAACTGTCTAAATAATCGGGACGTTTACGAAAACAGAAGCGAATCACAGCGCGACCCTGAAATGCCTTCTTCCCCTTCATTTCGATACGACTCTCACTCGAGTTCGAGTGAAAGGGAGAATATATTTCACGGGTTTCGAATAATTGATTTCCTATGGTTTTGGAGATATTAGAGGAATACGAAGCGTCAGAAAGTATTCCATTTTGGAAACGAGGCGACGTTGCAATAGAAATTCTCTATTAATGACGAGTTTCAGATTTAATCATCTTCCTATCCACGTTTAGGCATGTTACCTGTTCCGGAATCACCTCCGTAATCTCGGCCTCCCAATACTTTTTTCCCTAAAGATTTTTCTTCGAAAACCTATTTCTAGAGGCATGCCTTCAACATGATCTCTCCATATTTTTTATAATTTGCTGCTATATCCGTTACCAGCCGAACTTCTAACTCCAACCTTATATACACGTTCCTTATGTGGTCCAGACGTGTGCAGCCCTTCACAGATCTAAGGAATTTCATATCTGATGTTTCTATCTGCTTGTGGTCTCTTTTCCTACGTGCCCAAGTTTCCGATCCATAAAGTAATGTAGGTACTGACTATCAGTACCAATTGGTGTGAAAATATGCACGCCGCTCCATGAATTCGATCTAACACACCTGCGACCACTCTTTAAGTACCGTTCATTCCACCAGAAACTGCTTGCGCACCATTCACCTCCCTGCAGTGCCTCACGAGGGGAAAACAATCGGTCCATTACTTGAAAAATGTTTCCTTGACGCGCGCAAATAAGAGGGGCGTTGCCACGAAGAGCAAATCAGTCGAGAACGCCCTTTCTGCGGCGATGCTTGGGAGTGGTACCTGAAGGTCGCGGAAAGGCCTCTACGGTCGAAATAACCGGAGACGTGGTCGGGAAGGCATTTAATGCAACCTCGGAAGGCAATAATGATCCGAAGCCCCGCGTTAAAGATTTCATCACTGATTTCTCCGGCTCAATAATCGAATAACAACCTCATTACTGAAATATACACAGGAAGGACATAAATATTTAGAAACAAAAACAACTTTATGCACAGCTGTCTCCATAAATTGCTTCTTTTGCAATGTATACAATAATCATAATGGCAGTAGACAAGTAAGAGTCTAAGCAATGTTTAAGGATATAATTTTTTATGCAGATAAAATTACGATTGGTTATTCTTGCGATGCTGTTTGTTCGATGTTGATTACATTCAGCTTTTCTACGATCCTATTTCAATGTTTTGTAATGAAAGGAACGCAAAGGCTACGACTTGGAGTCTTCTACATTGATTATAAACACGAATACACACTCGAGTTGAATAGTCAGTGGCATCCGGAAGATCTGTGAACCTCCTGAACAGATGTATAGGGGCCCTCGCTAGCCCCTACAGCTAGAGGGCCCTAAATTTCGGAAGATTCCAGGTATTTGGGGGCATCAGTATTTCCCTGCGTAAATTTCACCTTAATTTTAAGTCTGCGGTTACATCAATTTTTCAAAAACGAATCCCTTTAAAGACACCGATTCCTCGGACTAAGGATGTTATTCTTTATAATCCAACGAAGCCGACATCAATTTAACCAAAGGAATTTCTTTTTAACAGCTCCACCGTGCAGACGTCCATCCTAAATTTAACCACTTGGACCTCGTCCACAACAGTGGCCGATCGAAGAGGTTTTTTGGTCGAAGGTGTTTGGGTCAAACGAAGCCATAAAGTCGTTCTTGATAACACTCCAGCCGTAAAGATCCTATTTTCGGAGTGAGAACATCTGGAAAAGGAAGTGGAAGCAAACTAAATTAGTTTTGGATGGGATCTGATCGCTGGCTGCTTGAATCACCTGCCCGGTGCTGTTTCTTTGACTTCCACAATCCCCATCACCTCTCCCTCGCCCCCTTAATCGTCCCTTAATACTCTTCAAATAATAACCCATCGAATCGCTTCGCTCGAATGCACCTCGTGAAACAGATCACGTCGGCGCGTCCATTGTCTTCTGGAAACTCCCTCGCTCACTGCCGCTCGAGGATCAGAGCTTACCCTTCCGCTGGGGTCATCGCGGGGTCATTCACTCTTCGCGTATTGTCTTAAAGACTTCTTCTCAAAGAAGTTCTTCTTTGGACGATAGCCATTCGTTCATGAGAAGGGCAGCGCAAGTGTCGAACAAACGGGTGAAAATTCAATCGCTTATGCGAGCGGGTGACGGAGCCCACGCTGGTCGTCGCCCACCTGTCTGCATTGCAGAGGAGATGACGTGGGAGGCCAAGGACTTCCTACGCGACCACCAAAGGGCGTTCCTCGTCATCCAATGTCTCTTGCCCAATAATCACACTTTCTTTCTTTCGCACCTTTCGCTTTCCACCGAACATTTTATCCGGCTAAAGTCGGTCTCCGAAGGAAATAAAACGGACATTTCGCCGATAACGCGATAACCGCATAATTTATACTTTTCAGTTACGTAATTTTTAAAAGGAAGAAATTTAACTCAATGCGGACCCGTTGAGCGGTTTTTTATACATAGATTCCCCATGCATGTCTGCACCATGTAAGACATCACGCAACCGCTTAGCGAGATGTTTTTTATTGGTCAAAAGTTTGGGAATCCAGCAGTCAGGATAATGATTTCGAGTTTATAAGTACCAGCTGATCACGTGATAATTATGACATCAATAAAATTAAGGAGGTTGGAATGGAGTATATGATGAAGGGAATATATAGGAGTGCTTCGTGATCTTATTTGTAATGATTATTACGTCAAACTCATACGTACTCGTATTTGGCTCGAGCGTATCTCCGATAAAACACGATCCTTTCATGGACACGTTTAATTTACTTCTTCATTTAAATGCTACTTCAGAAGCGCTGTCTCACGCAATTTATTTCCTAATTTAACGATCAGATTAGCATAAATCGGCGAGAATACATTAAAAATGGCAAATTGAGAAAAGGCCTCTTATCGCAACCAAAATCATTATCACTGCCGAGGAAGTCGTCGCAATTAAGAGCAAGCAGATTGGGATTAAAATGGCATTGATCGTGAAACGAAAATAAATTCGCGTTGCTAAATAGAAATTATGACAAAAGGGATAAATATTTGCTAACTCACCTCAATTACCAGTATCGTAAGACTGCGAGGTTAAATCATTAATAAAGTTCCACGTAATAAAACCCACCCCTTCGATAGTTAGGACGTGGTAAATAAATTGACTAAACATTCATTATTGTTTACGTTATCTCAAAGCACCCTCGTAAACACCCACCCCACCCTCCTTTCTTCTCAGAGTTGCAGACTGAAAGTCTTAATCAAAAGTCAGTCCAACCTTGTAACTGAAAATGTGAAATGACCGATATTTTCATTTTCACGTACAATTTATTCTTTTTTCCCTTAATGCAGTTATAGGTATCAAAATATTGCAATATCCCTCACTCTACATATTCTACAGCCGGGTCAGCACCAATAAACGAACATCTCTGTGGTTCCTTACTTAATTAAGAAGCGTAATGTGCGATATGAACTATCTTGACAGATGAACTTCAGTTCTTTCATCACCATCCGGTGCGAGGCCCTCTCTCTCCTTTTTAGACGCATGGAGGAATGCTCCGAAGCTAATCCGTGGAAAACAATTGAAGGGATTCCTCCGTTGAATGTGACGGAATTCAAAAGAGAAGGAAAACAATATCGTTGATATTAGCGAGTGCCCTGCTTTGGAGCTGAGTCTTCTAGGATTGCATCTCTTGCAATTGTGCCGCCTCTGGCCCGGATGGTCGCGTGTTCGAGCTTGCGGCTGCGGTGTAGGTCCGTTTAACGACCTCCCTCGTAGCTGCGGCCGGGGGCGTAGCGAAGGGTGAGGGAGGCGTTTCGCACGAAACTCGTTCCCAAGAGGACTTCACCGTGTCTGCCGTCGAGAGCCGATTTATGAAAATGACCGAGAGTAGAATATGTGACAAGGTTCGTCTCTCACGGAAGTTACCCCGTTAATTGCTTACGAATCTCGGGATCGTTATGAGAACCCGCTACTTCACCAATTGCTTCTGGTTCATGCCTTAATGCTTGGGAATTTCGCCGGAGCCATTTCGTAATTCCGTTGTTTAGTTTCCATTCAAACTGTATGGTCTTCGTATTTAATTGTCTTTAAAAGGCTGCTTGAGCAATGCGCTGCAGCATTAACGACATTGTTTTTAATTAGTAGAATGCGCAAGGGAAATGCAGCGTGGATGTTAAAGGAGGAAAATAAGAGCGGTAGGCTTTCTTATTTTCGCTATTAATTCTTTTATCAGCGTGACTTGTAGTGCAAAGTAACAAACGTTAACCTTTTTACATTAGACGGGATTAGAGGATCAAAAGAAACGAGCGGAATTCTGGAATTCGATCGCAGAAGCCCTCAAAAATATTTTATACGTGCTCTAGAACTGAAAGGCTGCCTTCTTCTCAATAATTGTCCTGAAACGATTAAGGCAAACATAACAAAAGCGCCACTTTGAAAGAGAAGCTCAAAAGTAATATCTGCTGAATATAACTTTTTCACTTTTCTCATTTCGCTTCCAAAATGTTACGTTGAAAATTACTCGTTTTAGGAAATGGGAATTTTTCTTTATGATCATGTGATATCCAGCGATAACGGTTTAATGCTATTCTTTCAAGTAATCTGTATTATTGTATTGTAGCTGCAATTGAATGCTTATAATTGATTTTTAGGAGCCGCTTATGCTGACTAAATTTGGTACACCTGTAATGTATATTCACAATTTATATTTGCATTATAAATTGAATTATAATTTTTATTGAATTATTGCATTGAATTATAATTTTTACATTAAAATTCACAGACATTGGCGATGTTTTATGGAAATACTTCATGTTTGAAGAAAAAGATATCCTGTACTTTTTCCTCGGGATTTTAGCACAGACACGACCAGGTTTCAGCGAATGATCAGGTGCCTCCCGATGGCTATCATTCGCTGACACCTGGTCGTGTCTATATTAAAATCCTGTGGAAAAAGTAATGATTTGCATTATATTTTCATAATTATCTGTTATAACAAATTCTACGGCACCATAGCATATACTACACCATACCAAGCATATAATACATATTTTAGAAATATTTAGAGGTGTATATTCAGTCAGGCCCTCATTCAGCACGCAGTTGTGCTTAATAGAATTCGTTAATTTTCAAAACTGTAAGTAAAACATACCGTTCTCAGAATAATTGGATGTTATTTTCCCAACGAATTAACTTTTTCCATACTCTCTTCATAGAAAATCATTGGTTAATCTGCCGAGTATCAAATCTTATCATCTTCTTACTCGTTCGCATAAATTTGCTCCAATGCCAGGGTTGAAAGGACTATCGCTAATACATTAATATCATCATAGCATACAATTATTTTCCTCCTAAATTTACGACAAAATGTACGAAAACGAAAAAAATAAGCGCAAAAAATATGCATCCGTATGCATTTAAGTTAAAAAACGATCATTTAATGCCTAAAGGTCTGCTAAATTAAAAAAAAAAATGAAAGCTACTCGAAGAGATTCACTGAAAAATCGACAGTCGGATTTTTTACTGTCGAGAGCTTAATAACAAGACAAAGTTCGCATTTTACGTCCATCCATTACTGAGAAAATTTGTTTTATGAAAACGATAAATTCTATCGTGAAATTGAAATAATATGAAACCTTTTAATTTAGTCAAGAATAAGTTTATTTAAATTATTTAAATTTTGTCCCGTTAAAATGAGTCCCGTTTGAAAAATAAAATTAGAAAGTCACCACTCCGTTAAGGAGAGCGAAAAAACAGGCTCTTTTTCGTTCTATCTGTGATAAAATACCAATCCGATAAAATCAAAAATATTTGCATTATATGGTTGAATACAGGATGAAACATGCTGAAATTTGATGGGATTTCTTTTTCTTTGCAGTCGCAAGCTTACTTTTCATTCTAATCCAAACTCAACTATTCATAATTAAAAATCCGATCGTAGGACCTTTTCGCAAAGTTAATCATTAACTATTACGATTGCTGAAACTTGTCTTTAATAAAATCTTCCAGAAAAGGATTCTCTGAGCGAAACCGAAAGTTTATATATGTTAATAAAATCTCTTTTTGATGAGGGCATGGCTCACGAAGCCATCTTTATTCACCGTTGACCAACCGATATTTGTGTGTAATAAGGATTTCCGACTGTTATTCTAGGACTGCTAGATCATAAGACTACCCGAATATGTCGGCAAAATGTAATACTTTCCAAAAGATGTCCTTAAAGATCTTAGGCTATTCGGTCACTACTCTGGCAAAGTTTCGCGATTTTCCCCTCTATTTCTATTGCGCCAACGAGTTTGATTGGGATTGCTACTGCACGGCAAATAGCCGGAGCTGCCAAGTCGTCCGGGAGATAAGATCTGTTCTGATGATTTGTCACTGAGCTGAGCTCTCGGAGATGGACGGAAGAAGGCGTGGGAGGCGAGGAAGGACGGACAAAAAGGCAAATGGCCAAAGAATCGCCGTCTCTCAGACATTCCCACTGCTATTTGCGGTTTCTCCGGTTCGCTTCGCAGACACTTTTCATCGCAGCGCTCCCACGAATCCGACAGTAAATCGTCGAGCTTACAGCCTCTTTCGTACACCGTCTCAACTCTTTAGAGCATTTGAAAGTAAACCAAATTCGGTCAATTTGCTTGTGTCTAGAGAACTTCTTACGGACCTACAACAAGGGAACGTAAAAAATTCAGACGACTGAAATGTGTTTTTCTGTCTTTGATTTACACCAACATTTTATTGAATACATTTCAGAATATCCTATATCAGACGTTGAAATTATACACTAAAATAATACTCAAAATAAAATGAAAGAGCATTTGAAAAATGTTCAAAAGAAGTGTGAAAAATAATTATCTTAATTGTAAAAATGTAGCCCTCCCCAATTTCTAAGGAAAATTTTGTAGATAACTCTTACCCAGCCTTACCATTTATCATTTGTTTCTTGCCTCTCTAACAATTGAAAAATTTCTGTCTTTTTAATACATCACTTGGTATTTTTGGTTGATTCAAATTTTTGGAATGTATTCCATTATCGAGGTACATAATTATAGGCGGTTGAACAGAAAGGTTTCTAATTGTTTTAAATATACTTGAAGTCCTCACAGTTGAGCTAGCTCCTCCAGTTCTGAAAATAACTTCTCGAGTCCTAAAATCTTACTCTTTCTGCTATTAGTTGACATTTGTTGGGTTTGCAGACAATTGATAGGTTTGCGAACGCAAAAATATAAGCCACAGGAACGTCTTTGCTTCAAGAAAGTGGGATAATTCTCTTCCGTGGTAGTGACTTCGAAGTTCCTCAAGCAAAGGCGATTCGGCCTTCACCATTTCCAAGTAAACGTGGGTGAAATATGTGTCCTCGTCACCGACGAGTCTCTTGGCGAATGGTAACAGCCTCTCTTCCGTCACCACACCGTGCTCTTCCAATAGCTGAATATCTTTCTTATTTTCACTCACTACCCCTCCTTATCTCTTGTCTTCAGTCCAGAGATCGGAGTGATTTCATTGAAATTCGCAGTGGAATTCTTCCATGTCTGCGGATACTCCTTCAGGAGAATAAGCAAAAGCAACGTAAATCTGCCTCAGGAATGTTCAATCCTTTTTAAACCGAGAGAGGATGACAATAAGATCAGATACATCCCAATACACGTTTAAAACATAAAATAAATCGCAGGAGGCAAATCGTATGTCTCATAAATTAATCAAAGTTACCGGAGGAGTTTAATAATGCAAATGTAGTTCCACAAGGAAAGGATTTAAGGTGACTTAGCACGATAAGTTGTGCATTCACAGGAGACGCCCGGCAAGGGAAAGATCCGGGTTTGAGCCCCGACGTCTTGAGAAAATTTTCACGTCCGTTATACTTTCGGCTGATTGTCTACTAATCCAATACTATCATAGTCCTCAGGAGAATGAGGAAGATAACTAGCATTCCATAACCGAAAGGTTTCATTTCCAATTCTTCTTAATATGGAAATATCGGATTTTAGTTAGAGAGTTGTTCATTCTGTAGGATAACTTCTTCTTTAAGTATAATCATTCTGACCAAAATTCTCATGAAGAAGATCTGATTGTTTTGCCCATTTTACTATAATTAGTTTAAATAATTCATTCGTTCGGTTAAAATTGTTAATTATGGCTGATGTATTTCACACTACAAATTTCGGGACAGCTACTCGATAGATCCCGGGGATAGATTCCCGATCCCATCGTCCAAATCCAGCTATAGTTCTCTAAATTGAGTCAGAGCAACGTCAATATGCAGACGTATTAGCCGAAAATATTCGGTTGTTATTGGTTTAAAAATTTTTGGGAGGAGAAAATGAAACCTGTAGAGAAAGTGTGATCATCTCGTTTTAATTCAATTCCATAATTTTCATTCCCGGATTGTAAAGAGTCCCGCCGGCAACATTACGTATTGGATCGAGAAAGAATCGTCATTGCATACAGAGGTCCCAGTTACGTTTAACCAAGGAATAAAAATGCATGGGAAAGTGAATTTCGTCAGTTCTTTGTTTCTTAAGTTCGAGCATAACTAACCTCGGACGGAACCAGTTTCGAAATGTAAATATTATGTATTTGGATCGCATTTACCTTTCACACTGTCTTCCTCTTTGCAGGTGACCGATGGCTCGTGTCCTGCCTTGGCGTCCTTTACCTCAGCAAAGGGCTTTTCTACCGAGTGGTCCCCGCCGACCAATCCTTCGATTCGGAAGGCGGCGGAGGGACGGGGGGGAGTGGAGGCTACGCCGGCGTCTTCCGCTTCCGCCTGTGGTGGTGCGGCGAGTGGACGGAGGTGCTGGTGGACGACAGGCTGCCCACCGTTCATGGCCGATTGGCCTTCTTGCAGGCACACCTCTCGGACCAGTTCTGGCCGGGCCTACTGGAGAAGGCATATGCCAAGTGAGTAAAAAGTCTCTTTCAAACAGGACACTGAACCGAATATAGTACTTTTCGTTCCGGTTTAAACTCCGGTTCGAGGAGAAAACACATTTCGGTTCATTTCCGGTTTCGCTCTGTCTGCAGGCGATGGATCGGTTCTTTTTCCGCACCAACTGTAAATCGTAAAGCACCTCGGAAGGTTATTTTATTAAGAGAAGCTTTTCTCTATAACACGAGGTTAAATATAATTTAGAATTAAAATGCCATACACCTTATTATGTGGTTAATATGTGTAGCTTTTTTCTATAAAATGAAGTTAATTACAATTTTAGAATATAATTAGCTATACTCAAGAAACAAGGATGAAACAATTATTCCTATCTAATAAATTAAAATGTAAAGAATTAATCTAAGCTTAATGCTAACCGATATTGCAAACATTTAGTATAATTCTCTCAATCTTCTTTTTATTTGGAACGTAAAAGAGAAACGGAATAAATAACGGTTTTTCTGTTTCAATTCGGGTTAAAGAGTTTCATTTCTTTCAGTTAGGGTTCGATTTTTTCAGGAAAAATTAAATGCTCTTTTTCGTTTTCGGTTCAGTTACCGTTCGGTACCCGGATCTGAAACAGCGTTTTATGGAATGTTTTTATGGAATGCGAGCACTTAAACAATCGTTTCTTCGGTCGATAGGGTCTCCTTTACCTGGCTCAGATTCGAGAGAAGTTTGAATCATTAGTTTTGATGAATAAAAAATATAAAGTAAACATGTAGATCTACAAATGTAATCACGCCTTCCGGTGTGCGGCCGTGGGTGCGTGTTTTTTTCCTTGAATTCCTGCTGCGACCAGTCCTAGCATCTCTTTCCTTGATCTTTCTTGCCGGATTAGATCAATTCATACAATTCAGAGGACGCATTATATCAAGCAAACCTGCCAAGAACGTACTTTCTCTGAAATTATTTAGCTGATTAAGCATTATTTTAGATCTTATTTTAAATAAAAGCTCCCATCCTACATTCTTAAGCAATTAGGTCGCAGACCGAATTTGTCGGTTTTTTACTGCGACACTGCTAGTGCGTACGTTTTTGGCCCTATTTACTTAAACAGAAAGGTTAATGGAGAGATTATGGTGGAGAAACTAAAATGAGTGTTGGAAACTTAGAGATTCGAAAGAATGCATTGTGCTCTGGACAGATTCCTTTCCCCGTGAAGGAATTTAATGGTCTGCAGGTAATCAACTGAGTTTTCTATTTTGAAATTAAAAGACAACTTCCCCCGTTTAGCCTCTCTTTTGTTTAATGATGAAGGGAAGTTATGAGGAAAGGTCCTTCGGCAATCGTAATCAAAAATGAAAATCATATTGAGCTGAAACTATTAGTGAATTTGATGTCTAACTCTCATTCGTTTCATAATCTGCTTCATTACAATTTCGATTCAATGTCCCTCAAAAGCCTTTTTTATAATTAAGGACGAATTACTCCTTTACCTTACACTTTTGCGTGTTTTCCTTTGCATTGAAGTTTGAGTTCAATGAGAAGTAGCCAATTGTACGCACACACAAAGGGTTTTCTAAAATATCTACTCAGAAAAAGTCAACTTAGATTGTTAATCATTCTTTCCCATCCTTTCTTATTTTTCTTCAGCAAAGGGATGCTATTTTTAAGACAAAATGTCCCATCCATTGCTTAAGGCACTATCGGCGATTATGGAATTCTTTTGTTATTTCAGATTCTATAAGTGATACATCATGCTTCAGGAATTTAGCACTTGCGAAATCGTTCGAAATATCAACTCGCTACACTTTCATTTTGGCAGGGAACGGCACGAGTCCTTTCAGCCAGTGATCGCCTTCATCCTCTGCTCTTATTCAGAGGAAAAGCCTATCACCGCTTTCATAGATTCTTTGATTTTCGCTTTTAAGGCTCTGGTACCCAAAACTGAATGCGTTAGGAAGGTAAACAGCGATTGCTCAATGAAATAACTTTATATGATTATTTTAAGTCAACTGCAGTTCAATATATTGACAAAATACATTTATATATTTATGTTTCTAATGGAAACGGGTAGGCCCCAATTACATCCGTTTTAATGATTAATATGTACGATCAGAAACAGCTTTTCCCTCATAGGGGAAATACGACTAACCAGAACTGAAACCTGGGACCGGGCATGGTGCTCTGACACTATCAAAGAGGCCGATGACATTGTTATTAGTTAACATGGCGTAGCATTGACATTGTTATCGTCGTCGGAATATATTGTTTTTATATCTAAAGTTTCGCTTGATATGGAAGAAACAGAACGAATATTTATCATTATTGATAAAACCAATATGGTCAGACTTTCCTTTTCGGAAGGCTTAAGCAATGAAGAAAATGGGCTTGGTAAATTTTCCACGTAATCCAGTTTTGCTACCGATCATCATAATTGAACTGTGTGGAAAAAAAGAATCTTTTTCTTCTGATCCATTAGTATTTCAATTGATTCTATTGGTGTTTTTTATGAGTTTCCCAAAGATTGGAGAATACGATACTATAAGATTGTTCTACATTAATGCAGAAATGGCATCATACTTAATGGCTCAATATTGTTATAGCATTAAAATTACTTTCGTGAAAACAGTCCTTTGATAATTATGAATTTCTAAATGTACATACTTCTTGTAACACAGTTTTAATCGAATGTCCATTCTGACTTTATATTTATGAGAAAACAAAATCGTTGTAATTTTTAAGGAACCTCGGTCTTTTAAATATATGTATTAAGATTAACTATATTCTAAACAAACGAACATTTGAAGAGCGCAAAATGATCAAATTTAAAAATTAACATAATTATGGGTTTATCAAAATAAAAAGTCGCATAATATCGACTACATCTTCTGCAAATGTACTTTCCCTAAATTTATCCACCAATCGCAATCTAGCTTCTAGTCTCCTATCTTTTAAGGATTCCCAACCTGCGTCTGAGAGCATTTTGGTAACGCTTGCTTTTTTGTCGTAGCACTTTTTAACAAAACGTGTCGCTTTCCGTTGTACGTTCTCGAGTTCACTTATTAATTGTTTATAATAATTATCATAAATACTCCTTAAAGGAATAACCGGCTTTCAGGCCATCATGAGAATGAATTACTCTTCGCAGTTAGATCAAAAAGAAATGATTTTAATTCGGAAATGTAGATGAACAATCACTTCCTTAAAAACGACATCTGGTTACGGAAATTTAGTTTCATTTTAACTCGTAAACATTTGATTGGTTTTGTTGTGAATCAGCTATAAAAATATTTTGTCCTAAATATTAATTTTTACATTCCATAAAGTATCATCATACACGTCGATCGCAATTCTTCTTTTCCCTCATGACACACGAACTATTTAAAATTACTCTTAACACAAATAGGTTGACTTTATTTTTGACACTTATTTACAAGAATCGTTTCGGAGGTCTGTTTGGTGTAGCTTTATTTTTGGCTTATTTTCTGCACATGAGAGAGTTCAAAGCAGCAAATTAAATGGAATACACATTCTCAGAAACACCAGCGAAAGTAGAAGAAAACATCAATTTCCATTCAAAAACATAGCTTTTGAATATACCGCAGCATCGTATAAATATTGGTGAGATAAGTAGGCCATAAAAGTACCTCTCGGTTATGAACAGTTGTGTCAAGCCGCAACTTTCCGCCAGCCTTCGCAGTTGTCTTTGTCTCGAACTGTCTTTTTCACAATGAGAGCGAGGAATCGAGTCAACCGGGAATGGGAGCACGACTTCGTACAAGTTTGGAAACTCATTTCTGAAGTTTTGAATAGAATCCGAGCGTAATAACCGAGGCGTAACGAAACGAAAATGAAACGCCTTGTGACGAAATCAGAGATAAATAGCGAAAGCGTTTCGAGGAGACGCGCCTTATCTTTTCCGGGCATAGCTCCGTGCTTTTAATTGCTCAATTGCGATTGTTTTGTAACAGAGCGGAATAAGGAAGGCATCAGAAAGTCTCCTGTGGTCGAATTGGGTTGGCTATTCGCGTCACGGAGCCGGAAGCGGCGCCATTTGCTTCCGCCATCGTCTAATGGGGCTTATCCGCAGAATGAAGGGCGATTAGTCGTCGCCGGCTGGAAAACAATTCAGATTAGCCAATGAGTCGATCGGAAAACGTTTCTTGATTGGCTGTACACAGTGAGTAGTTGATGCATCACTTTCGCGCATTTGTAAAGACTTTCTCCTTAGATATGCTGATGATGCAATCTTTACCAGGGTCTTAATTGAATCCAGAGTGAAATCCTGGAATTATTCCTTTTAATCTATTCGGTGAATACGTGCTGTGAATCGTGAATGTTGCAAAATTTCAATCTTCTGAAAACATCTTTTAGAAATGAATATCCTCTGTATTGGAAAAATCTATCTTGGAAAGGTTATTGAGAGAATGGTTGAACTTTTTCAAACCTGTATATAAGTATCATTGCATGCTTTCATAATATTTTGGTCTCCAATTGTTATCTAAGTTATTGTCAAGTTGAATAATCTGAATACATAAATATACACATTCTTAAATCTGAATTAATTTAGAATTGCATTACATATAAAACATTTCTAATCAATCATGCATATTATAGATGAATAAGTTGGATCAACTGTTACCTTTTACGGAATTTCGTCCTGGAAACAAATCGGTAAAAACTTAAATATATGTCTAAGAGAAGTGTCACTTGTATGGTTATGGCAGAATAATCCATACTTTAAACTTTTCCGAGAAAGCATTTCCCATTTAACTCCATGAACTTTAATTACTCCCATCATCTGAGTAGTCTTAATATTTAATCACCTTAGTGAGCCAGAAAGACAACACAGGAATTTTGGGAAATTCGAACATAACTAATTAATTTCAGTAGCATTTGGTGGAACCTATCCATACTTTTTTCTAAAGTATACACAAAAATTGACATTAAATATTAACTACTAATTTTAACATTCAATTATTGATTAATTAATATTTTCAGTAAACGTGGCCAATTGTTTTTAACTCTTTTGATTAAAATTACGAGTGATCCGATTTTAGAAAGGTAAAAATGCAGGAAAAAGTGAACTATCTCCTTAATAACCCTTAGAGATCGATAATGCCTTGTCGCTTTTTTTCGGGTCCATGCACACTTTCTTGGTCCTTCTCGTTGAATTCTTGGAACAACTTAGTTCTACTAAGGAGATTGGAATTTCTTTTCCGTGTCCTATGTCGCTCCTTTTGGTTTATCCCGATCTTCCCGTTTGTAATTCTCTGTATTACTCTTCGATAATAATAACAAAGAAAACGTATTTAACTGACATAGTCATCCCCAACGACAGCAATACCCAAAATTCACCCCATTAACACAGGCAATGAAATTCAGGAAACAAGAAGCAGTCACAATAGTAAGTCAGTCAGTTACCGGAATTACTACAAAAAATTTTTATACACACCTGGAAAAATTAAATATTAACGAGAACATCCATACACATATTCAAAAGGCAGTCATTCTAAAAACAACATCAATAGTAAGAAAGTTCCTCGGAATGAAATAGAAAGGTATTTGACTTGGTAAAGACCCGTCAAAGTACCGGAAATGGACCAAGAAAGGTGAGGAAAATCAAAACAATAATAATAATAAAACGAATTGACTTCAAGGCGAGATTGAGACAAGTTAGCCTGTTCTTACATCCAACCCTATGTCATAAAAAGATTCCAAGAAAGAGCTTTTGGGGTTAAAACAAGAGAAGAGGCGATATAATGAAGGAAATATTTCATAGGTTATAAAACATTAGTCTGCACTTAAGAAAAAAACAGCAGGAGAACATCTGCGAGAAGGGTGAAGGCGTAAAAAAAACTGCAAAACATTCTGATGTGCAACTAAAATTTAAAAATAATACTCAAAAGGTGAAAATAAGGAAAAGGAAAGTGTCAGAAATACTGCTAAAAAACAGACATTGTAAATGCACTATAAAAAATGCAGATAAGGACAGATGATAAATTTGAAGTACATACAAGAAATAAGCAGTAGACTGTTGTAAAAGATCAGAATAAAAACAACTAGGAAAGAAAGAAGAAAACATTGAAAAACAAATAAATATTGAAATAATTACAGAGGCAATGGGAAAAAGTTATATTGTACGTAGATATTTACAGTTATACCAGTGGTTACGTCAATTTAACGATCGTAAAAAGAAAAAATAAATAAAGAGAGGAATAGGTGAAGTGAACAATGGAACGGATTCTTACTTTCGCTGGCGCTTTCGCCCGTGAAATCCTGAACCAGATGCAGTCTGTGGACCTCATTACAAAAGATTTCCGACGGAGAGAATCCGGAGAGCGACACATGTTAGTCCCAGTTTTCTCTCGCCACCGTTCAATTAAGCGAGGCACGTCGATAATGGCCGATAAACCGTCTTTTACTTGGACATCGTTTTCTCTTGCGCTCATTCGTTATTCTGATGGTGCGAATCGAATCTCTTGAATTCTAACTCTTGAAGTTCCCGCTTTCTTACTGATGAAATTTCTCAAGAATATTACTTTTCTTCTCACTTTTACGATGTTTAAAATCTAAAATAGAGATCGCCATTGGTCCGTTTTCAGAAAATAGTGGTTTAAACTCGATTTGACTTGATTAAGTCGTCGTCTAATCGTTTGTCGCATTATCAATGAAAAGTGTCTTAGCATTTTATCGTGTCAATCGAAAAATTAAGGATCTATGTAAGCTAAATATTCATGTGTGTTACGTTAGGAATTTGATCAGCGATTATTATATGCAAAATATTTACAGTGCGAGTATTTATGCAAACTTTCCTGCAATTTATACTAACGGGATTTCTTTAACTATACTGGTATTTTACGAACAATACTTGAAAGTTTAAGGATAGATTATCTACTGTGAGTAAAATTAGATGAAAATATTCTCAGTAGCTGTAAATTTTCCCTTTTTAACAGTTTCGTAGATATTTCAATGGTAGTTGGATCTGAAATTCAAATTGAAAAAAATTTTTCTACCTTTCCCTCAAGAAACCACTGGATTATTGATGATATACCTTTATCTAGGCTGCTTGAAAATCCCAAGTATCTTTAAGAGACATTGCAAAGCCACATACGCCAAACAAAAACATTCAGAACAATTTTGGCTCTAAACGCTAGTGGTTTCTTGAGTGATAGTTATGACAAGCAGTGGCATAAAATAAACTTAAACATCGAAATAAAATGGTATATCTTCTAACGAAACACAGGATAGCCTAAATTTATTAATGATTATGAAGATTAGATTTAGAAATAGCGGAGAAAGATAATAATGATGAACAACGATTTTTGTGGAATGGTTCTATAGAAAATTGCTGAGGTTTCAATGACTCGCAAGGGATTGAGAGAGGTACAAATATTTAATTGGGGTATCTTGGGTATGATCCATAATACCGAAAACAAAGTTGTTTATTACAGCGAAGTGTAACTGGTAAATAGGTAATCCAGTCATGAATCAAATTGGGTATTACGTCCTATAAATGAATACTCCTTGAATATATACCTTCAACGTTACATGCAAACACTCATCGCTGTTGTGTAATAGAAAATCGACGTTTCTTTTACGAGTGATTGATGTACACAATCCTTATTTAGACACTGACGATATGAGATATTGGATACTTACGACCGTAATTATGCACAATTCTTTGAAGATGACGTCCCGAAAATGTGATGGAAATTGTACATTGTTTTTTATTAATCCGCCAGTAAACTCCCCCGCCAAAAGTGACGGGAGTTAGTTTAACTTATTTAAAAATGTATACTTATTATAGTATATATCTGACTCTGTCAAGCTAGAATGCGTGAATTGCGAGTTTAATAAGTTTTCAGTTAAATTGCTGATGCACAGACTTTTATATACGTATTAAGGTATATCTTGTTATTAATAACTATGAAATTAACATACAGTTTTGTTATATTTTCAGTTTATTAATTAATATTAATTAATAA
>KZ308595.1:540542-628928 GCA_000376725.2 Ladona fulva
CTTATTAAATATATTATATATGATACCGACCATAATTTCTAAACAATAACCACTGACCACACCCATAGGAAAAAGGTTGACCTGGATTATAAGGGATAACTACCAACTGGGACTTGCCTGGGCCTCCAGTACTCCTTTTACTTTTCTCCTGCACAGAGATGTCGAAAAATCTGAGGATCCCACAGCTAAAGGGTTAACAGTGACCTAAATTTTGCTAGGGGGCAGATCTTTCACCAGACTGGTGAAAGTCTGTCATTTTTGGAATTATTTAGTGTTAACAGTTTATGAAGTGCATATTTGTGATTAAAACCTGTTATTTTTACCCGAGACTAGCTGTCATTTGCAGTTGGTTCAGCACTTTCTTTTTCCCAGCACCAATCGTGGCATCATCAAGAGATTTCAATGTTTCATTGCTATCTGCAATAGATATACCAAAAGAATATGAGAGAAATTTAATAATGTGTCATGATTTTTCATTTAGAAGCATTGCATATTCTAATGTGCCATATAATGGTACTATAATACTTTGTGACTTTATTGCCAATTAATTATAATTTGTTAAAGAAAAGTAGAATGCTGAACGTGATAAAATGTTGATATATTGCAAGTAAAAAAATAAGTCACTAGTAAATTCTCAGTACACCAACAGTCGGCAGGTAAAACTTTAAAGATAAGCTCTTCATATTTGAGAACTATGCGTTTTTGTTCAACAGTTAATTAATGAATACTTTTTCATAGGTTAGTCACCGGTGTCAGCTTGAACAAGGAGGCTGTTTAATTCTACCAACAACCTTTGAGCCAGGACAAGAATCTGGTTTTACTCTAAGGGTTTTCTCAAGCAAACCTCTTAAGTTAAAGTAAGTTATATGATTATCATCTTAACTTATGAAAACTTCTTTAAGAACTTAGTCTGCCATAGTTGAAATTGTATCTCTCATAATCATTTTGTCATCAGATAGATCTTAAAGCTAACTGAAAAGGAAACTATTTTTGCTTTAATGTGAGACAAATACAAATAAATTTCAGCTGATCTTATGTAGTATGTACTATCTAATGATGATGGGATAATTAACTGAAATAAGGAATCAGAAATATTAGAATTTTTTCAGGAATTGGAACCAGCCTTGGAATAGGAGAATTTTTAACCTGATTTCCTATTCCAGAAACGATTCTTAGGAGATTGTTAATTAAAACTCAATATTCTGTTTCTGGTATTAATAATAAATAGATAAACAATTGTTAAGTTAACAATCGGTAAAATAAAATCTACAGATCTTAATGATGTCTAAATTTGGTATTTAATGTGAATTTACTCTACTTATTCTTGTATAAGAAATTGATTTTTCTTGAATTGACTCTCTACCCAATTCTTCAAATTTCCATAAAGTCAATTAGTTTACCTATTTTCAGTTTCAAATAAAATTTTATCTTAAATCTCTTTTGTACTTTTTCAATTCACTCATTCAATATTAACTTAATACATATTATATTACTTAAAATGTTATATAAAAATAAAAATTAACTCAATATTGTCTTATATTTTATTTTGGATTTAAATTTGGTAACTAGATGATTTTAAATAAAAAATTGTTCCTTTTATTGTTTAAATTTTTACCCAGTTTTAAATTAAAAGGATATCCTTCTATGCATATTAATATTTTGTATTGATTACTCCACTAAATTTTTTGCTGTTAAATATACTTTGTTCATTAAGTATATTTTCCCAAACCAACAGTACCATCGTAATTTAAAATAGTGAATTTTAGTAATTGTAAGAATTAGAATCAGGAATTGTATCAGAATCAGTAAAAATTTTGGTATCATTCCATCACTTCAATTTACCATTAATTCTTTACCTTACCCTTAGAAAAGAAGTTACACCACAAGCCTGCTTACCGCATGCATACCTATATAGATACTTTTTATGGTGTTATTAATCCATCCTCAACTTCAATTCTTTAATCATATTCATGCATAATTTCAGGTTACTTGATACATCACCAGCATTGGTTAAATCAGCTATTATGAAAGTAAGTATTGATTATCGATAAGGAAATCTTTTTCTATAAATACATTTTCTAACACAATCATTATGAACAGGCACCACCAACATTAGATGGGAAAAGTTTTGGACAGTATGAAGCTGTTTTTCTACAATTGGCTGATGAACATCGAACAGTGAATGCGTTTGAACTGCAGGAGCTGCTTGATGCCTGTCTCCCTAATGGTAGGAAAAATAAATTCCTTTACTAAAATTTAACTGTGAAAAAGAGGAAAATTACATTTGTGGTATCTTTTCAGATTACATCAAGAGCTGTGCATGCATGGAAGTGTGCCGACAAGTGGTTTTAGCAATGGATGTATCCTTTTAGTTAAAACAAAACTTCAATTTATTTACAATGCTTGTCACTCAATAATTAGAATCAAAATGTAGCAGTTGAGAGGAATGTTTGGTTTCCCCATTCAGATTATTAAAAATTCATTCAGTGAGACAAGGTATGCAATATCCAGTGATATAGCCAGGGAGTTTTGGGTGCCCCTCTCCCAATAGCCAAAATGGGTTTAAAAAAATCAAGGTAATGGGAGGTAAATTGTAAATGTTTTAAATATTTACAATTTTACTTGCCACTGGTGAAACACAGGTAATATATCTTGATATAAATGTGATTCCATCTTTATTACATTTAGGGCAGAAGTTTGCCTGAAGCAAGAATGTAGGCAACATTGCATCTACTCCATGGCTCAGAACCCACCCCAAATACATATCCTGGCAATGCTCACATAATATTAATTATCATTCCTCAATCAATTCACCATTTTTAATAAATCAAATTCATAATCAAGTTACGTTCAACATACTCTCCATAGCAAGGCACTTAATTTGAATTTTTTTTTATCAATTACATTTTAATTTACTATTGTAATGGTTTTATATTGGTTATATATATTGATCCTTAATATTATATCAGAACTCAGGAACTGGACGACTCAAATTCTCAGACTTTAAAGATCTAATGTGCAGTCTTAAATACTGGCAAACAGCATTTAAGAATCACACAAGAGAAAAAACTGGAATATTGAGAGCGGAAAGGTTAAGAGATGCTCTTCTTGAAATAGGTAAATGATGAATTTTTAATTTCCTGATATTTTTCCAAAATTTACTTAAATCAGGAGTTCAACTTCCACAAATTTTACTTTACAGGATTCCAGCTGAGTACTGATGTTCTTTCAATATTAATACTCAGATATATGCGAAAGGACGGAACTCTTCGTTTTGGTGATTTTGTCTCTGTCATACTTCACCTGAGTGTGGCTTTTAGTGAGTTACATTTTTCATTTGGTTCTGTTTGTTTATATTTTAAGATAAAAACTATAAACCCTTTCACATTTTCAGATATATTTGAAGCAAAGGATCCTTTGCAGAATGGAAGTGTAAAACTCACATTGGCTGAGGTGAGCTCATAGGATTTTGTAAATCATAGTCACCTTGTGAAATCCAGAATGTTAATTCATTTCACTTAGCTTACAAGAGTAACTAAGATGTAAATTAAACTTATTGTTTACTAATACCACAACTTTAATTTAAAGCTGTGGTTTAATAAATCATGGTCAAATCAATATTATAGTAATGATTTGATTCTAAACAATGTAGATAAAATCATAATTGCAGGTAAATAAATAATTTTAATTAGTATAATTAAATCTCCTTTCCCTGTCCAAGCTGTTGGCCTAGGTACCTAATTCCAAACAATTTAAGTCCTTGATAATTGAAATAATCACAAATATCACATTAAGATAATTAAAACCTGTCCAGGAATAGAATGGTAAAATATTTTGATGCCAAATGCTCAAAGGAAAAACTGTCAGTAACATGTAGATACCCCTGACATGATGAGTAAATAACAAGATGCTATGCTAATATATTATTATAGTAATGCATTAATTTCATGTTATCTTTCAGTGGCTAAAATCCTCACTCACTTGCTGAAGAAACATCATCATGAATTACTAATGGAAAATAGTGATGAACATTTTGGTGCCCATGAAGTCCAGCTCCAAAAACAAATATTTGAATGAAACATCCAATGAAATTCCAGCATTATCTTGAATATTAAGTCAACCCTATGTAAATGTGCAATGAGTAATTTAAAAAGAAGGGCTGTATACCCTTAACAGTGTGATCTTGAAGTTTTGTATAAAATTTTGTATAAATAAAGTTATATCTATATTATGTATAATTTCTATTTCTCATTATTATATTTTTAAATCCCTAAGCAAACTTTACCATTCATGCGATATTATTAGTATTACTATGGTTATGAATAAATTATTGAAAATGGGCAATGTGGTTTAGTAAAGATTATATAATCTCAACAAAATATAGGTATAGAAATAAATAATTCACTAAATATTTCAAGAAGTAAAGAAAAAAAATGAACAGATATACAGTATTACTGAACAATATATACCTTATACTAGGAAACAGAAGTCCATATTAGATTATTTTACAGTAAGATAGAACTTCTCAACCCAAGTATTACAGCTAATAAGCATTGGAGAAGCATTAATTGTGCTCAATATATTACAAACTTTAAATGCTTATGATACATGCAATTATACAATTTGAAAAATACTTTGGGCCTGGGTAAATATTTGATCGAATATTTACCGAAAACCAATTTAAGTACCTCAGTCTGTAGTGTGTTGTTAGTGTTCAAGTGGTTAGTAAATTATAAAGGTGGAGAAAATATTACTATAGACTGCTGATAACTGAAAATTGGCTGATGATAAATAAAAGAATATTATGGATAAACAAGAAATGAGTATTCATTTGGTTGCCTCACTAAACTAGAACACACATATTCCTAATACTCTGAGTGAAATATCAAGGAGATAAAGATAAGAAGCTAAGTAAATAAATATGATTTGTCTTTCTCATAAAGAATAATTCTTAGAATTATTAATATTAGAATGTGTGGAAACTGAGTGGCTGCATATAAAGTATTGTGTGTTAACGCTATTTTACCTGATAAAAACCTTGACAGAGAAAAATAGGATCTTTAGAAATGCTTGGACAGCTGTGGTAATTTTGCACTTTTAGGCCCACATCGGGGATCGAATCTGGGACCGCTTATACCAAATATGGACCTGGTACCCGCTTGGCTTACCAAGAGGGTACCCAAACACCAAAGGGTAAAAAAACGATTTTAAATGCAGCTGGAAAATTTATGATAAAGAAAACTGAGCAGAAAATTTTACACAATCAACTTCGATTCCATACGACTAAAGTAAAAAGATAGCATAATTAAACGAGATTACTCATGATTTCTGTAATTGCGCGCATGTCATATAAAGACTAACGAACGTGGATAAATTGATTGCAAAACAGATTATCAAACCTAATAAAAACTTATAAATAATAAAGACTAATAGAACGAGCTTTTCTTATTTCAATAACAGTAGCTTCATTCTATATGACACGCAGACACAAATGCTCTCTTTTGCTGAAAATAGCTCGTTCCAGTTTCCCGTTTAGATACTAACCAGATTCCCGCCTCCAGTCAAAGCGGCCCACCTTTTCCATAGTTCCGGTTACGTGCCACTAAAGTCATATAACCAAATAAAACTATCCTCGAATCAAGGACGAAGATTTCCTCGCTTATTGAACTATATCAAATTAGACACGGGCTCATTTAGAAATTATTTCTCTCGGCAAATTCATTTTAATATTAGTCATTTAGCGTCTTGCATGAAATCGATTTAGGAGTTGAAAGGATGAATAGCAGGCGCCAAAAATCAATATTCAAAACTTAAGACACGCTCGTTGGGATAGTGGTTGCTGAATTCTACCTGCAAGACTGTACAAGATAAGTGAGCGCAGCATATGATAATTAGGTATTATCTGCATTAATAAGAAAATTTTCAATCTGGGCCATTAGTTTTATAATGCGGAATGGGATGCAAAGACGACTTCTTTGATAAGTTTTCAAGTATGGATGCAGAACTCTTGGAGGACGTGGAGCCGTCTTATTTAATAAGTTTATCAGATTCCCAAGTAAGCAATCATGATATTCTATCAGACTTTTACTCTTCAGATACGTTAGAGGTTAGTAGTTCAAGTGTAAAGAAAGCCAAAGGTGGGGTTTGTTATTCTGAACATGAATGTTTATTGGAGAAAAAACATCCCTCGGCTGATTACGAGAAGGATCCTTCTTGCAAACCACCCACTAATTTTTTAGATTTGGCATTTAGAATACAGAAATTCAATGATAGAGAAGCTATGAGCTTTTGTTGTAATTACCTCAAGGATAGGATAATTAATTCAATTTCATCATTAAATTTAATTACTGGTAGTATGGACTGTATTTGTGAAATTAGTAAAATACATTCTACTTTTACCGGGTGTGGTAGAAAATGTTTAAGTCAACCGAAAAGGTGTGTCAGTCTTCCAAACCTTAACTTCACCCCTAAACAAGAAATGATTCAGATTCAAGGTAAAATCGTACAGAAAATTCCATCTATTCGCAAAAGTTCAGAAGATTCAATTGTGAAGTTAGCCTTACTTTTAGCAAATACATATTCTTTTGGAGATTTCTTGATAAAAATTTTACTTGAAAAGATCCATTCCATGCAATTCGCTACTGAAGAAAAGGATGTATTAATATCAGAACTCATGCATAGTTATGACAAGCTGATAATAAAGCATGCCGAAGCGGAGAATAAAATAGACAGGATGAGGTTTGATAATTCAATTTCAGAATGGTTGCCGTCAGTTTCTACATCAACTTTAAGTTACAATGTACCAAGTGTAGTTAATGCGAATTCTGTTGTTCATACAGAAATAGTAAATGACGTTCTTGATGCTGATTTGTATGAAAAGCATGAAGATTTAGGGGACAGTAATTTCACATTTCCAGCAGTAGTTGCTCAAAGAGGATTGAGAAAATTGGAATTATGTAAAAATGAACACAACCACAAGGAGGTAAACACTTTTCCCATGCTAACTCCCAAAATAAAAGTTTCAAAGCATTTTTACTGTTATAAACAGTACAGTAATTTTGTTGCTAGAAAGGGTTATTTAATTGATTTTTTTTTCAGAAAGAATTTGTCTGTGGAGCGATTGGACTTGATATTAATACTTCAGAGAAAGAAATAGTTGATACTACAGTCAGCAAAGATGACGTTTTGCTTCATAGAGATTCCGATTTTCATTTATGCGAACTAGACAATAAATTAAACTTGGAAAAATTAGAAAATGATATTCTTTTTGAAGAATGTACGAATTATCGTTCAACTGATATATTTACTGATAATGACTCAGTCTCTCTTAGTGAGGATGAATTATCTCTCAGAGGTCCAAGAGATCATGACATTTTGAGAACTGCAAACCCTCTACATTCGGAGAAATCATTTAAAAATAATTTTAACAATTCATACAACAAAATTATCACATACACTAAAGCTAAGAGAGAGTTAGCTTCATATCCAGATTTTCATAATTTAATATACGACAGAAACGAAAGTGATTCACATGAAAGTTTGCCAAATCTTGAAGTTCAAAAAGTGGAGGAAACATTTATAAAGTCTACTAAGGAGAGCACAACCATTTTGGTATCTGAAAATAAAAATGTTAAGGTAAGAAGAACTATTTCTTTCATTCTCTGATTTAATTGCTAGCAGTTTAACTTTAGTAGAATTATAATGTATTTCTTATGCTTACATTTTACAGGTTAATGATGCTCAAAGTTTAGCCATGGAAAAGGTTGGTCTTACAGAAAGTAAATTAGAGTGTATTGTCATAGAAAACCCTTCTGGGGTCCATCCTCAAGCCTTATTAGAAAATGCTAACAGCTGCCAGACTGAAAATAATAATTTTCCCAGAAAATCTTCTGGTTTACTTAACAATGTATTTGTTCAAGGAAAGAATGTTTATGATAAAGAGGATAAGACAATGCCCAAATACTTTTACACCAGGACTTCAGGTTCAAACTTCAAAAAAACTGTTTTAGACTTCAATGAAACAAAGCCAATTGATAACAGAATTGAAATGGACGTAAAAAATGATTTTGGAGGAATTTCCAGTGATGCCTTTCCACTGTATGAAAAGCAGCTCGTTTTTACTAAAAAGGAAGAACCTCTAGAGGAGGAACCAGAAAGTTGTGCTAGTTTAGGAAGTATAGAACTAGAGCCATGTGATTGCTGGGATGAGTTACCCTCCTCTCAAATTATTGGAGGTTATGAACAAGAGACTCTTTCTATTGATAGTAAAATTGCAATTTCTCCTCTTCACCTGGATTTATCATCTTCAGATGAATATTCATTACCAATATTTGGGATAGATAAGCAAGGTTGGTCAAGTTTTATATCATTTTCTAACTAACTAAAACTGCTCCTATTTGGCCAGTGAGCCAAGCACTACTTTTAAATTTTGCAGTTGTTTATATATTTACACTCCTATAAACCCTATGACATATAATGAAATATTTTTGCTGTAGTAAACCCAGTTATGATCTTATTTATGGATTTCCATCAATTTATGTCAGAACCAAGTAGAATTTACCCGAGAAAGTTCTTCCAGAGGTGAAACAATTGTTTTAAGAAGCCATTAGGCATGATGGATGTACAATTACGATAACTCCAGATTATCTGTGGGCTCATTATCTGATTGTGGACTGATTATTTGCAGATTATCCGTAAATGATCATTTTCTATTCTTTGGTATTTTCGACTGTTTTTTAAGAAATTCAAACAAAAACACACTAGTACTTTTGCATAATAATATAAACAGGACTTACATAAAACATTTTCTACAGAGCAGTGGGAGTATGACATTATAGTTGCCAAAAGATACATAGTTGGATGAAGAAAACTCTTTAAGAAACATAAATGATTAAAAGTAAAATTTGGATTATTCATGTTTTCTGATTCTTCATGCATCTTCTCTCTATCATTAGTCCAGTTAATAGAGAGTTCTTTGTGTTTCCAAAATGGATTATGTTTCACTACAGTCACTATTCCTGATTGTGGTATATGGAATTACTGATAAATTTAATCTTAAGTACATACAAAGACAAGAAAGCAATATAGATTATTATTTAATATTTAGGCATCATTAAGATCTGTAGATTTTATTTTACTGATTGTTAACTTAACAATTGTTTATCTATTTATTATTAATACCAGAAACAGAATATTGAGTTTTAATTAACAATCTCCTAAGAATCGTTTCTGGAATAGGAAATCAGGTTAAAAATTCTCCTATTCCAAGGCTGGTTCCAATTCCTGAAAAAATTCTAATATTTCTGATTCCTTATTTCAGTTAATTATCCCATCATCATTAGATAGTACATACATACTACATAAGATCAGCTGAAATTTATTTGTATTTGTCTCACATTAAAGCAAAAATAGTTTCCTTTTCAGTTAGCTTTAAGATCTATCTGATGACAAAATGATTATGAGAGATACAATTTCAACTATGGCAGACTAAGTTCTTAAAGAAGTTTTCATAAGTTAAGATGATAATCATATAACTTACTTTAACTTAAGAGGTTTGCTTGAGAAAACCCTTAGAGTAAAACCAGATTCTTGTCCTGGCTCAAAGGTTGTTGGTAGAATTAAACAGCCTCCTTGTTCAAGCTGACACCGGTGACTAACCTATGAAAAAGTATTCATTAATTAACTGTTGAACAAAAACGCATAGTTCTCAAATATGAAGAGCTTATCTTTAAAGTTTTACCTGCCGACTGTTGGTGTACTGAGAATTTACTAGTGACTTATTTTTTTACTTGCAATATATCAACATTTTATCACGTTCAGCATTCTACTTTTCTTTAACAAATTATAATTAATTGGCAATAAAGTCACAAAGTATTATAGTACCATTATATGGCACATTAGAATATGCAATGCTTCTAAATGAAAAATCATGACACATTATTAAATTTCTCTCATATTCTTTTGGTATATCTATTGCAGATAGCAATGAAACATTGAAATCTCTTGATGATGCCACGATTGGTGCTGGGAAAAAGAAAGTGCTGAACCAACTGCAAATGACAGCTAGTCTCGGGTAAAAATAACAGGTTTTAATCACAAATATGCACTTCATAAACTGTTAACACTAAATAATTCCAAAAATGACAGACTTTCACCAGTCTGGTGAAAGATCTGCCCCCTAGCAAAATTTAGGTCACTGTTAACCCTTTAGCTGTGGGATCCTCAGATTTTTCGACATCTCTGTGCAGGAGAAAAGTAAAAGGAGTACTGGAGGCCCAGGCAAGTCCCAGTTGGTAGTTATCCCTTATAATCCAGGTCAACCTTTTTCCTATGGGTGTGGTCAGTGGTTATTGTTTAGAAATTATGGTCGGTATCATATATAATATATTTAATAAGGAATTTCATTTGTATAAGCAGTCCGAATTTACTTTCCTTGCACTTTGNCGTTCACTTATATGTGATAATTTACGTACATCTCTTATGGAAACATATTTTGTGCTCCTGGGTTCGAACCCAGGCTTTTACAGAGATGGAAATAGTTATCCTGGGGGTTTCAGCATCGTAGAAACACAATTTGTATTTAGTTTGTTTCAGATCTCTAAGTCAAGCCGTTTCTGAGATAAATAGGGGGACGGACAGACATTTGCTTTTTATATATATATGATGGTCTTATGATACTGCCCTTGCATACACATAGAAGGATCTATTACCAGTGGACATTCACAGCAACTATTACAGTTATCAAATATTTGCCAACAGAAGTAGATTTTTGGATGACTGATGATGACTTCTAATGAAATCACCCACTTTAATATTGTTTTGTTTAATCTTAGTCACTGGACTAGACTTTATTTTTAATGAAATGAGTACCACCACTAATTCTGTTCTTAACTGAAAGATACATTCATCATGAGGAATTAAGCAATACTAACACTTTCAGAATACACACAGCTATCATTTTATATATTTCATTACAAGCATATCTAATTTAATCTTCACGACCCAACATGTAACATATAAATTATCAGTGTTAGATTTCTTAGTATTTAACATTACTTTTCTGTAAATTTACTTACCTTTCAAACATACCTTGCTTCCCGAAATTCAATGATATCCTATCTTAACTCCGGCATCCAGCTCCTGCATGAATACCAACTGTTGATTCCTAGAAAATAAGGAAAGTAAATATATGTACAAATTCCACACATTTATTCTCTCGTTACTATATTTTTATACAAATAATCATTCATAGTAAGTTTTAGTTTCCATGGAATGCCATTTTCAGTTTCCTTGTTTATGCACTTACTAAAGTAACTTATGTTTCATAATTTTATTAAGATAGTACTAATAACAATTTCAAACTTATATATAAATATAAAATTGTTAATAGTGATAGAAGATTTATATGCAAAAGTGCATTTGATAATAATTATTTCCTCACCACTGTCACTAAATTCATCAATTTCATTCCAGCTGCGGAATCAACTGGAGAAGCTGGCCAACGGTATACAGATTGGCACTAATTATAGACTGTATGCCTTGGAAAGGGTAATTTCTTTTTATTATTACAATAGAAATATCATATGTGATATCAACTGAGGTCAATTAAATTTCAATTGAAAGCAAATGTGTCATTTTATATACATTGCCATCAACTATTTTAGAACTGTAATTTGTCCATTAGGTAAAAATATCAAGGTTTGAGCCAGAAACTATCACTTTCAACTAGATATTGACATATGAGGGTAAAAATTTTCAAAACTCGATGTAGGTAAATTTGAGAATGCAGTATTAGTAGTATTGTTAAAAGTGCTTGAATGGCTTAGGTCATTTTGCACACAGGCCCTCACTGGGAATTGAACCTGGGACCACTTTCACCAAATTTGAACATGTTGCCCTCTTAACTATACAGAAGCCCAATTTGAGAATGATCTGTCCCCAAAGTGCAATGCAAGTTATCAATTACTGCAATACTTCTTAGGGCATATGACATTTAACTCTATTTCTACTTATACATTATTTTTGTTTATCTAGTAATCATATTTTATCTTTATCTAACCAGGTGGAGTCGTTCAATGGGGAACCAGTACAATTGGTGAGACTTAGGAATCCAGTTGGCAGTGGATCGGAATATGTCGGAGCTTGGTCCAGAGATTCACCAGATTGGGATGAAGTTCCTCCACGAGAAAAGGAACGCTTAGCCATTCGCCATATGAATGATGCAGAGTTTTGGTGAGATTCCACTCTTATCCATAATTCAATAATTGCACCACATTACACCACAATTGAAGTGCTGCTTTGAGGAATATCAGCTTCATGTTTTCTTTCTCTAACATTTTGGGAGCATTCATTCTATTNTTTACTTTCCTTGCACATTGCTGATCATTTTGATACCAAACACTTTGCAGATATCTCGATTTTTATCAATTATTTCTCATTTTGTAAATCCACTATTCAGAAACCGAAGATTTGGGTTTCCCCCGAGGTGCGAAATCCCTTGGATTTTTCCAATCTAAAACAATACAGAAGAGTGAGCCTTTGGGTGTCTCATTGAGAGGCAGGGCCATAAAATTGAGAAAGGACAAGAACGGGGGTGAAAGAGCAGGTCAAACGTAGAAATAAGTTTTTCCCACAGTCATCTTATAAAAACGTAGAAGTACGTTTCCCGCAGCTGAAGGGTTAATTAAAAAGCACCGCTGTTTTAATTCTTTTATTATCTGGCCTCAAACACAAATCTATTTACATCCTATTTTAACGCATCAAAAAATGCTATTTTAACACCTCATCAACACTAACTTAAATCCACATCTTATGGATCCTGAAGCATATTCACCAGCACTACCTTATTCTCTCAGAAAGTTCTTTCCATTTAAAAATTATTCCATTTAAAAATCCAATATTAGAGGTTTACCACATATATGATTCCTAACTGACTTGATTGGAGAGTGACTATTTTTTCAGTAATTTCTAAACTAAAATCTCACATTATGAAGTAATACTACAGCAAGGGTTATTATCCTTTTAATTCCAAAGATTACCGCTGAGAGATGCATCTAGAAAAATTGCTGAGAGTATGCAGAGTATTGTTTCAGCTGATTATAGTCAAAAGGTAAACTTACTTCCCAGCATTTGAATAAGAAGTGAATTATTTCCAACCAAATATTGACAATATTTTTCTTTTGCAGAGTGTATCTCGAATCATGATTTCTCTAAATAAAATTGATGCAGCTGCCTCTAAGTTAAAGCGCAAAACTGAAGGATTGAAAAGTTATCTTTCCTTGCAATTAGACAGTATATCTTGATTTATCATGAGGACAAAAATATGGAAATTGAATGAAAAACTTTAATTTGTACATGTAAGAGTTTTGCTATGAGTTTTGATAAATAAATAAGATGACATCAGCTGCTCATTAAATGTTTCACCTTGTTAAACAATTCTCTATATGAGTGGAAAACATATTTTTAAAAGAAAAATACTGAGGTATTGCCAACATTAATTTGTGCAACTTTTGATAAACTATAACTTTTTAGAATGGAATTCTGAAGTACCAAAGATTATTCTGTGAAAGGAAATCTTCTAATAAAATGAATTACACAAGGAAGTTTTTCACACAAAATGCAAAGCAGTATTTTCATCAGGAGCTCTGTGCATTTTGAGTTACAAGGAAACTCACATAAGATTTTAAATCCAATATAATGGTCACAGATGAGAATTTAATTTTTATCAAATTCATTTCAACAACTTATTCTAGTATTCAAAATGTACCAGACTGTTTACAGATACAACCATGCATGTTAATAAAGTGGAAGTTACATTTCATATAATAATAACAACGATTTATTAATATGTATGCATTGGCTGATCCGAGGAGTTGCAAATCACCACCCCTTGGTGACTTTGCAGTACCAGTATGCTGACCTTGAAATAAAATCAGGTTGTAAAGTTCATCATTATATAACTACTACATATATACCTAAAGATAAAATGGCATTAAAAAGTTGGAGATGTTCATAAGGAAATTATCTCAAATGACCCTCTTGATGAGTTCCTAGATCCACCCATGTATGTATGGCTAAGGACTATTGTGTCTGTTACAATATGATCAAGAAATCTGTTACTTTCCTCTCTCTTGCTCAAACACATTTTAGTCATTACTCCAGCATCAATGTTTTATGATAAAGCTCCTAATATACGTTTGAATGCCAACTGTTTTTAAGATAAACAATCAGTAAATATTTTTTCAGTATCAAATTGAAATTGCACCTTTTCCACATAGTAATAATATTTGAACTTGTGTTAAACAAGTACACAGCATTTCCAGTGCTCCGACACCCTCTTTCCAATTCCCTCTGACCCACATAGATAGCAGGACACACTGGGGCACAGAATAAGGGCTATTCTAAAGGATCTGTAATATGTTTGATCTCAGAAAGCTCTCTTCATATGTTGCCCATACTTTAGAAGCTTCATTTCAAATCTGCCTGCAGCAGGTTTGCCAATCTATAAGAGATACCTTCCAAAAACCGAAGCATAACCCATCTACAAAATGGTTTATCAGTGGGGGCTAAAGAGTTAGAAGACACTCCTAAATGCAACTAAACTTTAATTTCTTTTGACTAAGATGTCTATGATTTGAGGGGAATACAGATTATCCACAGCTATTTCTTTTAAATTTGTAATTCTCTATTGAAATTTTTATGGGAAAGAGGAATGTGAAATAGTTGATGAGCTACTGAATGAAAAGTTGCTAATGTTTGCAAAAAGTGTTTTCCTAAAAAAATTCAAACACTGGCACATTACTTACTATGGAGATGAAGACATTCAGGAAATTAATTATACCACTTTTTTCAAATTCCAAAGAGAACAAAATCTGAGGTGGAGACTTTAGAAATTCCAAAAATGTTGAAATTTCACATTTATTGCCTTCCCAAACACAACACATTGTCAACATATTCACACCAAAAACCAGTATTCTTAGCAAAACCACCATTCTCCAAAAATATTTTTTTCTCTAACTGGTTCAAGAATAGCTCTGCTAAGAAAGGAGAGAGAGGTGAACATATTGCACATATCCACTCCTGTGGACAAAATTTATCCACAGGAGTAAGGTCATCATGAAAATAAATATCTAGATAAATGTCTATGTCTATTGAGTACCCTGCAAGCCACCTTTCGGCACGTGGCAGAGGGTGCATGCACCATGACTCTATTTCCTTAATCGATTATTTTCGCGCATCATTCACGGAAAAAATGAGTTCTTGAATCGTTTGATTCTAGCATCTATTTCTCTGATTTTTCTCGCATTATCGGAACGTCCTATGTTGCACAGTGAACGCATTATATCTGCTACATCATATCTGAATGTGCTTTCTCTGAATTTATCCAGTAAATTGATCCTTTGTTGAAATCTTCTAACTTCCAAAGATTCCTAGCTTGCATCCTGAAGCATCTGAGTGATGCTCACTGATTTATCATAGCAATTCTTCACAAAATGTATCGCTTTGAGACTCACAAGATCAAGTCTTACGAAAACCGTGTTGATTCCTAACTATGAAATTTGATGTTTCGAGAAAGTCCATTAAAGAACTAGCAATTATAGGGGAGAGTGGGGCAAAACCGACTTGCTAAACATTAAACATTTAAGAAAAAGTTATTTGTTGATGTTTCTTTATATAAATCATTTATAAAGTGTCTTTATACATTAAAGAAATAATTTGAAGCTCTTCTGAAGCTGGGCTGGAAAACCCTGATGCATTTCCAGAAGTTGAGGGCTGGGACTCTTTGTTGGAATATAGGTCCATAAGTGGAATGCTTGGGCTCGGAAGCTGGCCTGTCTGTGGTATCAGAAGGTGAATACATGTGATCAGGAAATATATTCCTATCCAAAGGACATATGCCTGTTTTGAAAAACCCCTTTATTGCTGTTTGCATCAACGCTGCTCTTGTGAATACACCATTCATCAGTTTCCCGACTTGGTTGATGGTCACAGATCTCCCTGGATGAGCTATTAACCACTGCCTCACCTTTTGGTCATAAAAAGTGCTGAGGGGACACATGAAAGACATGTCCAGAGGCTGGAGACAGTGAGTGGTATGAGGAGGGAAACAAACCAATATGACATTTTTGTCACGAGCTAGCTGAATCAGCTCCAAGCTCTTCGTATGCGACTCATGCTCATCTAAGATCAGCAACACTGACTTGTTTGGCGATGGATTTGAGAATTCAATGAACTTCTTAAACTATACCACAAAAGATTCCCTGTTGATCCATCCAGATTCGTTGTAGCAAGCAAAAGACCCAGGAGGGGCATCATCCATCAGTAAGGGATTTTCTCGTTTCCTAGGAAATACAAACATTGGTGGCATGAAATTACCGGAGGCACTGATGCACATTTAGACAGTGACAAGGACTCCCCGTTCTGAGGATGACAAACATCCCACCTGTTTTTCCCCCCGAAAATCGAGGACCTTTGATGGCTTGTTAGGGACAGTAAGGATACCTGTTTCATTCACATTGTAGATATCACTGGGTGATACATTATGTTTTGTATAAATAGACTCTAACATATCATAAAATTTCCCTACAGCGACCCTATTGAACCCCTTTTCTCGGGATAAAGAAGTTTTCTCTGGAGCTCTAAGCTTTATTTCAGGACGTCTCGCAAGAAACCCATAATGTACGTGCAATTTCCTTGATTTTGTTGAAGGAATGGTTGATGCTATTCCTTTCAGCAAGATCATGGGCAAGGCGACGGAGATCAAACAAAGTCATCCTAAATAACCTATGTTCCATCAACAGTATATACTCAACCAGTTCTCTTTCTTGTTTCTCGGAAAAAACTGTTTCGTATCTACCTAATCCTTATTTTGTTGCTTCCTGAGGTGAAAGAGCCTTTTTTCTAGAAATCTTCACCCTGTCTATCAGCGTTGTTTGTGGAACACTGAAGGCCCCAGAAGCTGCTGAATAACCCACTCTTAATCCCATCCTTCCATGACCTCTTGGATGGCACTTGCCATTCCGTCTTGACTCCATTTCTGCAGTTCCGTTTTTCGTTAGTAATTCCTTGCCATATATACAACAAAAGATTGCACATAGAATCTCAATGCCTGATATTAATAATTAAATCGAGATCCTAGTTTCATTCACACGCCAAACTTTGTTTCATTATTATCTTAGCGCATAGATTGATTATTAGCCTGTTTAATGAAATCGTATTTATGTAGGCCCAAGTAAAATAAATTACGAATGTCTATTATAACTAGACCTCGGCTATTAAATAAATACTAACTACCGACTTTCCTTCAGGCTTTATTTGTTAACTTCCAGCGGATATGGAACTAATCTCTATTACACAATATAATTGCATTATTTTAATGTTCCGATGCTCATCCGCATTAAACATTTTTCTTACCAAAGCGTGGGGCAAAACCGACCACAGTCGATCCTGCCCCACGTGGCTGTGTCGGTTTTGCCCCGCGGTACATTTCCAAACTAAAACGGCAATTTTAGGTTACCACAAACAGGTATGGCATTCAATGTTACACCGAAGTAAACAACTAAAACTAGTGAATTCAGGAGTGTACTTACCGATTGAGAATCGTCAAAGCCGTGGAACATAGAATGAAGTCTTCTTGACGCCTAAGTTGGTAAAAAATCTCGATATTTTCAAGAAATTATTGCAACGTGATTACGTGACTGACAGGATCGGGAATCAGCTCCACATGCATGTGATGACTGTCGCTTAATTAAACAAAGATATTCGAGCATTCATTCCGCATGCTTGCAGCACGCATCACGAAAATTCTAAGGGGGTCGATTTGACCCGACAGGTCGGTTTTACCCCACTCTCCCCAATGCTCCAATATTTTTCCGCTCAATGATGTTAGTGAGATAGGCCTGTAATTCGCTGGATCCTCCTTAACGTCGCTTTTAAATATTGGAGAGACTTTAGCAATTTTCAAGTCAGTCGGGACTTTACCTTCACTCATCGACTTACTAAATATTACTTTAAGAAAAGGTGCTACATTTTCCGCGACCTCCTGGAATACCCGAGCTGGTATGTCTTCAGGATCAGGAGCTTTATTTGGTTTAATCTGTCGCAATAGATTAATGATGCCGTGTTCCCTGAAGATGACATTCAACATCGTTCAGACTTATCAACTTCCGGTTAATTATCTGATGTACTATTGGAAGTGAAAACGCTTCGGAAGATTTCATTTAAGATATTCGCTTTATCCTTAGCATCGTTGATTAAGTTACCGCTATTATCTTTCAACGAACTTACCGTTTGCTCTTTACCTAGGACCTCACGAACGTATGACCAGAAAGCTTTTGGGTCCTCGTCTAAGTATTCGCATAAAACCTTCTTTTTAAATTGGCGCAGGGAAAGGAACTTCCTTTGTGGGGAAACCCCGAGGATGGAGACTTTGTCTCCGAAATGAACATTGGTCCTTCCCAGAAATCGGTAATCCGGAGCTTCCTGTTTGTCTTTGAGCGCGAGTTCCGCTTGCCGAAAGGCGGCTTACGGAGTGTTTCTTAAACCTCTAATTAAAATCCCCTCCTATAAAAGTTACGCTATTGTTAAGGCTACGCAAAACCTGACGTGAAAAGTCGGGTGGCCGGTAGAAGGCACATACATTTATATTCGGCTTATTGGATTGACTAATATTGCACCAGACGCTCTCGATGCAACTGTTTCGATACGTATGTGAATTACTCCGCAGAAAACTTTTCACTGCTTTGAATACCCCACCACACATCTTTTCCTGACGGTCCTTACAGTACATCTTAAAATCTTTCGGAAACACTTCGTAGCCGTTAATATCCTCTGTTAGCCAGCTTTCTGTGCCTATAATTATGTCGGAGTCGTTACTTCGGATGGAATGCTCAAGATCCGCTACTTTGTTTTTAATGCTTCTACAGTTTATAACGGCAATCGATAATTTATAAACGTGTACCTAAAATGGAGGATAAAATTTCTTTAAAGATTTAATTTCTTAAGCTAAGTCATCTCATAGACCATGATCTACTTGCAGACCTCTTAGTTATAGGACAAGCTTTTTTTGAGATATTTTAGCTTTAATTTACTGGGATGAAGAGAAAAATGTTTAAGTTTAATGAAATGAAATGTTGCATCATCCAATTTCGCTTAGACAAATATTGTGAAAACTCAACCCAATTTTTATGCCAAATTTTGGCATAAAAAATTTGGTAGTTTTTCTGATTTGTAAATTTGTAGGTGATCTTTTTTTTACTCCCAAAGTCTTTTCTGTTAAGTACTGTAACACCATGACTCATTTATTATTTATTTATTTAACCCTTTTGGAGAGGTTAGGCCAATGGGCCTTTCTCACACCTAGTTATGCAGTTCTTGATTTTTCACTCCCATTTCATCCCTTGTTCGTAGGAATTGCAAGCATGACAGATGCACTTGGTTGAATTTGAGAAGGTTAGCAAATATTGAAAACATAACTATAATGAATAATGCATTATAGTAGCAAAGGAAGGAATAAAAAACATTATCTTGCTATGAAGAATTTCTGTTTAGAAAAAAAAGAAGACATATGTAGTGACTTAGCTATGGGACAAGCTTTTTTTTGAGATGATATGAAGCTATTGAATTTGAAATAACTTCATTTTATGTGATTCATTTATTTTTAAATACTTTGTATCAATTTGTGTAAAGAATTACAATTGTTATTAAATAATTTTTCTTCTAAAAAAGTGTTTTTGTTGGTACCTAGTCCCGATTAAAAACAGCAATGTATTAATTTGCAAAGTTTTAACCTGATTTACATGAACGCAACATACATAATTTTCATCAGTTACCCGAATCTCTTCACTTTGGAGTATTACTGTACAATCAAATTGAAAATTTATCGCTCTCAGGCTTAAGTAATTTTTTTAGTTTGAGCAAGTCTACCTTCAAAAAATGCATGCAACAATGAGCAAATTCATGGAACTTTTCCTTCCACTTTGCATAGACAATGACCATACTGTATTTGCTCCTTACCTGCTATTCATAATTTGGAAACAATAAATCTTACATTCCGTTCACAACTGCAGATCATGCAAATTGAGAAAAAGAGTTTGATCTTCTATCTAAAAAATCAATCAGTTGGTGAAATATACAAAACTTGAGTCAGTTCATTTTTACAAAGACAAATGCTTTACTCCAAAATTTTCAAGTCACTAATCTATATATTGAAACAATATATTGCACTTCATTCTGAAATTCATGGGGACTTCACTGGCTTATTACACTTATTTCATTCACAGTCACAATAACCTGACATATCTGGAAATGATGCTGAAGTATCTTCGGTCACAGTTGTAAATGAGTTAGTCAAATGATTTACATGAGATTGTAAATAACGTATTCTTGATTGAGCTTGCTCAAAATTCTCAGACAGATTATTGATATGACACTGCATCCGTTTCCTTGTCTGGAGAAAATGTTTAAAGTTAAATATCTGAAAAGGGGAATGAGTAATTGACCTAAGGTTTATCAGCTCACCTCATCTCTCTCTGCTTGAGCTGCATGAGCCGTTGCTCTGCTTTGGGCAAGTTGCCTTTCAAGCTCTTCTACCTGAGTTTGATATGATCTTCGCACAGTTTCGTAACGTTCTTTAGTTCTGGCTATTTGTCTTGCAGATTCTTCCCTCATATTCTCCAACTGATTATTTAACTGCATTATTTCTAAACTCTTTTCTTCAGAGCATCTTTTAGATTGTGCTGCTAATTCTTCCAACCTTTTCATGTCATTGCTGTTAAATTTGAAATCTATTGTTATTACTCTGAACAGCATACTTAAAACAACTCTTGAATTTTAATGCTATGATCAATAAGATTATGGTTAAGAGTCAGGAATGATAAAAAATTATGAGCCAGCCAAAAAATTGCAAGCTCATGTGTATGATTTGCTACTGCCATATGGCAGCAGAGCTTTTACTGCAAAAAAGCATATGCTCTTCTTGTTGAAATGTAATACTTTGTTCACACTGAATCTAACTATTAACGTTTAAATATAAAAACATAGTGAACATTTACTGCCATATTTTACAACACAGTAAGAGAATATCAATAACAGATATGTATGCCAAAGAATTAAAGTAGAATTTCAAACACACATTTTCAATAATTTTTTCTTAGCTCACTACCAATTTGTTATTTATCATAAGAATTTTCTTTACTTGAAAGGCATTTTTGCTAGAAGATATTCTTCTCCTGGACACTTAGGAGCAAGCATTATCTTTCTCTATTGTACTCCCAAGTACCTGAACTCTGTCACCTCTTCAATTCTATCTCCGCCAATACTTACATTCAACTTTTTTCTGCTTTCCTGCCATGTTTTTACTTTAATGACATTTATTTTATCTTACATTTTAATAAAATATTATTTAGAATCCCAAGCATTCCACTTAGTTCTTTCTCTGAACATACAAGTATTATTAGAACTATTATCTGCAAATTGAATACAATGAATTTTTTGCCATTAATATTAATTCTTTTAGTTTTTGCTTTTGTCAATTTTGCACAGAAATCTCCAGTCATCATTTTTAAAATCCTTTTCTGAACCAAAATATTTCTGTGGAAGTTGTCCTGTTAATATATGGTCTCTTTCCCAAATACAATTACTTAAAAATTCATAATTGAGTCAAACTTGTTGATGATGCAGCAGAATGGCAATACCACTCTTATTGTTGAAATAACAAATTCTGTAGTAAATTCCATATAAACTTTAATGCAAGACCAGTTTTGTTCCCATGTGACACACAGGTTTAGTTTATGTGAAATTTAACACAGAATTTCTTATTTCAACAATATGAAAGGATTCCATTAAGTTACTGCAGAGAGTGGATCTTTCATAACAATCTTTGTTAAATCTTGTTGAAAAACTGAATATTTCCCTGAGCATTCCATTGATTAAAGCCATTTATGCACAATTCGTCTCAGCTTTAATGCAAACACGAGTTATTTTCATGGCAAAGGGATAAAAGACAATCTTTTAATGAGTATTAAACCCAAGCCCTACGGTATTTAGCCATTTGGCTAAATATCTTATTATCTTTCAAATTTTACCTCCATTTGAAATGAAATAAATTAAAGTTTTTACTTTTGTTTGTTGTTTAAATCCTGAAGGTCCTTGCATTTCTTTTCCCACGCCTCTACTTTGGCTTTAAGGGAATCAAACTGGTTGATCATTTCATCATGCTGAGACCAAAATCTGTCTAATTTTTGTTCAGCTTCATTTTTCTGAAAAAATTTTAAGTCAGCCAAATACAAGAACACATTATCAAGAAAATTATTATCAAAACAGGAATAAGATATCTCACTTTATTGTTGGCTTCCTCAAGCTGCATTGTTAATTCACAGACCTTCTCTTCTGTTTGTTTTTGCTTCTGGAAAGCTTCCTGCAGCCTACATTGAGTTGACCTCAGAAGTTCTGGCAGTGATTTCAATTCATCCAGCTTATCTTGGAATTGACACTGAGTTGTTTAAGGGTTGATGTTGAAGGAAGTATTTTATTATAGAGTCTAACAAATTAGAGTTATGTTATTGATTTAGTTCACATTTTTAAATTTAATCACATGGTTGATAAGAAAGAAATCTTATAAAGTTTAAAGAAAGGAACTCTCAAACTGTGGGGGTATTGAAAAGAAAGTTAAAGAGAAGGCTACCAAAGCAAATAGAATAGCGGGCTGTCTCAATGATACAATCTGGTGAAACTTAAAAAAGGAGACAACACCAAGAACCTATAAAGTGACAGTGAGACTAATCTTGACATTGCAAGACCTTGTACCTATAAAACCAGAAGGCTCCTTGAAACAACTGAAATGAAAGTATTACAAAAACTTTCAGAGAAAACTCTATCAGACAGAGAAAGGAGTGACATTATACAAAGAGATTGCAAAGAAGAGAATATACAAAAATGGACTCTAAATAGGGAAAAGGAATGGAATGAGCACACTAATAGAATTAATGATGTAAGAATTGTCAGAACTGCAAGAGACAAAATCCCAATAGGTAAAAGAGGCATAGGTTGACCAAGGAAAAGATAGAAGGATAACATGGAAGAAATGGGCAAGGTGCTGAAGGAAAAAGGATTGAGCCAAGGAGAAAAAAGGAAGAAGAAGAAAAAAGAAGGAAAATGATATAACTCTGCAACAAAGATTTTGGCCAAACTGTAATCAAATTTGCATGATCTTGAAAAACTAGCATTTTAAACATGATGAAGGTAAAGCAAATATGCATATATTTTATATTTTGTAAACATTTATTGACAGCTTCATTAATAGGTTATATGAGGTTGGTAGGAATGGGAAGGATTAATGATGAACTTTGATAAAAATTTACTTTTCCAGCCTACGTTTCTTATCAAGTGAAAGGACTATACTTGCATATTCCCATTTTTATTCTAAAGAATTAAAATGAGTTGAACCTATACAATTACAGTTAAATTCAAGCTTTTCTTGAAATTCAACATGCTTAAAAATCAGATTAAGTACGTTACATTTCTTTGCCCTTCCAAATTTCATGCAGCTCTCTAACCAAGATCAATACCAATAATTGATAAGCAGCACATCATTTGCCTCAAACCCAATAGCACCATTGTCAATGAATTATCCTCCATGACAATCAAAGTTGTAATTAAATTTATGCTCCTGATACCAGAACTTTGCTAATTTAATGTTATTTTCATTTATCATCAATGTTATTTGTCTTTACTACTGGATTTACTTTCATCTCAGTCTTATGAATGACTGTGATAATATGAGAGCTACCAGGAAGTTTTAATAAAGCAAGACAATGGCATTCATCTTGTTCACTACTTATATAATTATATGAAAAGAGATATTTATTAGGTCATTGTGCAGCATTTATGCAAATATGCTGCACTTATAGCATTCTGGCTCAGTGAAGAAGCAAAGCATTCTACTCCCTTCTCATTCTGGTTATTGTTTTGTATTTATATATTATGCATGCATCCAAACTCACTAAAGAGTCCACACTGTCAGCAATAACCACCATGTAGTTCAGTGATTTACTCTACTGGGATACAACACCTAATATGCCTCATACATTCTCCACTACTTCTGGTGGCTAATGATTGAAGCTACAAAAAGACTTTTGGGGATAAGTTTTTTATATAATATAATGTTTATAACATAACCCAGTTATCATTTCAAAAGAAGATAAACAGTATAGCACATAAGAATATATGCAATCACTATTGATACTTGCAGGTGTGGTTATGAGATAACTGTTCTCTATCTTGTCATACTTGTGTTGTTTCTGTCTCTTAAAAGTAAAATAAGATAAGAAGTTAAGAGTATATGATATGCTAAAACAATGACAAAATTCAAATAGAAGGAAGGTCAAAATAAGAAATGTTTGCATAATGAATGTTTTATATAAATAACAGAAATGTATATTTAAATGGATATAAAATACATCACCATTTCTTGCATAACAAGAGCTTATCATTAACATCCGAATAAGACCAAAAACTTGACTCTTACATTACTTACGCTGCTCACCCTTCATAGGATAAGGTTAAAGGAAATATATATCAACTTACACCAAATAAATGGTCTTTTCTTGCCACTTTGGGTTTATATCATGAAGATTAAAACACTAAGAGATTAGGCAATAAACACAATATATAGAAATGTTATAAGTAGGGATAAAGTAGGAAATCCAAACTTAAGAGTGAAAGAGATAGATAGTACAAGATTGCCAAGACTAAAACCTACATCTCCCTCTTATCAGTAGCAATGATTACCTTAACTCTTTGCATTTCTTCTTCCACTTGCTGAGTTATTCTTTTATTATCAGCATCCATCAAATCTATTTGTCTCCGTTGCTCTTCCACTTGCTGTTGAGCTAACAAGTACTGAAAGATACCAAATACATTAATTTAGTATATACATAAATTGCATTTTGTTTAGAGTAATTACATATAGGCCATTACTTTTCCTCTATAGTATTCTTCTTGGTATGCTGATTCCTGTTGTTTCACATTAAGTTCCTCTATTTCATCCTTAGCTTCTCTTAACTGCTGCTCAAGAAACGTCACTTGACATGCTTGTCCTTTAGATCCATTTGTCTATTTTATTTGTAAATGATGAAAATTATTATTTTTTTAAGCTTAGGTTTTAAAGAAACATAAAACCATCCTTCCTACCCTATCTTTATCACTCTCAGCAGTAGCTAGTTTTTCTTGCAACTCTTTTATCATTGCTTCAGCATCTTTTAGATTCTTATCCTTCTCATCAATTTCTAAAAGTAAATTTTGATTTTCTACTTGCAAAGCAGCCACTTGGCTAACTTTAGTTTTATAATCCTCCCTCACTCTTGAATATTGTTCTTTAAGTTGTAACATTTTCTCATTATTTTTATCAGCATTTTGAGGTAATGGACTGGTGACTGGCTACAAAATAAATAAGCTCACTATAAAATCAGATCAAAATCATTTGAAAAGTGGATACTAACTTATGTGGTACGGGTAAATGTCTATTTTCATTCTCTCAGTTGGATACTAACTTCTAATCATCATCAAAGATGAGAGAAAATATCAAAAAATATTAATTTACAGTCTCAAAAACAAGAACCAACAGGGATATTTATGTTTTATTCATGGTCTGTTTGATATGCACAAATATACCAGCTGACTTTAACACTAATTTTCAATTACAATGAAGTTTGATTTCTCATTAAGAGTGTGCCAGGTATGAGTAATTAATCATCTGTTTTCTTACTCGAGCTTTCATTGATATTGCAGCTTCCTTCAGCCTACATCTTTCTACATCTGCCTCTTTGCGTGCTGCTTGCACCAATTCTAAGTCCTTCTGAAGACATTTAACCTGATTTTCCAGACGAGAAAGAAGGTTTGTCTGGAAGTTTAAAAAAAAAATCGAGATAGGATTAAAGGCCAACACAGAATGTAGGGTGTGGCACTGAAATGGATATCACAGTCTTCTTCAATCATATATAGATTAAGAAATCATGAATTTTGGTAGGAAAATTCTTATTATTCCATATACTTTCCAAATGTTTAATTAAACAACTACATAAAGTGTATTTCATCAAAGTACATCTCAACCTGGACTACTCACATGAAGAAGTTTTCAATGGGGCACTGGAAAAAATATTTATTAAATAATTAAGTTATGCTATTGAAGCATTTAACAATCAAACGTGTTAGCTGCAATGTGGTGAACCTATGGCATGCATGCCCAAAGTGGCCTGCAAGAGAATATTTGTGGCACCCATAACACTAGCTGCACTATCCTTGTTATGTATTCTTAAGTTAAAACATGAAGTCCCAAACTAAATAAATGAGGATTCTGTTAATTAGTAATGATAATTAATGATTATCTTTGTAAATTAGTAAATCTTAATTCCATTGAGAAGATAATGAATTAGATAATATAATAATAATAAAACATCTTTATTTGGGTAAGATTGAGACTAAAAATGTTCTAATAATATCTCATTCATCTTTCATTTGGAAACAGATTGCCGTACAAGTCCCATATATTTATCAAATACGGCACTGTTAATGCAAAAGGTTAGCCTTGCCAGTGTTAGCTAAATTCCCAATTTGTCTGTTGATGGTGCTGCCTGTTAGGCACAACTGTGCATCAAATATCTTCTTGTAATTAAAGAAATATACCATATGTACCTAAATAATAATTTTTTTTCAGTTTTAAGTCACTTTTAAGGCTGAATTTAGAAGATCGACTTTTACATGAATACTTCTGATAGGCATGTGAATAGAGTGTTTGCCTTTGAAGAAAGCAGTCCTGGGTACAGCTCTCGGTGGTAGCCAACATTTATCAGTGATCACCGAGCATCGTGATGAACATGGGTAGCAACATGAATTGAGAGGTAGCAGGTTGGTCCAGTAAAAGCCAAATACGGCAGCTTGGGAGTGGAGGCGCTGACTTCGTGTCACCCACTGTAAATGCTGACAGGCTAAGCCCTATTCCTCAAAGGGATGCTGCAATAGGACTTTACTTTCTAGTTCTTTTTCATGGACAAAATTCAAGTTTAATCTTGATCAAAATTTTAATTCTTATAAACAGTACCAAAAAGTAAGTGAGAGAGTAAAATAAGGCAAGGACAAACACATTAATTAAGGCAGGAGAGGATGCAAGGATGCTTTTGCAAAGGTGTACCCCCTATAAGAAGAACTATGTGTGGCAATACATCCCAGGTCTGCATAACTGAAACATTCCTTGTTTTTCCTATTTTATTTGGATACGTGAACAGAAAAGTGTGTCTACCTTCTACCTGCTAGAAAGTGTAGACAAGTTGTACGCTATAATTGGCTGCATATATGTTAAGACACAAAAATCTAGAGTCAACTTTTATCGGAGAAATCCTGGATTTTCCGGTCACAAATAATTCTGTTTAATATTTACCATACTATTTTCTAACTTTATTCTTCAATGAAGAAATTTGGAGTATGTTTCTTCATCAATTTCATTGGGTTCTTAATTTAAAACTATTCCGACTGAATTGAATTCATACTTTATGCAAAAATTCACTTTAAATTGCTGATTCCAGGTGTTTATTTATCACATTTTTTGAGATTTCCTAACCGCTTGTATGTTTCATATTTTATAAATCCTTTTGGTTTGTACGAAGAATCATTATTGTTAACTAAGAAGGAGATCTAATTTATCAAAATTACACTGAAATTTTACTACACTAGTAGTACTACATTCTACTAAACTAGATGGAGAAATTCTCTAAGCTATAAAATAATTATGTTGTTATTATTATAATTTAGTTTGGACTTGTTAGAATAAGCAGCAAAGAAGTTATGCTTAGTAAAATATTACCTCCATCTTTTGTCCAAATTCCTTTTTGCATACCTGAAACCAAAAAGAAACATGATTTTAGATAAGTTTCACTTACATAGAAGTACCTAAGCTTTAAACAAATTTACCGGTTTTGGGTCTAATTTTTCGTTGAGTTTCTTGTTTTCCCACACCAATAATTTCATTTCATTTTGTAACTGATTGCATTTTCGCTTGTATTCTTCAAGGGCTTGCTCCTTCGCTATGACTTCCTCTTGTAACTGGTATCTTAAAAAAGAAAAAAAGATTACTTTGAGAAACATTCCATTAAATAGGGGGCAGTTCTGAACATATTAGAGAGACAACATTTTTGTGAAAAGTTTCCATCAACTGCGAAACATAGGTCCAGAAAACGACAAACTACTATAATATCTCAATTTAAACTATTCGCAGCTAATACTTTTTAGTATTAGAATTACAGTAAGCAAACCAAGTAGTGACTTTGCCTTTACAGAGAGATTTAGTTTATCTTAATTAACATTTCATTTAAGAGTATGACACTCTTCACCTCTCCTAGCAGCTCTTTTTACCTTTTCGTCCGAGCATAATCCTGGAAATAGTACCCACGGTCGGCGGAACCTGTAGAATATTCGGGGATTGGGGGAGGGGCAAAGTTGCCATACTTCTGAAGTTTTTATGCCACTTTTCAGAATTAGAGCAAAAGTAAAACGAAAGTGAGTTGAATATATCCCCCTGAAAAGTTTGTACTTTTCTTGGATTAATTTGAAAGTTAGGTCATTTGTATTTAAAACTACTTTTTGCGAAACGTGTCATTCCGGATCACTCTAGACGGGAAACACTGTTCAAAAGCGGGACAAGTTTATATTTGGAAAAGATACGTAGACTTTATCTGACGAAACAGTCGCGGTATTCATAAAAACGTAGGTTTCCTTCTTCTTAAAGTTGATTTCATTATGAAAATGACAAATCAGACGAAACTTATGAACGATGTACTTAAACATTCGAAGCAAATGTATTTAAATCAACAGAGACGACAGAAAATAACGTTTCGGCTGCTGGATTAGTACAAATATAATTTAAACAAATTTTTGTTAACGTCGAATGATTTTTTTAATCGAATAAATAACATCCTACTTACTCGCAACAGGTCTCAAACATTTTACAGGATTTTAACTCCGATAAATAGCTTACATTTCATTTAAACCAAACCATGAGTAGCATTGTGATGAATAAAATTAGATGTTTGGATCCTTAGCAACCTTACCAATTAAGTTTTTGTGGTGTTCAAGTAATATAAATAATACATAGCAATGTAAATATCACAATTAAATGTGCATGGGTCTCATACATATGGTAATGAATATCGGTATATTTTCAATAAAAATACTAATAACCTCGGTTATAAAAACGGAAGACCGTTTGACTATTGGCCCAGCACGTGTATGTCAACCTGGAGCCGTGCTGAGCCATTTGGATGCCTCAGTCAAGTAGTAATTCAGTAATATGATCCAAGTTCATTTCCAAAAATCATTCAAAAATTGATAGAATTATGATTAATTTCTCTTAATTGAAATACATCATATATCTCGAAATGAAATCTTAAAAATGAAGGAATGGATGCCAAAATACCCGTTTTGGTACACCCTTGGAGTGACGCCAGAGGTGGTCGCCTCTGCACGACAAAGTGTATACATAAATGCAAATGTACGCTAAAATATACACGCATACGTACATAATTACTTGTATATGCATTTCCGTGTGTTTAAATTGAGTTTTATACGAATAAACATTGAAAATAACGTGCTTAACCCAAAATAAAATAGTAAGAATGGCATGTGGCTGTTGTGCTTGAAAGATTGAGTCAAAGTGTAAGCAAGTTTTGCTTGAAGGAGTATTTTTAACCGATGGGTAGAATCTAGTAGATAGATATATTTTTTAAGCATAGGAAAAAGATAGGTGGAGTTAAAGCAAGTAAAGTAAATGCTCGTAAAGTAGTGTTTGAGTAAAATGGAATGCATGGCCAAAAGGAAGGATGAAAAGATAATTTGGAAACCAGAAGACAAAAGATGATATAAGCAGAGCCGGATTTATTTAGACTTTCAGCCACCCCTGAGGCAGAAGACTCCTGGCCACAACCAATTACAACTACGCAAATATCTTAATTAGAGGTTCACACTTTTCTGGCATTTGAGACTATCATTATATATTTCTATTATTGATTATACTACTTGTCAAAACAATGGCTAATCCTTCATCAAGGGATCACCATTATCGTCAATACTATCCGAATTATTTATGGGTGAATTTGAAAATAAATCGTTTAATACCGGGAGCAGTTTATTTAATTACGTTCTGTGGATAAACAGGTGTGGAAAATAGCAACATGAGACTCGAAACAAGGTCTCCCTCTTTCCGGGCAGATGTTCCAACCACTGAATTACCATGCCATATCTTTTCCACACTGTTATGAAAATGCTATACCTGTACGGAAAGTGGGAGACCTGGGTACGAGTCCCACTCATGTCGCTATTTTTTACACCTGTTTATCCTTAGAATTCAGTCGCATGGCTATGTTATTTCCTTTCCAACATCCTTAATTATGTTCTATTTTGGCAACCTTATGTCGATGATGTTTGAGGGGCAGCCTTAGCGAATTAGACATTTATAAATAAATTCAACTGACTTATGGGTTACTTTGGGTTTGGGCTCTGGTATTCCATAACGATAGGAAAATAAAACAGGAAAAACTTTTTTATGGGAAACTAGATCCTATTTTAATACAAGTAATACTTTGCAAAAATACCACACACACAATCCAAAAGAGCACAACTAGTTTTGACATATAAGCATCTTCTTCAAGTGAACAAGAACCCAAAACCAAAAGAAGAAATCCAGATTTAAATACCATGACAAACACATAATATACAAACTACTGAAGATGAGAACATAGTTCTTGAAATGGGTATAAAAATAGTAACTTAATACATGTGTGCTTCCCTGCAACGTTACTGGACTATACCAACTGGACCATACCAAAGGCAACAGAGAGCCACACCAAAGATAAGTTTTATTTTTATTATCTTTACATCTATTGGCTTAAGGAGTCAATTTAATTTGAATATTTTTCTTTCTTTCCAAAACCAAGCATGTGTTAGACCAGAAGAAGGGGTGGGAGGGAATTTCTGTGTTGCCTTTATTAGACTAAATATCCCAAACATTAGCACATTCCGCCCATATGCGTCCTACCTTGGTTTCTAAAAAATCTGGTTCACAAAATTTACCAAACGGATTTACCCGACCCCGTGCAAATTTGCAACCCATGCCAAGGCGATAAATATGTATATATATTAAATCGCATATGCTTTGGGGAATTGCCCCTCTTTATCACATCAGGAATCTGGTCACATTAGCCTTGAGTTGATCATAAAAGGCTGCTTCACTAATCTAAAACATATTGAGGCGTGGTTCCTCAGTTTTGCAAATACACCCTATGAGTGACTGATTCTGTTTTGAGATTAAAGTAGGTGAGAAAAAGGTGCACCACTCAATTCAAAACGATCACTACAGGTCGCCCCACTCTAGCGAGTTCCCTTGAGGCAGCTGCCTCACTTGTGTACTAGTGGAGGCTGGCCCTGGATATAAGTGTGTAAGATATTTGGAAGAGAAAGGGCGACTGAGAAACTGCTGATTGTGAAGGAAGATATTATCCTGAAGAGAAGAGATGTACATGGAAGAGGACAATAGGCATAATTTTAAAAGATTTATGAAGTGAAATAAGTACGGAAAGAAAGGAAAGTATGGAGGATTATTCCAAATTATATAGGGATTTAGCTTACCCAAACAATATGATGGAATAGAAAGAAGGCCGAGCAAATATGCATCTTTGAGTTAGGTGATGCATAGCACCAAGCGTGACCCACAAAGTAAATACCCGAGCAAGAAATTAATGAAATTCTCATTATAGGTAATAAATAGTCCTGCAGTTACCTTTACAAAGGTAAACTATTGGTTAAAAAGAATTGAGCAGTATTTGATTAATTGTCAAGGATGGAAAATCTTCAAATAATTCAAGAAGTAAATTCAGGCAAAGAAAATGAGGAAATGAAGATGAATGAAAAAGTCAAAAAGGTGGTTCCAGTTACATTTCTTTGTGTATATTAAAGGCATAACCAGGATTTGGTTCAGGTTAAGAGCCATGGGGTAAAAGTTACAATTGATTGCAGCCCAGTGGCAGGCAAACTTCTGCCTAAAATGCACCATGTATAGCTGTGAATATTCAAATTTTTGTTTTCGCTTTTCTTTATTTCCATGAATGATCAACTTGATGGAAGCTGCAGTTATTCCTAGTCCAAATATGCAATTTTTGTTAACACTAACAGAGGTGAGAAGGAAACATTCTTATTCCCTTGGCAGTTTTAAAAAGGTGGTTGACAATGGCCATAGCAAAAGAAGATTGCTGCAATCCAAGATTATGGAGTTATTTGAAGAACCTCTAAGATTATCGATGTTTTTGGGCCCTGATTTTAATATTGGAATTCCTCCATTCATTCTTTTGGTGTAAAATGATACTTCCAAAGAATATATTGTTTGGAAGTATCATCCCGTAACACTGAATAGGAATAGAAAATACAACATAGTAGAATAGGAATAGAAAAAATAACATAGTAAATCCCATAACACTGAATAGGAATAGAAAAAATAGTAATTTTTGTCTTATATGAACCCATAACACACGTCATTTATGCCCATCTGGCTATGCCACGCAGGGGGGATAAGACGGATATGTAAAACACTTAGATAAAAAAAGTTACAGATTACAATGAAACTTCGAGTTGTTTTAAGGAATATTTACTCTAAACGACACAGAATCAGGAGTAACTTTGTGGTAATGATTAACGTTAAAAAAAATTAATTCAATAATGGCAGGCGACAGGACGCATTCCCTGCGGTTGCGTGTTATAACGAGTTAACAAACAATTAAACCCACTCTCGATTGTGAGAAAATTTTTCTAGCCTTTCCTTCCTCAAGTAAACATATGTTCCCCCTAGCAAGGTAGAGCAAAAGTATATAGTTTAGTAATGGGCACTTTTTCAATGGAAGCTTGTTAATATTTGAAAGAAATTGATATATTTTACTAACTTGCCATAATCAAAAAGAATCTAAGCAATTTGTGATTGATAAATTCAATAGTATCAAAAGAAAGTGTGATTTTTACTTGTAAAGTAAATTATATAAGTTATATTATAAGTTAAATTATAATTGAGTGGCAAAAGAATTATTGTAAAAAATATCTACTAAAACAATCATGGTCATATTTAAACGTATTCATTTGTTGGCAACTCCTGACAGAAATGTATTGAAGAATTAATTCAAAAATAATTTGCTACACTTCTAGCTATGAAAAAAGTATAAAATTATGGAAAACCTAGGAGGGCCTCTTTGACTATTATAATTTGTTCCTACTTATTGCCTACCAAGCAGTACAGATGCAGTTCATGCATTCTCCCATTAAAATGGACTTGGAGTTTAAATCCTTCTAAAATCAATCATAGGATCAAGATAGTCTTTTTGAAGATGAGGCAATTCTCTACAGTTCCAGCATTTCCAATTGGGGTAAACAAATATCAGGAAAAAACGACCAAATGGAAGTGTTTCTTAATTAGCCATTAATCTTGGTCTAGGCAGGGGTTCGGACCCCACAGACACCCCCTTCACAGCTATGCCATTAATGTAGAAACAAATTGGTAAAGAGAGTTCCATGATATTTTGTTTATTTTCATTATCCAAGATGGAGTAAGAAAAATAATCAGATATGTGATACCCGGCACTGCTTCTGACGACTGGTCAGCTGAGACATATACATATAGCCACCCTTATTTTGCATATAACTAAGGTAAACTCATAAATATTACTTTGGTAAAGCATTGACTTTTGAATCTTTTAATAGAGTGACTCCTAATGTTGAAAATAATTTTACAACTTCATCAAATTTAAGAAACGTTGAGACAAACTACCTTTAGTTGATTGTGTTTATCTTTATTAATTCCAGTAAAGTGATTTCTATATAATTCCAAATTTCCAATTCATTCCATCAATGTTCAAAATTTGGAAAGCAACATATCATTTTGGGCAATAGAAGTTAGAGTTGCATGAAGACCTCATTTGTTAATTTTCTTTTCATTCAAATGCTATGGATGCATATCTTAAGCATATTATTAATTTACCTAAAGCCTAACTTAACTAAATCTTACTTTGAAGAGTATTCCCTTTCATCAAATTAAGTATTTTACAGTGGAAATCTATTTCCAAACTTATTCAGCATTCAAATACATAGAAAATTCTGTATGTAGAAAAATTTACATGAGATTCCAAATAAACTATACAGCAAATGAAAAATAAAACCAATAGAAAAGGGGAGAATTCTGAAAAATAATTATTTTTTAGTTTCATAAAAATTTTGAAAGCATGTTGCCAACATAATTACAAATTGGATCCATGTTCAGATTGATTTTGAGATGATCTTTTTAATTATATCCCATAAAATTAGCTGAACATGAGATGTTTCTTAACATTTTGAGCATATTTCTGTAGAACAATGCCAGGAGTAAAAAAATGATGCTATTGCAAAGTTCTTTGAATAGCTACTAGATAAAAAGGGGTACAATATAAAGTACACATTAGAAATCTAGCAAAGGTATTTAAAAAAATTAGCCTTGTCTTCGAAACAGCTTTTTTAAGAGAAAAGACGACTCATAATGATCTCAGTTGCTTAAATATTTAATAATTTTTTCTTTGAGAAAAGTTCAAAAGTAATTTCAGTTATTTATATTCTATTACACTCCCTGATCTCAAAGCAAAAAATGAAGCATTCTATTAATGCTTGGTGGTTTTGATTTTCAATAAAATTCCTTGACTAAAGATTTTCAGTACGATCCCTTGCTATTAACCCTTTAGCTGCAGGACCCTCAGATGTTTCTACATCTGTATGCGGGAGAAAAGTAACAGGGGTACTGGAGGCGCTGGCAAGTCCTACCAGGTAGTTGTCCCTTATAATCCGGGTCGACCATTTTCCTATGGGTTGCGGTCAGTGTTATTGTTTAGAAATTATGGTTGGTATCATATATAATATATTTAATAAGAAATTTGTTTTGTATAAGCAGTCCGAATTTACTTTCCTTACACTTTGCTGATCATTTTGATACCAAACACTTCGCAGATATCTTGATTTTTATCAATTATTACTAATTTCGTAAATTCACTATTCAGAAATCGAAGATTTGGGTTTCCCCCGAGGTGCAAAATCCCTTGGATTTCCCCAATCTAGAACAATACAGAAGAGTGAGCCTTTGGGTGTCTCATTGAGAGGCAGGGCCATAAAATTGGGAAAGGACAAGAACGGGGGTGAGAGAGCAGGTCAAACGTAGAAATACGTTTTTCCCGCAGTCCTCTTAGGAAAACGTAGAAGTACGTTTCCTGCAGCCAAAGGGTTAATGTTCTACTGGAAACAGATATATTAGACATCTTAATTTTTCTAATAGTAATTTTGCTTTTGTAGAGAAAATCAGTACTTTCTTGTACAATTTATGCATATATACACTAATGTCCAAAGTGCTTATTAAAGCATACAAATGTAAGAAACAAAATTATAGAGAAACCTTTAAAATAGCAAGTTATACAAACATGACAAGAGTTGCCTTTGTGTGATGTTTATGAACCTCCTCAATTACAGGCAATTCTACAAAATTATGGCTACCAAGAAAAAGTTAAAGACCAAAACAGAATGGGAGAGGGCAGGAACTTACCTGAAATATAACTTACTTAGTTATGTTAGCTTTTAGTGGAACCTCTCACATGTTCTATGCCATATATGCACAAATTGTTTTGCTTGTGGGTCACATTAAACACATTATTACTTTTGATGGCCATATGATGCCAAAATTACTTCTTCTGTGACCAATTAGGTAAAGAAAATACTTTGATAAATCAATTTAATCAAAATTTGTGTGCTGGGCAGAATTCTCACAAGGGCCAGATTGGTCCACAAGCTGGAGTTTAAGCACCCATGCTCTACAATAACTTTTACAGATTTAAATAAAACCTACCATTTATAGTTAATGGCAGACTTGATATAATTTGCTGATAGCATAACCCACACATTAGAAATATGATAAAACAAACTAAACTGGTTTTATTTACCGTAATTCTTCCATGCTGGCATTTTCATGTACCAATTTCTCTTGAATAGTGTAGCTTTCTTTCAATCGATCTGTTAGGCATATCACAACCTCCTAATGTTACAAATTGTTAATTAGTAAACTGTAATGTTGAACTTGATTTTGATAAATAAGGTGATTAAAAGTTACATTTTTTGCATCCATAGAGTCATCCATCTTTGGATGAGGCCAACATTTCTTAATTCCTGAAATATTTAACATCTTGCCTGGGTCGCAGCTGACAACTTTGGGTAAATTTTCTCCAGTCTGGCACATGACTACTTTGGGCAATTCAAACATTTCATTGAAAATTGTATTTTCATTGTCAGATTGCCTCATAGTATCTTTCAAGGTAAATGGAGATGTACATCTTGTTTTTTTCCCAATTGTAAATTCTTGTATAGTTTCCTTGGCTCCTAAGTTAATATTTACCATATTGCTGTAGACTGGCTCTAAAGTTGAGGGCACTGCACATCCTATGAGGTAATCATCTAAATGTGCCAGGCCACTACTATTAAATATTGACCAAGAAATATCTCCTAAATTTATCAATTTTTTAATAATAATATCTAATTCTGATAACTTGTCCATAAGTTGGATTTGATTCTGTTTGTATTCAGCTGTTTCCTCAAACGTTAGAGGTTCTTCCTGGAATGTAAATAATGTAATCACTGAGAATATTTTGTCACTAAAAATTCATACTTCTAAGAATAGTCTGTATGTATGTAATAGTCTTGCAGTCACAATCAAGAGGTCTGAAAGAGCATTTTATGTCTAAAGATTTCTGTATTATAAAACATGAATCTAAATTTTTATTGTTAGCTGATCGGCACTAATTTAAAAAATTAAGTGTATAATGAAAATAATTTGATTTTGTTGATTTCATAAGGATTGGTTACCCATGCATAAAAACATTAGAGCACACCAGGGGAACTGCACTTTAGAAGTAAACAACTTTTAGCAGCAAGCTCTATCTAGATTATGAGGATGCTGAAAGTCTAGTAAAAATGCTCTCTCAGAACATTTTCCAACTGATCAAGTGACAGCAAATCCTAAAAACAATAAGCAATAACTTATATAAAAAATAGACGTACGTTAAAAGTTCCTAGAACTTCTTTTATCATCTCAATTTCATCTCTAGTTTTATATAAGTTTCTGTAAGTTTCTTCTAGTTCTTTGATTGCCTCCTGATCAACATTAACATTATTTGATAGCTTTTGTCTATTCTCAGGAAGGTTTTTCAAAGAATCTTTATCTGACACAATTGGAATAACATCTTCATGCACAAATGAGCAATCAGTTTTCTGAGAAAATGTTTGACTACTAAAATCTATCTCATTTTCTTCCTTAGATTTTTCTCCATGAACTGCACTACAGTTTTCATCTTTCTCAGCTGTGATAGATGAACCATCTTGCTTTCCATCTATGTTATTCCTATGAGACGGTGGTGCTTTTCTATTCTCTTGATTATTACTTGCCACTTGACTACTCTGATTTAGATCTTGCTCATTCTGCTTCATCTGCATTTTATTTCAATGAACCTTAGATATATTAAATTTCATACAAAACACTTCTATAAGATAATATTTTTACCTTTGCATATTTTGTAATCAAAGTTTCACCGTTATATTCTTGTGGGTTTTCAATAAAGGACGATTCCCTCTTTACACTAAATTGCTTATGCTCTATTTTACTCTCACAGATGTCTCCAGATCCCTGAAAGATTTGATTAAATACCATTAACGTCTTCATAAAACAAAAAGAGTATGGAATAAAATAAATATAGAAGCTGAAATACCAAGGTGATTTTCAGCTTATCTGCTGAAAAATTTTGGAAAAAGATAATAAAAACTATGAATTAATGTTGTTATAAACTGGATAGACGTGCAATTATTACATTGGCGACGAGGATGGCCAACCTCATGGAGAGGTTCATCGCGGGGACAATTGGGAAGCCTACGAAGAAAGACTCGAGCAGTTTTTCATTGTTAAGGAATTAGGGTCGGGAGCCGACGAAGTAGCAAAGAAAAAGGCGATTTTGTTGTCTTCTCTCGGTAAAGAGACGTACGAGGTGTTAAGGGATCTGTGTGAACCGAAAAAGCCGGCCGAACACCAGGAAATTCTGGCGTTCCTTAGGGCTCACTATGCACCTAAGCGTTCTGTTATCGCTGAGCGGCACAGATTTATTAAGAGGGTGCAAAATAAAGGGGAATCCGTGCTCGAGTTCGCGGCGGGTTTGAGGAAGAGCTCGCGGTATTGCAAATTCGGGTCGTTCTTAGATCAAGCCCTTAGAGAACAATTCGTCTTAGAGCTGAGAAACACTAACAGAGCAGTCGCTGTAATTGGAGGACGAGTCATTGAAATTTGAGAAAGCAGTAAAGTTAGCTTTTGCACGGGAAAAAGCTTCGAAAAACGTGGTGAGCTGCGGCATGGACGGGGGCAACGGCCATGCAGTGGCCAACGGAAACGAACCGGAAGTCTTCATGGTCCAGGCCAGACGAATCGGGAAGAGGACGCCGCAGAGTCCGGGTCCATCAGCTGAGAAATGCAGTTGCTGCGGCCGAGGACTCCGTTTTAGTAATTGCAGATTTCGCAATTATAATTGCGACTTTTGCAAACAACCGGGGCACCCGAAAGCAGTTTGCAGGAAACGTGGGCAGAGGAAAGAATCACGAAGAGAGATCTTCAATCAAGCACTCCGAGATGAGCAGAACGATGACTCGAGCGACGCCGAGGAACATCTTCCAATGTTTAGCGTAAAAGGTTTGTGGACATTGAAGTCGATGATAAAAAAAATCAGAATGGAGATAGACTCGGGTTCCGCAATTTCGGCCATTTCTGAGAGCTGTTTTAAGAGAAAATTTTCGCACGTTCCTAAACAAAGTACGTCAGTGAAATTGAGATCTTATTCTAACGGCTTGATCGTACCTAGTGGATGTGCTTGGGTGAAAGTCAAGAAAGGAGGAGAGAGTTTGCGTCTGCCGCTCTATGTAATTCCTAATGGGGGGTTCCTTTGATAGGCAGGGATTGGTATAGGGCAAATGAATTTTTGACGAGGGAAAGTTTAAACTCCATCTGAAGGCAAGGTCAAAACCAATTTTTTGTCATTCCAGAGCTCTCGCTTTTGCCCTGAAGGAAAAGGTCGACAAATAATTGCAAAAATTGGTGAAATTAGATATAATTTACCCAGTTGAATTTAGCGAGTGGGCCACAACTATTGTTCCAGTAATGAAGACAAATGGGAATATTAGAATATGTGGGGATTTCAAAGTAACAGTGAACCCTCAACTTGAAGTAGAACGCTACCCATTTCCTAGAGTGGAGGAATTATTTTGTAAATTGCAAGGGGGGCAAACGTTTTCAACTGTAGATCTCTCGCAAGCTTATCAGCAGCTACCTTTAGACCAAGAGTCCCAAAAGTTGTGCACTATAAATACTCACAGAGGACTTTTAAGATATAGTAGATTGCCTTTTGGAATAGCATCAGCCCCTGCAATTTTTCAGAGAGCTATGGATCAAACCCTGCATGGACTGGAGTAGCGTGTTTTCAAGATGACATTATAATTACAGGGAGAAATGATCTTGAACATCTGAGAAACTTGAAAGCATTCCTACAGAAACTAAGTGATAGTGGCTTCAAAATCAATAAAGAGAAATGCACCTTTATGAAAGATTCGGTGAAATTCTTAGGGCATACCATTGACAAAGAAGGTCTCCATGCATCCAATGACAAAGTGGAGGCCATTAATAACTTTTCAACAACTAATAGAGGAACTATTCTCAGATCGACAAAGAGGCATTGGCCATTATTTTTGGGGTTAAGAAATTTCATCAGTATCTCTATGTCCGAGAATTTATTCTGAGAACAGACCACAAACCCCTGATTTTCATTTTTGGTGAAAAAAAAGTATTCCACAAATGGCAGCCAACAGGATTCAAAGGTGGGCTGTAATTTTGCAAGGTTACTTGTATAAGATTGAGCATATGGAAGCAAAAGAAAATAAGGTAGCTGATGGGTTGTCAAGGATGCCTCAGTTACATAACAACTCAGAGGCTAGAGAAATATTTCTAGTGAACATCCACGAGAAAGAATTTTTGCCAATCACTGTGGAATAAATTAGTAAGGAATCAAGGACGGACTTATCTCTCAGTAAGGTGATTGATTATTGCATGTTTGGATGGCCTTCTAGGGTAAATAATGAACTTAAGCCATACTGGTTCAAGAGATATGAACTGACTCTGGAACAAGGCTGTGTGTTATAATAATAATAATAAATCGACTTTATTTCAGGGCGAGATTGAGACTAGTAAGTCTCTTCTTACATCTAACCCTGGGGAACTTAGAAGTAAAATATTAAATGAATTGCATGCTAGTAATTTGGGAATTAATAAGATGAAATCCTTAGCCAGGTCTTATGTATGGTGGCCAAAATTAGACTCAGATATTGAAAATTTAGCCAAATCATGCTCCCATTGTTTAGTCAACAAGCCCATTTCTAACAAAGCCCCAGTCAAGGCTTGGAAGCCCACAGAAAGGCTGTGGTGAAGGTTGCACTTAGACTTGGCTGGGCCATTTGTTAATAGAATTTTCCTAGTGTTAATTGACAAGTACTCCAAATGGCCCGAGATCAAATAACTAAGAAATAGTGGAACAGAAGAGATCTTATCTCATTTAAGGGACATTTTTGCTCTCCCTGAAGTTATAGTCACCGTTAATGGGTAACAGTTTACCTCTGAAGAGTTCGAACTATTTTGTAAAAACAATGGTATTGAGCATGTTTGCTCTCCACCATATCATCCTGCAACAAATGGGGCTGCCAAAAACCTAGTGAAAGAATTTAAAGTGAAGATTAAAACAATGTTGCACTAAAGTGTTCCTATTAGTGTTGCCTTACCCCGTTTTCTCTTTTACAGCAGAATAACTCCCCATATAACAACAGGTGAAGCCCCCAGTAAGCTACTGTTAGGGAGGGTGCCAAGGTCCCGCTTGATTTTTGTTAAGCCAGGCTTGATTGACAAGGCTGTCAGTGGAGATAGTCAGGCCATCAGACAGTTTAAGGTAGGAGATAGAGTGGCTGCCAGACAATACAGGGGAAAGGAAAACTGGGCATTGGGATCAGTTGTGGCAGTGAAGGGCTCCAGTATTTTTGTAATTGAAACTGTAATTAATTGTAATTGAGGGTATTATTTGGCATAGACATTTAGACCTGATTAGGGCCATGAAGAATAACCAACATAGTTCAGACAAAATAGTGTGTGATCCTAATTCAAGCCCAGATATTAGTATACCATCAATTGATTTTTCAGTTACATTACCCCAAAAAATCATAGTTCCACATGCAAGTGACAAAGTGGTGTTGTAGTGCTACTAGTGAACCCAGTGAAAACTCTCTTACCCCAACTGTGAAATTGTAAATGAAAGTGATTTATGTGAAGTGGCCAAAGAAAATGGCAACTGTCCAAAGACTGATGACGTTAGGAGATACCTTCAGAGAGAGAGAGGAGAAAGAGGGAAAGACTGAATCTGATTAATGTTAATCAATCTTTTTTGTGTAAACTGTCAATCTGTTTTTACTATTGATAATGTTCTATTTCCTTCATACTGCCATTTCATTGTATTTTAATTGTTAATAACCTTTTTATTTTGAAGGAAGAGAGGGATGTTGTGGTTTTGCCAGATCTGTGACTGCTGCTACATTGTATAATCATGATTTACAATGCACCTTTTTTGTGTATTAAAGAGGAAGCAAAAACTGCCGCTAAGGATCTGGCAGGCAGTCTTACTTCCGGCTTCAAACAGGATAGACGTGCAATTATTACAATTAATAATGTTACATAATGTGTAAATAAAAATACGTACCTTGGTGAATACTCAACTTTCACTTCAAATGAAAACATAATAGATTTCTCAAACATCGACATTTCTACAAGAAATTCATGAAACAAAGTTCACAAGCTTTTTGAAAACAACTCATCTTTTCAGTGTTTGAATATTCTGGGACTGTCAGTACCAAAATGTTTATGAATTTTTTGTTATCTTAATAGTTTCTTTGCATTTTGAATATTTATTTTCTTTCTTCCTTAGCATTATTCCCATCATTCATGTCGGCTGGTGTTTTTAAATAATTGGTGACAATTACTTTTGTGGAGACATTCAAAGCATATTACAGTAAATAATTCTCAGACTTCGATGAAGCCTTAACTCTGCGAGTAATTTTTTTGAGTACTCGAGTAATTTTTTTGAGTACAATTCTTGGGGTGCAATTGGATGTGCAATTAAACAATTGTACTAATTTCTACAATAACACAGATTTTTTAATGAAAATCGTTTAAGGAATTTCACTAAAAAGGAGTTTTGATGAACAATGTAATTGAAAACGTGAACGTGATAAACAAGACGTTCCTTTCCTGAGGCAAGAATATTTCCGTGGTAACAACAAAACATGATTTAGGTGGCCCAGTACATTTCACTAATACAAAGAATGAATTGGCGGTTTATGCTATTCTTTTAAAATATCAGAAAGTATACTATCATATATTACACACAGCAGACCTATTTTCAATAGAACATTCAAATGCTTTGCAAAAATCGATTCCAGTTCCATAAACCAACGACTGTTGAATTTTCAACTAGTTGAAAATATAAAATTAAATACCTGTTGATTGTAATAAGGCTTTTTTTCATCTTTTATCTTTGGTAGCCAGTGATAAAGTAGATTTTCCGGCAGTTTTTTCGCACTACAACTCTTCCTTTTCTTTCTCGCTGCGTGACTTCTTTTCTTCTTCTGGTGACCTCTAATTTTTTGTTGTATTTGAGGAGCATAAATTTCACTCACCGATTTTCTCGCTTTTTCGGTGAAACGAACGTCGTCTAACTTAAACCGATGCAGACTACTAGTTTGAAATACGTTGGTTGACAATGAGTACATATACGGAAGAGCCTTTATTTGATGAAGAAGTCAATTAAGTACATCGATGCTTGAAGGAATATTTTATGAGATATCTAAAAATAAAATTCCATACGAGAAAATGTAATACGAACACTTATACATTTCCTTCTGCTATTATAGAAAACATCCATCTCCTTATGTAAACTACATCAAACCTTCAAATTGGAAATCAGTAACCAAACAGTAAATTGGAAACTGCTTACTACCTTTAAAAGGAGGCCTTTTTTTAGTTATGAATATGATTTTGTTTTATGAAGGTAGTGGTGATGGTACGAGAGATAAAAACTCATATAATGGATTAACCATTACGTGTAAACACAATTAACAACTCTCGTCATATATCCGCAATAATGTAAACAATTCTTGTAATTCAATTCGATCTTCACAAAACTGTGTTCCATTTCATGTTAAACTCAATTCATTCACCTTTTTCACTAACTTGCCAAGTTTTACACGTAAAATTCTTTGTAAGGTATTTAAATTTGGTATCCTACTGCATCCTACTGCGCTTAGAGTTTTAGAAGCACTTGGTTAGGGGGCAGCCCAATCGAAAAATCGCTGATGGAAAAAGATGTGCGGGCTGGCAACTGGAGAGTGGAGGGTGGGATCAAATAATGTGGTTTATTGCTAGCTGAAATAGATTTACAATCTTAACAAATGGTGATCATTTTATTATCTATTAATTTATGGTTTACATAAGTAATTATTGTTTTTTTTCTTAATTTTATGTGTAACACATCGTAATAGACAGACTTCGGTAGAAGGTCCCGATATCATTTGGATATTATATATTTTCGTTTGAAACATATCCAAATATTGAAAGTGTCATGGAAAGCAAACCAGTGAGGCTGTTATTGCTGACAACACACTCCCAATTTCGGTTGATTGACGTTAGGGAGTTGTTTGATTTTTCCATTAATGATATATTTTTTTGCGAAATGGTCGCCTTGAGACGACCAGGAATATTCAAGATCACGTTCACGTTAATTTTACGTAACAATATTCTCATGTTTTGCTTTTAAGTTTTTATAAATGTGATAATATTTTCGTTTTAGATTATTTTTCTGCGAATTTGCCTCTGGCTAAATGATTAGATTTGAGAAGCAATGGAGGTTCCCGATCTGCTCAATCTTTTGGAATCAAATCACCCAGAAGATGTGGAAGATATTAAAAGCAAGTTCCACGAAAACTTTAACGCAAGTAAGTGTTTTCTGGAAAAGTTTTCTCTCCGTATTTCCATGTGTGTACTCATTGCAAGCGGTTTGTATTTCAGCCAAAGAACCGTGGCTACTCAATGGCATATTTGATTACTATATATCTACCAATTCGTATCGAATGGTTGATATTTTGGTCGGAGTAAGGGAACCCCATGACAAGTATCTTTTTGATAGGTATGTGTGAGATTTATTGGTTATTCGTCTAACGTAATTTCATCGTTCGAACTAATTGTGAATCGTTCTCTAGACTTTCAGAAAGTCTTAAAGGCTCTCAAAAATTGCAATCCCTAACCTTGCTTGGCCACATTGTAAGAAGACAACCTACATGGTTGTATAAAATTGCTCAACATACTCTTATGAAGGATTTGCTGAAGTTACTTAAGGTACTTATTAAATTGCCTTATTGTGTTTTGAGAAGGTGTTGGTCGTTTTATATTTTTCATGACTTTTATGTAATTTACTTTTCAGACTGAGGTAGATATATTACCATTAATGAGTGCTCTATTAGTTATTATTGTGCTTCTACCTATGATTCCAGCTTTGATAGGGCCACATCTTCAGGATATTTTTGATGTTTTTAGGTGAGAAAAGTCCAACTAAAATGAAAGTATACGATGAAGGTGATGAGTTACCTAAATGAAACTGACTTTTAATTTCAGCCGATTAGCAGCATGGAATACAAACAATCCAAACAAACTCCCGGAGCAACATTTGCTTCACTTACAGATTGGTTTATATGCTTTATTTCATCGGTTATACGGAATGTACCCATGCAATTTTCTTAGTTATTTGAGAACTGAGTACAGTGTACGTGACAATCTAGGAATATTCAGCCATACAATCAAGGTAAGAGCGAATCTTATGCATACAATACTATGCAAGTTGATTTTTTATCTTGTCAAACAACTTAATTCCTCAATGCACTTAAATTGTTATTGCTTTTTGCAAATAGATTTTAACATAGTTGGTGAATGTATTTCAGCCAATGATTGACACTGTTCGAATGCATCCACTTTTGGTGACCGCATCAAAAGATGCAGAAACTGCAACTAGCAGGTAAAGTAGTTCTTAATATTCTATGAAAATAAATTTATAATTGCTCTTGAATGTATCAGTACAGAAGCAGAATGGTACTACTGGTTGCTCTTCAGTGCTAACTCTCATAACTTTTAATGGAAGTGTATAACTGGGCTTAGTGATCAATGTAATTTAATGGCATAGTTGAATGTATGTGTTTGGTATCGTAGCTCCATGGTCTACACATCAACATGAAAAGTAGAAAATCTGGATTTAAGTCCCGGTATGAAAGACTTTTTTCGCATCAGATTATCTAAGGTGTCTAGGTGTATGTGGTAAACATGCTGAGTTAATTACCTACACTTTTAACCTCGCATACTTATTAGCTGGAATTGTTTAAATCTACTTATCTATAAATATGCCAAATTGTTATGGGTTAAGAGAATTCCATGGGATGAAAATTGTCTAAATTTTTCTGTTAAAACTCAGGTGGAAAAAAATGGAACACCATGATGTTATTGTTGAATGTGCCAAATTTGCATTGGATTCGTATGAAAAATCAAGAGAAGATGTTCCAACTCTTGGCCTTTCTTCATTTAGACCCAGGAGTAACTTAGAGCATTCTACAGGTAACAAATTATGTGCTATTTTGCCTATGCCAGTAATGCACAATCTTTGTCTAGCAAGGAGGGACACGAGAGATATTTTATTATCTTGTGGTCTGCATTAAGAAAGATATTTAATGAATTTAGAAATTATGACATGAGCTGTTTAAATTAATGTATACATAAAGTTATTGATGAGAAGAAATCAACCATTAATCAGATATTTTTTAAATATTAAGTTTTTATCATTTTAATGCAAAATAATCGCTAGGATGATTAATCTTTGTATATATTTTAGCTATTCTTTCATACTAGTGTGACAGTTGGACCTGCAAAGCTTCCACTAAATGTTTCATGTCCCTTTTAATGTATTCATTCTTAAGATTGGGTTAAAATTTCCATCCTTCCACTGATTTCTATACAGTGATACCTTAGCTAACAAAGATAATTTATTCCAGAATCATATTGTTTGCCAAAAGATGATTTCCCATAGGTTTCTATTGAAAATCATTAAATTATTTATCACCCTCATATTATATAGACTTCTGTTTTAAAATGAGTTTATAAAAGAGTAAAATAAACCTCACCAAAGGCTAAGATGAACTGTTGCCCAATTGGATGATGAAAAATTGTAAGGAACCCAAAAAACTGTAATCTTTACACTCTTAAACTGGAAATATGTAAACAACATGTAATATTTATTAGCTGAGTCCAAGAAACCGCAAATAAATCTTATTTAACCAAATATTTTGTTGGTAGGGCCACTCATTAGTTGAGGGGTCACTGTACTTTGATTGATTTTTTTCATCTGAAAAATGCCTGTTTGCAAATGTGCTTCTAAATAAACAAGCATAGTAAGCTCTTTTCTGAGTGAAGTTAGATAGCCTTTCCTTTGAAAGACCTTCAAATAGTCACTTTAGTAAATTCCCTTGTCTAAATTTGTACATCAGATAATCTTTACATGGAATTTTGATGAGTTGCAGCTGTATACTGAATTGGCAGATTTATTGGAGGGATTTCCAAAACTTTTCAAGATGTTTTCCTTGGGTTTTATGTCCAGAAACTTCCAGGAAAGATCTATGTATACACTGTATATGACTGAAATACTGCAAACTAATTGTACTTCTTAAAAGTCTCTTGACTTATAGGAAATTAAATTTTTTATTGTTTGCTAGTTTTTCTTAGGTCTACTTTGATTTTATCTGAAAGGCTGAAACCCTGTTGGCAAGATCACACATCAATTGGTTGCTGCCTAGTATTTCCGTTCTATTTCCTATGTTCCACTAATGTGTGTGTTTCTAATTAAGGGTTCACAGAAATAATATAGTATACCTCTTGGAAGCATAAGTTGTTCGTAAAATGATTGGTAGGTAATGAAACAAAAATATAAGTATTTTATTACATCATTAAAATGTATAGATTACAAGCAGAAGACTACATAAAAGACAGTTCATGGCTGTATATGGGCTGTAGGCTGTGCACCTCTGACTTAGGCTGTCAGGTGTTTCATTAACTCTCTATAGGATTTTTAGTTTTTTTTATGGAAACCAAATATACTTGAATGATTATCCATTAATAATTAGATACAGTTATTCTTCCTTGTAATAAGTTATTATTTAAGTAGATTTTAGGATGTCATTGTAGAAATTCCCTCTGTATATTGCTCATTTACAGAAGTATTAAATTGAAGAAATCAGGAATTAAACTTTGGCGCATGTTTTCACTCCTTATCATACTTGCAGAATTTGAAATATTAATCCATCTTTTTTCTTAATGTATTCTTTTCAATACTATTTACTAAGCATAAATCAGAATTTTTCCATCTGTGAATTGATGATTAAAAGAGGTTTGTTATTTGATCATTTATTTCTTTTAGGTCCTGATTCTCCACATCAGCAATTAAAACCAAGCCAGATTCCTAGCTCATCCTCACTTATTAATCAGCTTTTAAGTGAAAATGAAAATTGGAGCCCAAGTCTACCATGTAGTATAGTCACTCCCCCACCAGCTGATTCTAGCTCTACATCAATTCCTCAAACTCCAAATTCATTGGTATGCACATTTATAGCATGAAGCTTCTAATAGAGTTGCTGATTGAAAGGGTCTGAAAATAATTACTTTGCCTTTTCACAGAATTACAGCATGATGTCTCCCCTCAATCAAGAAGGAACCTCCCCTCCCGAAGCTGCTGTTGAAGCTACCCCAGAAACTACTCCTATTAAGGTAGAAATATGTTATTTTACCTCTTCAATAATTGTAAGAAAGTGACAAAATTTTCCATGTTTGAGAAAAATAGAAACTCAAAAACTAGTTTCCTTACTGACGCAGGGCAATTCATGAAATTCTGGCAAATGCATCTCAAGTGCAAGTCTTAAGCACATTGTTTACTTAGTTGATTCTGCTTACCCTTTAAGGAAGTACTGTGAAAATTATGCATGTAAATTATAGCTTCCTCTTTCCAGTTTTTAGAGATAGGTAATCTAAATTGTAGTGTTAAAAGTATTCTTAGCTTTATGATATAGGTACTATAGCTATTTCATGTACTTTATTGATTTCAAGAATTTCATCACAATCAAAATGATAAATAGTAAAACTAAGTCTAAGAAAATAACCATTGCTTTAAAATTGTGGTTTGGCTGCCCATCTAAGTTGGGAAATATCAATATTCTCTAAACGAGTGTGACTAACTCCTATCACATGACTTGTTTTTTTTTTCTGTTTCTGCATCTTTGAAATGGTTTGTTTTTCTTTACACCTTAACTCCACTTGCCAAAATTAATAACCTGAAAATCATAGATACTTATCTGACAACTGTTGTTGGACTATTTCTTCCAACACTGTTGATAGTTTTGTATTTTTGCTATTTAGGATGTTAGGCATGTCACTGATTTTGTTATTATGTGGTAAATTATTATTTCTGTTGTGGCTTCAGTCAAAAATGTTTGTTGGGTTGACAGAATGAATCTCAAATTGACTGACTGCAACTTGACATGAAATTTGGAAAATATCTTTTTAAGTTCTCTACAAATGAGACTTTTTTTATCAAAGTCTGTCTATGAATTTTGGAATGTCATAAAATACCTTGAAAGTACAACACACATAACGAAAAGCACTTGGTAAATTCCACAAACAAGATTTTTATTTTCATGCATGACTGGTTTAGTTACTTTGTAACATCACAAAGTGTTTTCCTTTGTGTGTGTTGTCTTAGAGAAGTTCCATCTATTAACACCTGAATATGTAAATTTTAAATTTACTATGAAAGTATTTCATCACTAACAACTCATGATTCATCTACATATATAATAGTTTATGGACTTTGGGCTATCAGCAATAAATGCATTTTTTGAAATATGGGTTATGTTTCCTAAGGCTAACTAATGACCTTCGATCCTCAAATTTTAATAATATTTTCCCCCAAGACATAACACATGAATTGTACTGCTGGGATGTATTCTTTTTTTTTCTCCATCTTAGGATAAAATTAGTGGAAATTTTCTACTTCTCAGAATTTATTGAATTCAATTTTAAATGTATAACTTGGAAGGTTGCCGATTTTTTCACATTTAATATTTCTGTTTGATTGTCTTGAACAATAATGAGTTGGCCACTTTGCTTAGCTCTCATAGAACTCATTGTCTCTCAATAGAATCTTTTGCTGTTTTTATTCAGTCATTATTCCATTCAGCTTTCACCTTATATCTTCATTGTTCCATTAACATGTATTATGCTTTTTTCATTGCTCTTTTCATGCTATCTCATTGTTCATGTTTTATGCATCTTAATTTTCTCATATTTTACTTATGTTATCCTTTGCATTTTCTTCTGTTACCATCTTAAGAATTAGTTGCTTTTCCATAAATTACAGTATTGCTCACTATTAGTAGTATGATTAAAGCTTCCTTATGCTAAGATGGAGCTATTCATTTTGAAAAAATTAACTTTATCATACAAAGTAATTTGCGATTATTATCTTTCCTACGGTACTTTAGAGCATATTTCCACAGTGTTTGAGAATAATGGAGTAAAATTAATGAATGTATCTGGTTGCCTTGTATTCCATCTGATTGCTATGTGAAGAAACTAGGTTGGGGTAAGAATAACATTCTGTAAATGGAAAAATACCTTTCTTTTGAGCCTGTATGAGTTTCAGCAAAAAAGAAGCCAAGTATAAGTTTGTAAAAAGATAAGTTATATTTAAATGCTTGTTGTTGAAGAAGCATTATTATTCTAGACAATACAGGAGATTCATAATTTTAATTTATTCTGTAATTAATTAATTAGACGTTAGTTTGAGAGAAATTGTATGTTCCAGATTGTAATTGTATCTCATTTCTTTCCCTTGAGAAATCATACATGTCAATTAAGTAGTTTTTGTACAACATGGATTCACTCTCTCTGGAAATTTCAGCATACAAAGCTACTGGTTCACTTACCATCACAAAATGAAGAGTGGTATAGAATTTTTGTCTCTTATTAATCTTTGTTGAACTCTTCAGCCTTGTTCTTAAGCATCCTTTTCTTTACTATTCATTCAGTTTGTGGCAGTCATCAGTATGTTGTTTTTATTGTTACTTGATTTTGTGAATTTGTGAGAGTGCTTCATAACCAGTCCCTGAAGAAATTTTCAGTTTGAGTTGCATTTAGATATACATAAATGAGAAATGATTAAATTAATTATGAAATGCTCCTTACTTTAAAACACTATTATCTTTTTTTATGTACCTTCTTCAATTCAAGAAATGGAGGCTTTATCAGAGTGTTTAAAGTAATCTTTGGTATTGCTTGAAAGCATTTAAATTTGACGATTCTTGTAATTATTTACGTTTTGAGAGCATTTTTTGGTGTTATTTTACATTGCAAAATTTTTTTGGGTTCTCAGTATTGTCTGAAGAGAAAAAAAATTTCTTTGATGCATTTAAAAACTCTCTCAATGAAAAAACTATTGTCTCATATGAGTGTAATCGAGAGTAAGAAATTTACCTGTAAAATTCATTCAGTGACTGCTAAAACTATTTCTTTGGTTTGTGAAGCTTCTGCAAGAAGACTTTATGTAAAATCTTTTGTGCTCCAAGAAATTGCTATCATGGAGGAATAGTAAAAAGTTACACAGCTAGTTATGTATCAATTCTTTATGCTCAATGTTGTCAATCAGTTGATCAGTCTCCAGTTTATCATATTCAATAAGTGACGTGAGTTCCTGGTGCTGAAGAGTAAAGACTTCTCACAATGATGTTGGATCTCGAGTAACTCTGAAGATAATTAAGGATCAAAAGTGATCATGGAAGAAACTGTAAATGATAAAAAATGCTCTTGGATAATATTGGAAGGTCAATTGTGCTTGTGGACTTTTTGAGGTAGTATAAAGATCCATGAAGTATCCACTATAGTATAAAGTATACTATATCTAGTTTCAGGGTGTCATTTTCAGGCAGTACCTCATAAACACAAATGCATATTACAAGAAATGCGATGTCTTGTGCCATGGCATAGTGCATTTTATTGGCAATTGGTGGTGTTATTGGAAGTATTTAAGTACCTGCTATTGTAGCTATTGGCTTTGCTGTTGCTAATGGAACATCAAACAGTTCATGTTATCAATGCTCTATGAGCTTAGAGGATACCAGTTTACAAATTCTGGAAATTAACCACTGTCGAGCTAGTAAGGACTGTTTGGAGTGATCTCAATCAGTATTACCCAAAAAATTGCTGTTTTCTCCAAAGACGTTGTAACCTGTCATCACTTGTTTTTCAAGATTTTCATGTTAGTGATAATCCCACAAATTTTCATTTTTGCCAGGATGTGCGACCAGCTGGAGTAAGACCTCTGCTGAACTCGGGTGTGGCACGTGCTCTGAACACACTCGGAAAGTGGCCCCAACCTCCTTCAGGGGGCCCCACACCCTCCCATTCCCAGCCTTCATCTCCCATGAAGAAAGAACCTTCCCCCTTCCGTTTTCCAGAGGGTAGTGCAGGCAGTAACAGCAGTCACATCATAGCTGACCGCAGGGACTCTCTTTTCTCTCAAAAGATTCAAAGAGTGCGTATTGAACAGTTGGAAGCAGCTTCAGCCCCACCCATATCACGTCCATCCTCCGTTCCTTCAATGCAATATGCAACTTTGAGTGCCAATGGTGCTTCTATTATGCAGCAGCTGGAGGGAAAGCTCTTCCAAGATGGTGTGAGCCAATCTCCAGGAAGTCCTCTTGTTAAGACTGTTTCGCCTGCTCCAACCACCAAACATGGTCGTCAAAGTCCTCCTCACATTTTGCCCCTTGAGACATTGCCTACATCTCAGAAAGTGGTAGGAAATGTGGAATCTGGAAGGGGTGTAACGTCAGTCATGAGAGATTCAGTTGGTTCTACTTCTGAAGTTGCCAGCACACACATTCATTTGGTAGATTCTAGCAAAGAAAAGACAAAAGTAGCTTTAGAAACGAATGGTTTACAGAGAGATGATGGCCCAGTCCAAGAAGTCCCTTGCCTAGATGATCAGGAAATGGCAGACATAGTCAGGCAAGGAGAACCACCTATCATCGACAGTATCTTTAAGGTATGTTAGATTGTAAGTTTCTTATAATATTTCACAGAAAGAAATTGGTTTATTTCCCTTATAAATATATTTCACTGTCATGGAAACTATCTTAGACCAAATTTCATCAATCTTTATGTTCATTTTAAAACTAAGATAATGATTTCTTTTGGGTAATAAGATAAATACAGTTATGTTTAAAGGCATTAAACATGATTAGGATGGAGTATTCTAGTAATCATTTATCACAAAACATTCACCAGTCATAATTTATCCATAAAGAATTAATGCATTGTTTTTATTTCATCTCTTCAGATATTATTTTATCATTTTCATTATTGATGGTTTGCCATCGCATCTTTGTGGGTGAATTCTCATCTTTTATATCTCTTTACTCATCTCTTCAATCAACATTCTCAAATTCTTTGGCTTTATCTTTCTAATTGAAGATTTTTCTCTCTCATTTCTTTTGTTTGGTTAATCCTTTCTTTTTGTGCATTGCTGAACTTGAATTTCCTTTGTTTTATGTGTCATATATGCTGTTGTTTCCTCTCTCCTGAGGTGATTGAGAGGTTCCATTTCACTCATTCTCTGTTTAAATCAGATTTTTCCACCTCACCATTTGAGGATTTAATATCTTCAGATTTTGAATTGAGTCCTCACTGTCCTTAATGCATTCCCTTTTGGCATCTACTTTATTTCAGCTTCAGACTTTAAAACAAAAAGTTCATCATCCCCTTTTACTCCCGTTTCGGAATGTAGAAAAATTTTCTTACTCCAGTTACCACTCTTAACAAGATTTTAACTCTTCCATGTTGACAAATTTTAAACATCCTTATTTATCTAAAATGCATTTCTATTGTATTTCATGTATGCTGTATTTACCTGATTATAGGACAATCCTATATCCTCAGCACTTCAAATTAGGAAAACTATGGTTTATTCTAAATTTTGAGGAACATTCTGGACTTGAAAAAAACAATATTATAATAACAATTAGAGAAAGTGTCATAGTTTGTAATTTTTAATTTCCTAGTCTTGTACAATAACTGATTTTGCTCGTCAATGGTGGTACTCCTTGACTTAAGTTAATAAGGCAATTTTTCACATTTCCAATCTGACCTAAAATCTGATTTGGTTCACATCAAAGCTGTATTACATGACTTTAATACTTTATCAACTTCTCTTTAGAATCTCAGTCAATTTTTTGTGTAACAATTGTTCTTCTCCAGTGGTCAACATCATTTTGCATCACAAAATGGTCAGTCCATCTGAGGCTACCTTTTTCTTATTAAAAATGTCTTCAGGGATTAGTATCAAACTCCTCTCATGATATGATAAAGTGATTTAAATGCTGCATTGAGTTTATAAATGAAAATATGGTAAATTTTGGTTGAATTTAGCAATTAACATGACTGATGTTCATTTATATCACGTCATTATTTATAACCTACCATGAATAACAAGTTTTTTTCTGAAAATTTAAAAATTAATAGATTTTCTCATATTTCTGTAAAAGCTCTTTAAAAAGTGCAGATTAAACATAAAACTATACTGACTATAAGATAGCATACACTGGAAATTATAATTGCTCCTACTATGTTAAAGGAATCAATTCTTATGTTTGCAAATATAAGACAGCCCCACATTTTTCTGTTGCTGAATCTGAAAAGCACTTGTATTTGGGTAAATATGGTGCTTAAATTTGCATTTAGTCATGTATGTAATTTTGCTTTAGACAGCTTTTGTGGTGAAATGGTGAGCATGCTAGCATAACAATGACAAGGTCCTGGGTTCAAGTCCCAGCTAACTTATTTTTCCATTTTAGTGTATTTTTGTGTTTGTTTTTGTCTCTTACTATGCCTGTCCATGTAGTTGTGCAATGAATTGACATTGGAAATAATAAATATATGTCAATTATTTTTTTTAAGCATGAACTCTGCCTCCTGATCACAAAATTGCTTTGTAGTTTCTTATCCTTGGATGTATTTCTAACTTCAGACTCATTTATACTTTTTACTCATTCTTTCCTTTTTGTTATTTAATATCTGTTTCTTCAGCAGCTCATTCACTGGCATTTCACATACATTTTCACATACACTCTCTTAGTCATTCCACTTCCATCTATTTACATATGTCCAAATTAAATTAAAATTCCTTTTTACCCTGGCCATACAGTCTTCACTTTAGCACCCATTTATTCTTTACTGTGTCATCTCTGACTCTGTCTGCCCTGTTTTTGCCATGTCTATTTCTCACTCAATTGATTCTAATTGTGCACTCAGTCCCCTCTCATTTGCTTTTCCTGAAAATCCCAACTTTTGCTACCAAACAAGGTGAGGGCAAACACTTTTTTTATACGGTTATATTTGCCTCTCTGAGCAGGTCCCTTCATTTCATTACTGACAATAACCTGCTAACCACTCATCCATTTTTTACAATCATTCTGTGTTAGAGCCAAGGCATCAAACCATAATGTTTTTGTTCCAGTTACCGTTCTGGTTCAACAAAAAAACCAAATTTGGATTCAGTTTGGTTTCCACTCCTTATCCCAATGTCTAACCTGTTCCAAGAATTGTAGTATTATATTCTTCTGAAAGTTTGTTTCATTACTTTTGTGGTTTAAATCTCTTATCCTTAAATATAAGAATAAGACTTACAAATAATCTTTTACAAATAATTGCACATTCTAGTACCATTATCTTGAGTTGAATGTGCATTGTTGGGAATTAAATTGGCATGGAATAAATAAAGGTTTTCAGATATGGCTTGGGTTCAAGAATTTAATTTATTTTGATTTAGGTTTGATATTTCACTCAGGAAAGAATAACTGTTTCTTTCTGTTTCGGTTCGGTGCCCTGGTAAGAACACATTCATCCATAAGTAAACGAAAATGTAGTTCATTCTTTCAGTGTTTTAATTTATGTTCAAGTAAGAGTTATTCAGTTGGTTCATTTTATGGAGCACAATAAACTTAGATTTTGCCATCTTAATTCTCAGATCTTTTGTTTTGCAACCGCTGCCATACTCTCTAACAAGATATGTGAAACATTTGACAATTTCCCTATAAAAACATTACTGCCAGTGTACAGCAGTGCTTGCACATTAAGCTTTCGAAATTGCAAGCTGCTTTAACACATCTATTGATGTACCCCTTAAACAAAATAATAAAAAAATATATAAAATAAATGTTTCACCTTTGTCTTACGCCTCTTTTGACAGTAAAGATCTCACTTTTTATTCTCTCTAAAGTTTACTTTTATCATACTCTATCCTTATTGCCCTTCTCAAGTATTCCTCTGCTGTGTACTATACCAAAACCTTCCAAGATTCACTCCCGTTTACATTTTCAAATGCTGTTTCCACATAAAAGTGTGCTATGCTCTTTAAACGCTTATTTCTTGATGAAGAACAGATCATTTTTAATGCAGTAGTTGAGTCACTCCTCAGTAATTTAATGCTTAATATGTCAGCTTTTCCTCATACTTCCAATGTAGATTTTAGATTTGCATTTTTTCTGTACCAGAAATATTGTTTCCTTCTTTTATATCCTCTTTGTATTCCATTTTCTTTGTCCTTGAAATAACAATCCGTGAAATCCACTCTTCAAAGAAAATGCTTGTGCTTTCACCAACATGGGCTTAAGACAATAATTGCTGAGCCGCTGCATGAATACCTGCCCAGAAAGTGGGATACCTGGATAGAGATATAGCCACACAGCTCTTCTGTGTTTTGTCATTTACTTTTCCCTAATCCTTTAGACAACAATTCTTTTCCCTTACCCAACATCTTCTTACTAATTTGTTTGCTACTCCAATACTTTATTCTTGTAGTTTTTAATGTTGTGATAATTATTATTTATTGCATCCATTCTTATATATGTATGCATTTTATCTTACCACTCATATTTTTCATGGCTTGCTATTACATAATTTGACCTCTCATTTATATTTCATATATATTACCTGCTATTATTTTCCTAATCAATGACGTTTTTAATTTTCCTTCCATTAAGCTCATCTCTCTATTTTTTTGTTTTTTTTTTTTTAATTTTTTTCTTTTTTTAATTTCCATGTCTTCATTCAATGCATTACTCACCAACTATTTATTCTGATTATTTTCTTTATTATCTTTCATTCTTGACTTTTCAGAACAAATTATTTTTATGGTCAACTTGTACCTCTGCATAAAGGCTGTCTCTCAAATCCAAAACTCCAAAGTCTGAATTATTCCTAAATTCATAATATTACATAAAGCTTTCTTAGTAAATTCATCTGTTCATTGTTTTGTGGAATATAGAGAAGAGCTCACTTTGATTGTGGCTGTTGAGACAACTATTATTTATTACGTGATATTTTGTTTTCTAATATTATCTACTTTATCAGGGCACTTAATTATCCAGAGGTCATTTAACTTACACATTAATCAATTTGAGACATACCTACCTGCAGCTGCCTATTGGAAGTCATGTTCACGGTTTTTAGCCATAATTTTTTATTATCTCCTCCCTCCAACTATATTATCCACTCTATGTATCATTAATTTAAAATCAAGGAAAATCTGAATTCCAAAAAAGTTTTGGCCCCAAGTATTTCAGACACTCAACTTTCTTCTGTTTTGGCTATGATGAGATATGCACCTGTAAACAGTTCATCTAACTTCTACTTCCTGCTTCTTACTGTATAAAATGTATTTCCTTTGGAATGTGCTACAGGTTTATTTGCTGATGCTGTGGAACCTTGGTTAATGATATTCTTGGCTTAAGACCAGTGGCTGTGATAGAAAAATGTCTAGGGTAACAACACAGTCTTTGGTTAACGATACCTTCTGGTGAAGATTGATGATTAAAAGCTTTAATTGAATAATTAATTAATGAAATTTAATTGAATAAATCATATGCAGAGTTTTATCTGAATTTTTGATGTGCTGTATGATTGTGGAAAATTGTGCCTTGGAAAATGATGGTTTTGGTTAACGATGACTGTTTTAGAACAGATTACAGTCTTTAACCGAGATACCGCTGCATACAATGAGAATGTATTTTCTTTCACTGTGAGGGAGTATGCCATATTTATACCCTTTTTTAAGATAATTCAGGGATAGGCATGTTCTGAAGAAATATTTGTCAAAGGCATCCCCTTAAATAATTCCAGTATTTAAAACAAAACTTTGGTTAAATCATTGATTTAATTGATTATTGTTCCTCCAACTTTTTATTAAACTGGATTGACTCAGCCTTAACTTGATGGCAATTCATAATGAAATAATAAAAAAGCAACAATCTAAAGGTCAGTGTATTTATAAAATATATGAATATGGTCTTGTGGTGTAGTTTAATTTATAATTTTTATAAATATATTTTCCTTTGGATTATTGTTTTTATTCAGTAATTATGTTTTATTATTTGGTATTTGTTTCCAAGACTCAGCATACTAATTATGAGGAAGTTAATTAAAAATATTAACTTCTTTATATTTCACACATACCATTCAGCTTCTAATCTGTATTTAAATTTTTAATTGCTGAATGTAGATTTGATTCATTGCCAGTGTGTGTAATAATACGCTTTAAATAGTAATGATAGCATTGACTTCAATTTAAGAATCAAAATCCTATTACAAATTATTTTTATTGTTATCTAGGAGTTATTTTATTATTTTGACAAATTATTGTTTTGCAAAATTAACACTTTCAATGCCTAATCCAATTTCATGTTATACTTGGTCTGATGTTTTACCAAATCTTGTCTCACGTATGCTATATATGTTAAATATCTATCTTATTTCTTCAATTACATTATACAATTTAAATTAAGTTCTATTTATAATTGCAAAAGTACTTTGATTTTCAGGAACTTAATTACGTCCATTGGAAATCTTTGTTTTCTAGGGTTCATCAACAGGAAGGCAGTTTGACAATGTTTTACAAGAAAGCAATCCTCCAAACATTGAAGCCGATCATGTGTTTGGTTTAGATGATGAAGAATGCCAAATCCTTGATGGGTCTCCATGTTGCACTGGTGGTCTGCACATGCCGAATAGTGCTTCTATGAGAGACTTTGCCAGGCGTGTGTCCCGCATTCGTTTCAATACTGACTGTGGTGGGGTTGCAGAGCTCTATTCCTCTCCACCTTCAGGAATGGGAAGTAGAAGGGAATCCAGTGAAGTTCAAGCTGATGGAGAGACACTCTTGTCTTTAGGAAAATTGGCTGCTAGTGATAGAATTACTTCTCATTTAAGAAGAGTTAATTCTTGTCCTGAAATAAAGAAGGTGGCATCTGGTAACCTTGGAGAAGTGGAATCTGCCCTAAAAGAGGAAGAGGAGGAAGAGAGTGTAATGAAAACAGGTAAGATTGAGGTGTTGGTGTTTACTAACAAGCTCTGGGTTGGGAAAAGGAAAAGGTGTTATACTTTGCACAGAGATGTGCAGATAAAGATAAACAGATATGAAAATAAATAACTACATGACTGGGACTCAAACTCTGGTCTCCAACTTTCCGGGCAGGTATATTATTATTAGTTTTATTTGTCCCAGAATCACATGAATTGTACAGAAGAAATTCACTGATATATAACACATCAAAATTTGTGGTTAAATAACACAATTACATCAAAATAAACGATTAATATAAAAAAATACACATGGTAAAACTACAGTAATCATAAATATTTTTTTATTCTTAAGCTATGGGTCCTTTCTAATGGAGTTTTAAGTTCTTTTTGATAATATATTTTTCTAAAGAGATTTTTGTTTAGTGATCAGTTCTTCCTATCATTCTCTAAAATTTCCCCCTCTAAATATCTTCTGCCACAAAATTTTATGATTCTTGCCATGTCAGTATAAGGGTCCTTTTCATATTCTTAATCTATTATTTTGTTTCTACAGAAGTGGGCGGTCGAATCTCTTCAAGTACTCAAACCATTGACAATAACTGTGCACCACTACCATATGAGCATTTGTTTTTGTCAATATTTCCCCATGTGACAGTGCCATTAGAGATGGAGCCTGATGGCATGCATGCTGGCGATACTCATTTATCTATTCAAATTCCTAAGACATGCTATTCGCCATATTCCCTTTTGGATAAATATATGGAATCTTTGGCATCATACATGCAAATGGAGGAAAAAGATGGCCAGAAAACTAAGTCTCAAGGTGGGGAGTGAAGATTGTATTAATAAGTTTAGTCTGTGAAGTGAGAATCTGAGAATCAGATTTTTACCTATTTACAATTTGAACTGAGGCCATTCTTTTATTGTAGTTACTGAAAATGAAAATAGAATCCTGAGAGAGCAGTTGAAACTCTGGCACCTCAGGTTTCATTTTGAAAGACTTTGTCGAGAAGTCCATGGTGAGAGAAACAGAAGGTTATTTGGAAAGTCCAGGACAAACCGTGCTTTAGAAGAGTACAACAATGCTTTGGTAAGAAGATTATCTATCTAAAGATTTTATTATTTATTATTAAGTTCTAAAGATTTTTCAATGTATAACAGAAACTCAAATAGAATTGTCTTTAATTAGCGTGAGCAGCTTTCTTTGGTTCAAAATGATCTGGAAAATGTACATAAAGATCGCGAAAAATATTGTAAAGAATTCAAGGCAAGAGAGAAGCAGCTTCAGGATGTTATAAATTTTGAACACAACCAGGTATTTCTGTGGCTATTGACATTGATTTGTATCAGAATATTTTATGAACCTATTAAGCTTATTGCCTTCTGTTTTTTAGTGCTGTGCATTGCAAAAGGAAAATAAATTGTTGAAGTCGATGAATGAAGAACTTGAACAGGACCTTAAACAAGAGAAAACAAAAGTTGAAACTGCCACTAAGGTTTGTCAAATCTTAGATTATATTTTGTTTTACGGTATAAATTATAAGTATCTCAACCGTGATACGGAACCAATTCAAAGGAAATGAAAGATCTGTCCACTGGAAAAACTTGAACTCTATTTCAATGAAGAAAACTGCATTAATGCATCAGAGTTCTGAGAACAAGCCCCAGGAAAGACGTTTTTCAGGAGAGGAGAGAAATTTATCCTCTTTCAGGAGAGGAGAGAAATTTATCTTCTCTCCTCTCCTGAAGATAAATTTCTCTCCTCTCCTGAAGATGGTAACATAGTTGCCAAAGTACATATTGAAAATGATGATCTTGCAAAGTAGAGAACCCTAACCCCTGTTAGTTATAATTTCCTAACGGTTGGTTTTCTTGCAAACTATGGCTTTTTGTAGCTTGTTTTCAAAACTCTAATGTTAAACTGGAGTATCAAAAAGCCCAAATTTGAGAGAAGATATTTGAAAATATTAAGCATGGCTAAGGATGAGGACTATCTCAGTCTAAATACGGAAAAGTGAGAAATGAGCTTTGTATAGGGCTTTTTATTATGTAGGTTCACATAGTAAAAAGCCAAAATGGAACATTTATGTTAAAAGAAAATTATTTTAGAATTCCTTTCTAACTTCATTAGTTATCCCAAAGTGAGAAATTGGAAATTCATGATCTTCAACCCCCAGGCTGCGTCTTCTAATGCTCCATCTATATTTATCTGCTCCCCAGTGATTCTGCTCTCATTACACATTTGCTCAGCTACCAGTAGTTGTCAAATATTTTCAGTTGGATTTTCTCCAAAGGATTTCATTATTTTAAAGTTTTTCTTTCTAAAAATCATCTACTTGTTTCTTTCTCAGTAGTCAATTCAAATTGTGGTTGGGTTGGAATACGCATCCAACATAAGGATAACCTTGTGGAGTTAATGCCTGTTTACTCAGAATTATCATTTCCATAATATTAACACTGTCAACCTCTAAATGCCATAAATATTGGAACACACATGTCATCCTTGATTGTCGATATATATAACTATGTTGCATAATTTTCATTGATACCTTTGTTGTCTGAGTCTGTTATGGCCTACCCACCGTGCACTGATTCCAGTGGTTTATGGTGTATGTGTACACTGCTAGTGTCTTTAATTTTATATGATAGAATCTCTTTTAATTTTTCAGGAACTTCGAAGTGTTGAATCAAGTTTATTTGCTGTAAAGGTTGAACTGCAGCATGTGCTGGAGAAAGCATCTGCTGGTGAACAGCTGTGTGAGGAGTTAGAACATCTACAGAAGGAAATGGTCCTAATGGGTGAACTCCAGCAGCGTTACAGAGATAGTTTCTCTCAGCAAGCTTTGCAAAAACATGGAGAAGAAGAGATTTCACTTCTTCAAGAAACGTGCAATGAGGAAATCAAAGGTTGATTAATTTTTTACTGTTAAAGATGTCTCTAACCTATAAATCATGCATGCAGGGTACAGAGATGTTTGCTTCCCGAGGAAGGATTCAATAGGTGCATTTATTTTAAAAGAAGGTCATTACACTTGAATTTAATCAAAATACGTAGAAAAGGATAGGGGTATATTATCCCCCAGCTAATCTCTCTACAATTTTTAAATGAACTAGGCTCCTAACATTGCATAAATAAAGTGTCGAATTTTCATTTTGGTGCCCCAATCTAATTACTCAAGCATCAGCTCAACCATTTTCAATCAGAGAAATTTTGGTTGTTAACAAGAGTGTTTACTCCACAATATTTGTCTAGGTGATTTTGACATCACAGTTGGTTGCCACAGGATCATCAGTAACACTCATTGCAATTATAAAAATTGAATAAGTAGAAAGCTCTATAATTTTACCCTGCAAATCATTTACCTTCTGAAGATCTCTGTACAACGCTGAATACAGTATTAAATTCAAAGGCTCTCACACTTCAATCTACATCTACATAAATACCCTGAAAGCCACCTTTCGGCATGTGGCAGGGGGTGTAAACATCAAGTGTTTGGGTTACCTCTTTTGCTTATCGTTATTGCACATCGTTTGCAGAAAGAATGATTTCTTAAAATGACTTGTCCTTGCATCTATGAGTATTTCTCTTATTTTATGCTAATTGTTGGATCGGCCAAAGTAGCAGGGAGGGTTGCATAACACCAATTAAGTTTTCTACAATGTACTTTCTCTGAATTTAGCAAGCCATTGCTGCCTAATCTCCTTTCTTTCAAGAATTCCCAATCCATGGCTGAGAGCATTTGCATAATGTATGCTTTTCTATCGTAGCACTGTTTAACAAATCATATCGGCTTGAGCTAACTTAGTTCACAAGCACCTGTTTCATCTACTGGGTCCCATATACTCACCAATTATTCCAATTGGGGCCTAGGTATCCAGGTATTACACGAATTGAATATAAGTATTGATTCTGAGTCTTCTATTAACCAAAAGTGATGCTGTTTTGATTTATTAATAAGCCATATGTGCTATGTTTTGAGTTACTAAAAGATGGTCTATGTGCCACAACCTGCTAGATTGAGTTTAGGCAAAATGTTTTGCTAAACAGAAAATAAATCACTTATAGAAAGAAATATATCCTGAAATCGAGCAACGAATTGTTAAATTGGCAACTGTGATAGAATGAGTGACTGAAGATAAGGCTTGTGAATTTTATAGTTTCCAAATATATTTATTTATTTATTGATCGAAGTTCGATGTAATGTGTGGAAATTTTTATCATATTTATGTTTATGCTAATTCATTTTTGCTTATCAGTTCTTGTTAAACTTCTTATCCATATTGTTCTTCATTGATATTGTTTTGTATGACATAATATGCAAGATCTGTAAGATTTTTGCATGAATCTGATCACTTCCTTACATTCAGGCTTCATGCTGCATTAGGAGAATACCAATTTTTAAATCAGGCTTTGTCTAAAGTTTGTGTAAGCAAAAAGCTTATCTATAACTCAATTTCACTCTCAAATGTTTGTAGCAGCAAGATGCATCTGAGCCAATAATTTTTCAGTATTTATTTATACAAACATAGTTTTAAGCTGTTACAGAGAAATACATACATTACAAATAACAAAGTAAAGAACAAATTTTAAAATGGATAGGAGAGAGAAACATAAAGGATAAACAATTACAATAAATCTGAATATAGTAAATGGAACAAACTAATGATAGCTCTCTTTACAAAGCAAGTATTTTAATGTTTGTACTGAGTCACTGAAGATCTCTATTTCATCAGGTAGTTGATTTTCAAGTTGCATGAGTCTGTTGAAAATACACAATTTACATTGACTTTTGCCTATTTATTAAGCAGGGAAATAAATAGCAGTTGTTTAATATTAATATATTGTATTAGGGATGCAGCAACTGATGGACACTAAGAGTGCTAGTTTGGAGGCTGCCAAATCCAGGGTTTCCGAGCTTGAAGCTGTTGTAACCAGGAAGGACATGCTAATAGCAGATCAGAAGAGGCTCTTAAAGTGTGCTAAAGAAGAATATCAAGAAAAGTTAGAGGTAAGTCTACAAATTTTTAGTCCTTTTTTTATCCCATTGTAGTTATATATTTTGACAGTTATTGCATTACCAGTAAGGGTATAATGTATTAATACATCTGTTTTATATGTGCGTATGCTTTTCTTCTGAAAACTTTTGACTTAAACCAATAGAAAAATTTAAGAGATGCCTGGCATAGTAGCAAATGAGATGATTGCCTGAACCAAATGAAAATTAATCATAATTTTGATAGTTCAGTTTTATAGAATAAACCAAAAAGTACATTCTATTTTAATATTTTACTTTATTCATTAGCATATATTGGCAAGTTGGTTTAACTGGTTAACTGTAATTTACCCATTATTTCTGTTATAGTCAACTTGAATAACTTTCATGTCGTTATCCAACCGCTGAAAACTTTGTTGCCAAAGAATGCCTTGAAGAAAATTTTCTTTGTGTAAATTTTAAATTCTTATTCAACTTGTGAAATTTACTTATTTTTATTTTGTTGATATTTCAAGAACTCTTGTAGTATACAGTGATTCTTTTAAATTATTGAAGTTAATGTTTGATAGCCAGAAATATCTCTATGGTATCTGATGTCCCTGAGCAGAAAAGTTAGGATCCTACATTTATTATTCTTCTAATGCCCAATCTTTATAGAGTAAATCCTGTCTCAAGTAATCACCCTCCTGACAATCCAAAAGAGGTCACTTAGCCTGGTGGTCACTATAGCAAGATTAGGTTATTTTATGAGAGATTTACTTATAAAAAGGAGTTGTAAAATACCATAAAATGAATTTGTTTGCAACAAATACTTAATTTAAGTTTAGAATATAAAAAATGGAAAGAGAGAATGAAATTTTAAAATGGCACAACAAAAAAGACAACCAGATAGATCGGTTTTCAGAAAGGAATTTCATATCTTATGTGTTTTTATAAGTCAATACTATTTAAATTTTGCATTTATTTTAACATCTAGTAGGCTTTTATCAGCAAGTTATTTAAGAAATTCATTTTGATTTTTCCATGTTAACTAAGCATCAATAGCAAACTTTTGGAAATTAAATCCTTTCAGAAAAATATGGAATGCAAGAGTTCTTGATTAAAACTGGTCACTATAAAAGAGATATATTCCATCGATAGTTCCCCACATAGGTTGTCACTGGTTACAATAGGAAGGTGGTTGCTGTAAACAAAAACATGACATGTAATTCATATTACTGCGGCAGGGACCAATAAAAACTGGTCACATTAAAAAGATGGTCACTGCAGGGAGGTGGACACTTAGGCAGGTTCTACCATATGGTGAACTTCAGATTCGATAAAATGTTTCAACTACAACTGAAACTGTGTATTATGGATTAGGAATATGGTTGGATATGGGGAGGTTTTATTGGAGGCAGTCGACTATCTCATACTAACCTCTGCAGAGTCAGAGGAGTTGGCACAGATTCAAATTAGGAAAATGTAGAATTTGCTGAAAACAATTTTTATTTGCTAAGTAAGAAAAAGACAATTTTGTATTTTTAAGAGTAAATTCAAACTAATACTCAAAATTTAAATATGGTAAATAATATTTTACAANGCTGAGCCAAATCATGTGACCTTGCACTGTCAAAAAACAGCAAAACACCTGCTGACAGCATTCTGTAACAGACTGTTCTGGATTGCTTGACCAAGTTTCCTTAGTCTCTCACATTAGGGTACTGAGTTAACTGTTGCTGCTTTCAGTGTAAAGTTCACTAACAAAATACCCAAAACATGGTTTCTAAGGTTTTGTGCTTTGAAACTGCCAATTTTGCTTTCACCTTGAGAGGTGGTGATTTCTGTTGCCCATCCACCAATTATTTTCTTAAACATCATAACCTTCACAAATTTTCTGCAAAGAATATCAGGAGCTTACTTTTTCCCTTTATGTATAATTGAAACTTCAGATGGTATTCACAAACAGACCTTAAAGTATGAACCCAAAGGCAGGAGGTTTTCTGTTTGCTAATAGCTGGTACCATGTGTTAGTTGGAATGACCTGAAGTTCCGACAGAAGAAGTTGTTGGAAATTTGCCATTGGCAGCTACCTTCTTTCTTTAGCTGCTTGCAGTTAATGCTAGACCTATTCCGATAGATTATTTGTAATCAGATTTGGAAGGGGTCACTTCAAATTTATCTGTTTTCCCTTGATGATGCTTTTTTCCTGTGAAACAGGTATTATCTCACATTTGAGCAATAATTTCCCACCTTTCTCTAAAGAGGAGTTGTGGTGTAATAAATGTGAGAATTGGCACATTCGGATTATAGAACTAGAGATTTAAGCTGTCCAATAAATTCCAATAAAACTCCATTTTGATATTATCAGAAATAGTCAGATCCAGAGGTGATTTTGAACTTTTTGGATTCAGAGTCCATAGCATACCAATTATTGATGCAATTTCTCCCTCTGTAGACATTACTACTTGTAAGTTGACCAAAATATAGCAATTCATAGCAAAATGCAGCCATAAAGAAACAGAGCTATTGCTTGGGGTTTATTCATGGTATAATGCCCAGCTTTTGGCTTTAATTGTTGCTAAATTTGTTTCAATTCGGTATGAATGGCAACTAATTTTGCATTGAATTTAAAATATTCTCAGGCTGTGGAGACAAAGTACAATGCACTGAGAGCGATAAACCAGAAGTTAGAAGAACAGCTGTTGGAATTGAGGCATCAGGTTGGAAGATCAGAGAAGGGATTGCATGGGCCTGATGGAGGGTCTTTATGTGGTTCTGTTGGGGCTAGTGGTGAGAGACCTGGAAGCAGTAGGGGAGGGTTTAGCCCACATGGTTCTCCGCTTCTTGGTTCAGTTGGTCCGGATGGAGTGAAAGTCTATGAAGACATTTTGGGAGATATGGAGTTGAAGAGCGTGCAGGAGACGACAGATCAAGAAATGGTATCTCCATCAAAGGGAACTGAGGAATGGGTAGAAGAGGCAGCAGGCGAATCTAATGATGGTGACGAAGGTTGATTTGGTGATGAAATGGATTCAGTCTTGGTTTCCTCAGGGTTGGTTGTATTTGGTATTTCTGAAATGACAAAATACATCCTGTATCCCTCTACAAATTTTGTGAAAGCCTTTTTTAAAAAGAGGAGGCAGTAAAATGAGCTTCAAGTCTACTCAAAACCCTCTCAGTTTGCTGTTTTTAAGTTTGGTGCTTTGGGTTGCTACACATCAAGTCTCTCGAGATCTGTTATTTTAAATATCATCTTATAAGGTTAGTGTTTCAATTAAATTGAACCACGTAAGAGTTGGTATTGAGGGGATATGTGGAAAAATATATACACCAGAGATTTTCTTATATTACATAAGTCTTCCCATTCAGTTGACTAGGGGAAGATCATTTGGCTTGAATTTTATCTGCTTCCCATTGCACATGCCTGCTTACTTCCTGTCAAGGACCAACTTTATTGGGTGAATATTTGGTATATTGTAAGGGCACATTTGATTCTAATAGCCCAAGAAATATCAGTCTTTGGTGCCTGGTGAGAATAGACACTGGATATCAGTTTTTACAATCGACAAAATGTGCTTCTTATTACCATTGATCTCATAACCAGAACCTATTCTCTTGTACCTCATAGATGTAAGAACTAAATCTACAAATATTAAAGCACAATTTTGATTTTCTGACTGAATAATGAAATGTTTGCATGTGTACAGAAGGAAGTCTTTGAGAACATGAATTTAACTTTGTGAATTAAGAATGGATATTTTACCTAATTCTGCTATTTTAAGGTAGATAATCTTTACCACTAAAATATCAATGATCGAGACTTCTATTGAATTGAGTAACGTACATTTATTACTTAGGACCATGCCTTAGAGAAGAAGGGAACTGTTTTGAGACTGATGAAGTGGGGAGCCAAGTCTTTGCAGCTGAAGTGAGAATTGTATGGTATATCAAACAACTTTAGGAATTAATTGATATCTGGGATTGCTTGGTAAATTATAACGAGTATTTAGCCCAGTACAGTTGGTTGTTATTCAATAATTCATTGGTAATCATGAAAGCTTCAGTCCTTATTCATAGTAAAAGTTGTTGTGCTGTATGTTTAAATATGTACTATTTTAAAATAAAAAATGTGTTATTGAAATCCTCATCTCTTTTTTCCATACTATATAAACCATAAATTAGATTAATTAGTTTTGAAAATACAAAAGTTAATTTTAAGTGACATCAGCTTTTTTAATACAAATACAAGGTGATACTTTTTCAGAAAGATTTAACCTCTTAATCTACTCACAATTCACTAATTTTGACATAATTTTCTTGCCTGTTTAAACATTATGAACAGAGTTTTTGTATACCATTCTCATAGAACTCTGTCACGTGTTAGGATTGCCAGTTATTCACAATTGTTTGGACTTTATAAGTGTATAAATGCTTTCCCCCTGTGAAACTCTTCAGATTGTGGAAGAGGTAGCCCTCCTTGTAGAGGAGGATAGGCACAATGTCTGGACAGTGTGGAGGATGATTGGATATTTTCCAGCCAAAAGAGATGATCAAAATTTGAGTCTGAGCCAAATCATGTGACCTTGCACTGTCAAAAAACAGCAAAACACCTGCTGACAGCATTCTGTAACAGACTGTTCTGGATTGCTTGACCAAGTTTCCTTAGTCTCTCACATTAGGGTACTGAGTTAACTGTTGCTGCTTTCAGTGTAAAGTTCACTAACAAAATACCCAAAACATGGTTTCTAAGGTTTTGTGCTTTGAAACTGCCAATTTTGCTTTCACCTTGAGAGGTGGTGATTTCTGTTGCCCATCCACCAATTATTTTCTTAAACATCATAACCTTCACAAATTTTCTGCAAAGAATATCAGGAGCTTACTTTTTCCCTTTATGTATAATTGAAACTTCAGATGGTATTCACAAACAGACCTTAAAGTATGAACCCAAAGGCAGGAGGTTTTCTGTTTGCTAATAGCTGGTACCATGTGTTAGTTGGAATGACCTGAAGTTCCGACAGAAGAAGCTGTTGGAAATTTGCCATTGGCAGCTACCTTCTTTCTTTAGCTGCTCGCAGTTAATGCTAGACCTATTCCGATAGATTATTTGTAATCAGATTTGGAAGGGGTCACTTCAAATTTATCTGTTTTCCCTTGATGATGCTTTTTTCCTGTGAAACAGGTATTATCTCACATTTGAGCAATAATTTCCCACCTTTCTCTAAAGAGGAGTTGTGGTGTAATAAATGTGAGAATTGGCACATTCGGATTATAGAACTAGAGAGTCAAGACCCTGGAATTCAAAATAACATATAATGATTTGATTNCCTGTGAAACAGGTATTATCTCACATTTGAGCAATAATTTCCCACCTTTCTCTAAAGAGGAGTTGTGGTGTAATAAATGTGAGAATTGGCACATTCGGATTATAGAACTAGAGAGTCAAGACCCTGGAATTCAAAATAACATATAATGATTTGATTTGTACTGTTCCACAAAGGTTTTATTAAGCATGACCTGGTTTTGACATGTTCACGTCATTGTCAAGTCGCTCAGAAACAAAACAGTAGCCTAAATATCCACAGAAGAAAGAGGAGGAGAGGGTGTAAAAGGAGGAAGGCCGCAAGGATGTAGGGAAGGGCAAGGGACATTGAGTACCAGAGGTCCAAACAGACAAAGAAGTCATATAAGAGGTGTGGGTAGGGAACATGCATGTGAGGAGGGTTGAGGGATTCTCAGAAAACAGATATTCATTGCTGAGGGTGTGGGAATGTTGCAGATGGTGTAGGATTTGAAATTTTTTTTAGTTCATCCATTTTTGGTCCTTTGGGGCATGACTGGTGTATGGTCAGTGAGAAATCAGAGCTATGATTATTATGAATGAGGTACTGAATCAATTCTGGCGATATCTGGTGGAACTTCTCCATGATTTCGTAAATAAATACACAATCTGACTCCATCCACAGAAAATATATTTGTTAAAAACAAGACCTGTTTCGAGAGTACTACCTCATCATCAGGCAACCGGAAGAAAATCGTGGCATTAAATCACCTCCTTTTTCTCATAATCAGGCATTCTGGATTATGAAGTCTTTGTCACCTCACAACAGTGACTCACTATTTTATCTTTGCACTGGAAGAAAAGACTTGTCGTACCTCTTCAGTCCTAACCGTCCTAACATAGAGAGGCTAAACCCATCTTCCTGCTAATACTTTATTACTTCTGTCTATAATGCTGTTATAAAATCCTCTAAAGAAAGGCTATTTGAAGCTAGGCTGCAATAGCTTGATAAATTTAAAGAAAGAACATCTGTGGAAGACAAAATCAGAGCTATGCGACACCTTTGCTACTTCAGTTGATCTGATTACAGCACAATATAAGATAAATAGATGCTAAAACAATTCATCTTAAAACCCTATTTTTTCTACAAACCATACTCAATAACAAGAAGCTAAAGAAGTAGTGAGAGCACTGTGTTTACACCCCCTGCAAAAATGACAAAAGGTGCCATGCTCATCAAAGCACCTTTCACTTAAAGTACTGAATTATCCTAAACTGTTAAGGATTTTAATTACAAACCCTTGTTTGAACCTTTTTTCACCTCTTGTAGTTCGTTTTTCTTCCATTATCCCACATTTTCTCCCAGGTGAATGGTGATATTTAAAAGTTCTTTCATAATGCTGCAGCCAATTGAGGATTAATGGTTTTTGTCAGGATTCTTATAAATGACACTTACAATAGCTAAGAATCTGTGGCTTAGGATCCAAATAATACCATGAACATCTTTTGATATATTCTAGAATAAAGTAAAGGAACAATCTCCAAAAAAATATATACTCCTTATATGCTCATTTCACCCTTCAAAAAGGCATCACCAAGAGCACCAAAGAGAAATTCTGTTCCATACATTCGTTTATGAGTTTGCTCATCCAATTTGACACTATTCTTAAGTTCTAAATTGCCTCACCATAAATCTCACCCTCAATGTGATTTCAAAGTTATCATTGAAGTACAAAATGTTTCCTCTTTTAATATGTTTAAATAGGAAGATAGGTATATTTAGAGAAACATATGAATGCAACTAGAGAATGATGAATACAAGTAAGTTGGTAAGGAAATTAAAGACTAAGTAAATGATATTTTTATTTTTATNTTGAGCCATTTGAGTCTCCATCAGTGTTTTCAACTTCGGGTCTTTCACCGAGAGCCTAAAATTAAAAATAGACGGTAGATTGGACAACTTTAGCTTCCTAGGAATTAACTTCAAGGGTCTGATTAGAGAAGGCATGGCATTTAAGACACAACATGGATAAGATTCCACAAAATATATAAACCTAAACCATATTTAGACAAAAAAATATTACATAAAGTAAGAGTAAATGTGACCATGGGCTACTTTAACCGAAAATATAAAAAGAAGAAATTATTCTCCAAACGTCCTAAAACTTCAAGGGTCTGATTAGAGAAGGCATGGCATTTAAGACACAACATGGATAAGATTCCACAAAATATATAAAGCTAAACCATATTTAGACAAAAAAATATTACATAAAGTAAGAGTAAATGTGACCATGGGCTACTTTAACCGAAAATATAAAAAGAAGAAATTATTCTCCAAACGTCCTAAAACTGGTATTCTTTCGTTAAGATACCAATAGCCACTTACTTATTCATTATACTTAATTCATATTCTAATAACAGTGTAATCAGTATTCACCAGACTTTCTGAACCAAGCTGATATAAACTAAGAAGAAAGTGACAAATGTATGTGATAACAGTTAAGTCTGTATGGTAACCATAAGATCAACCAAATGCACTTACATTCTTAATATGATCAACCCAATGAGATTCCATTCTGCTGGTTTGAACATAATGTTATCTGCTCCAAGAGAAAACGTGGTAACCAAGCACCGCAGCTCACTACTTATGTCTCTAGATGTCATTCCAAACGTTCTCAGCAAATCCGGTAAACTGCAATTCAAGTTTCCATCTGTAGTGAAGATGATTAAGATGAACTGTATAATTAACTACCAAATTACAACTTACACATGACGTAATCTATCCAACACAATTCTCCGTCGCAAAGCATTCTGAGCATGTAATTCTACTAAAGGAATTGCATTGTCAACTTCTGAGGCTATCACAGATTTGCTATCTTCTGCATTAGTTGACTTCCCTCCATAAAACTCACGAACTTTTAACGCCATCATTTCAGCATCTTTTCTCAGCTGCTCATATTCGGGCAGAGGATTACTTTCTGATTTGGACTTCTGAGATAATTCCTCTTCTATTTCCATTAGATCCAACTTTCTGCAAAGAGCCATGTATTTTGCTTGCGTTGCAGGCTCCCACAGGGATTGTTCTACTCCTTTGTAATACTCTTTTAAACACTCCCTTTTGTCTTTCATCAGTTCCTTTGCTTTTTCATTTCCATAAATATACAACAATGAATCGAGTGTAAACCAAGCTTTCAAGGCAGCTTCTATTCGACTCACAAAATTAACTGGACCAGATACTTTCTTAGCAGCTTTTTTAGATTTATGACTAGTCTTGCTATTTTTCCTTTCTTTTTCTGCTATTTCATTGCAAGCCATAGGGCAATTATTTGACTTTTTCTCATTAACGTCCTTGTTTGAGGAACAACTGTCTGCATTTTTCTTATCATTTACGTTCATTAACTTTACTGTGTCCCTAGAAATACTGGAATGGAAATTTTCTGTTTTACTAGCAACATTAACTTCTTCCTTGATACTGATTCGATCATTTTCTAGTCGAACACAAAAATGTTCTACGCTTTGCACCGAATCTAGATCACAAGCCTGATTGTTTTCTTTCGTCTCAGCATCCTTTTCTTCATTACTCCTCGTATCTTCTTCTTGCCGCGTTATCTGGCATTGCCCTTCAGTAGAGGCATGCTTGTCAGTATCTAAATTTCCGCTTTGGTCATCCTTTGAAACATGCCCTTCACATTCTTCTCGTTTGATTGGTGCATGCCTAAGCTCAATTTCTTCTCCTAGGTGCTCACTGAAATATAATAAACGCGAATTAAACATCTGCAAATGCAATAAAATAAACAACGCTCCTTGAAAGTACGTCTTACCCTGGGGAGTACGATGGCAGTAAATGAAAATTGGGAATGGTTTCTTGCTCGCGTAACCAAACAGGACTTGTTAGGAGTTGAACTTTCAAATACTGTGCTGCTTTATAACAGTAATTACTACAAAAATGCTGGATAAAAAAAAGTACCCATTAACTACAACTAACCCTCTTCTGGTCAGGATGCATAATTCGAGGACGTTGACTAAAAATTAATAGACATCCAAAATTTCTTATTAAGGAATACCGACCTTTCTCTCCGTTATGTCGTAAACTTTATTTGTTTTTGTAGATATGTGGTATTGCTGTCTAGGAAGTGTTCCCAAGAGTTTCGAACAAATAGGATAACCACACAATTTTGCAAGGGCTCTTTCCTCAATAGCATCTTGTAGATGTGACTGGGCAATATATTTAACCTAAAATAAAGATGGAACACTTAATACCTGGATTTACTATCCTTAACTTTAAATAATTCAACACTTACATTTTCAAGGAGCCATTCTTCGCCGACAGTTTCTTCAAGCAAAGTTTCCACAATTCTTAAGGCCTTGGTGTTACACTCCTGTTTTTTCTGAGCCGTAATAACATACCTTTCTCTCCTGAAATTGCAACAAAATATTAATTGATGGAAGAAATACAAAAATACAGAAACTTGGGAAATTTCAGACTCATCTCACCTTGAAATGTTAGAACTTTTGGGGGATTTTGAGCTCATTATTATAAATTCTAATGATGTTCGTACTAAACATTTTCAGACGAAGTTGGCCATTATTTATTATCGGTTTGGTGCGCATTCCAACATTCTATTGCCAGAAGAAACTGCGAATTCCAAGAGCGGTGACAGTAGCGGGTTCATAAATGTGATTTGTTGCGTTGCCAAGTCAAAATTCTATAGTTGATTTGTTTATTTGCTCAAAATGGCTCAAAAATACTCTGCAGTTACATTGTCATCTGTGATTATATTGTATAACCATCAACTTTTAATGAAGTACCCTAACGTAATGCGGGTCCTAGTGCAAAGTCGGTGAGGACCTTCTTGGTTTTTAAATTCTCACTGCATATATTCCGTATCTGCACATTTTAATATTATATTTTCTAGAAATATTAGCATCCAAAAGAACAATTATTAACACTTTATCAATTTATTATATGATGGTATGGTGTCCTCCGAGTTATAAGAACAACGTTGTGCCGTACGGTCCTAATGTGCTCAGGTGTCTTGGGTGTATGAGGACTTAATTTCTGAGAATAGATATACTAGATTTGGCTAAATAATACTTTTACTTGCACAAAAATATTTCATTGATTTTTATTTGTGTGAAACTTGTAGAACAGTATAAATAAGAATTATTGTCTAAGAATGAACTAAAATAGATATTAGCCACCTAAGGTACCAGAAATGGCAACGAACAGTTCATAGATTCATTATGTTATTGTTTAGGCATCAGAGCTGGATCTAGACACGGGCAAGCCAGGTTACCTGGGGTGCAAAGGTTTGAGATCAAATAACATTACATTTGTCAAAGTGAATTACTTCATCAGAAATGTTGCCTTCTTCTTTTTCATATTTACATCTCTTTCTCAAAAATAAGCATATTATATAAAACTTAAGTTAATCTGTCTACTTTCTAAGGGGTGCCTGTGAGCCTCCTCGCCCAGTGCACCATTACATCTCAGGCTGGTCCTAATGAGTATCTAGCAGCAAGTTGGTAGGTTCATTGAGTCGTACCATTGTATATGTGGCCGAGTATGAGAAGTACTGTGTCTGTGAGTGTATCCCGATTAGATTCTCATACATACCCATGTTATTGATGGGGATCCCCCCTTAAAGGGGTATAACTATTCTAGAAAATGAAAGCAAATTCTGAAAAAAAGACTGATGTGTATTGTTTCATTAATAATAATAATAAATAATACACCTGAACAATATTCAGCAGTGGCATGAATAGCATCATTTCAGTTTCACTGAGAAATTACAGCTACAAATTGAGATATCAACTAATGACCAAAACCCTTCAAGTTGAAAACAAATTGTTATCACATTCTATTAGCTGTTTCTCTTAAAATAAAAACATAGATTTTTCCAGGTTACCTGCCAAATTCCCTGAGTTTTCCAGAAGAACAAAGTTCCAGTTTAGCGGACACCCTGCTAATGGTCTTACTTACCTTGTTTCAGCATCTAATGGTCAAATATGGATACATTTATAATAATAACCAGTAAGATAGAATGTTAACATTTTAAATTGAAATCTATCAGTAAATGATTGTAAACAAGTAACTTGACCTGATTATTGCCTCTTGTTGCATGTACATGAATGATATGGCATCTGCAACATTTAACATATTGAAAATTACTACATTAAAATTGTATCTTTCATGTTTAACAAGAAAAATGTATTTAAGAGAACTCCAACTTGATTTTAAATCCAAGTAAGTAATAATTCTCTGCATTTGCACTTGATCTGCATAATATTTCACTAATAGGCCACACCATGAAGAGTTTGCTGTACATAATGGAACTTACTGCTACTTAGACCTTTGCAAAATTGCAGCGAGGTTAAAAGTTAACAGAACCTCTTACAATGAAAGATGCAGCTGGATTAAATGAAAAGCTCTTTAGGTTTCATATTCTAATTCACAACATATATTTCGATATATTAAATACACAATTCATAGAAGGATAACAGCATTCTTCATACACATACAAGCATGAAACTAATATTCAAAATGAATAGCTTGGCTTCTTGTAAATGCAATAAATATTCAATACTTTGAATTGCAAGACCATGTGATTAAATTCTGCATCACAAGGAAAAAAAGTTGCTTTTTTAAAGAATGACATCTTGGCATCAAATTGCTAAAAAAATCCCACTTTCTAGGTAGCTATGACACTTACAGATATAGTACATCATTTTGGGCACAACATACTGTTCTAAAAGCACAGAGGTCGATGGATGTACACTTTAAAACCTATGTGCTATATCATAAAAATCATTGTCATTTAACTCCTGAATAAAACATTATTTACTCTGTAGTGAATGAATCAATTCTTTACATGATGAAAGCTGGTCATGATAACTTGCTACCCATCACACACAGCATAAATAAAATAAACCCTGTATGAATTTGTGCAGCAGACCTGTCATTTCATGTTACTCCTTTTTCTTTATCTTTAAATGAATAGCTAATTATTTTTTTAAGAAATGAAATGATAATTCAGACATTGTCTCAAGCATCTAAAATCATTAAGTTACATTGGTTACCACACAACCACATTAATCTCCCTAAAATTTTGAGTTTAATCATTATGATATATATCATTTTAATAATAATAAACTATTGAACAATTAATAAAACTATTAAACTTTAAAGAAATCTATAACAAAAAAGTCCCATCCCAGCAGATTTCAATAATATATATTTACATTGCAGAGAATTTAAAATGATGTCTCATTGATACTGAAAGAATTTTTTTCACATATTACATGACAATATACACATATTAGTCCTTTTTTACTTGGTATATTTTGAGTCAAAAAATTTGCAATGCTTAACCAAAGCAAATGAAACAGTAGATGCTCAATAGCTAAATCCACCTACTTCTAATAAAAATAAACTTTGATTCCAAGAGACAAATATTCATTTATCTTTATGATGAAATAAGATAATGCGTAAAGGAGAGGTACATATTAAGAAAAACAAATTGCTGCTTGACATCAGCATTTTTTAAGAAAGGACAGCTAACTTTAAATCTCATCATTAATCCTTTCACTGTCGGCAAATTCTGTAAAATATTTGATACTTACAAAATCACTTACACATGCTTCAATTTTTCAGTCTTTGCAAAAATTCAACTCAGCCTCAGCTGAGCCTGAGCTTAACCATCAAGTCCATCAATAGTTCATCGTATGAATTAAAATATGTGATCATCTACATTGCAAATGTAAGGGTTTCCTTCAAAGGAAAACCCCGCCTTTTAGTTATCCAAATTGAAAATAGTTCAAAATAAAAAGGGTATGAGTTGCAAAAATTAAGATATCACAATAAGTTCACAAGCAAGAAATTCAGGTACTTGACATTTATGTTTCAGTTAGAGGTTACTTGAATTCATTTTGCATCACTGAAATATGAAAACCAATGCCAAAACATCGTTATGCTGAAATAATAAAGTTTAATGACTTTAAATACAAGGATAAATTATTTTAATTTCTCTGTCCACAATAAAAGTAAATAAACAAACTGAAGTGTTTTTCTCAGTTGGTGACTTTCATTAAAATATTTCTCATTCATACTTGGCACAGAGTGAAAGCAGAGCACAAATAAAAATTATACTTGTTGAATAAAGTGTTCACACAGTATTAATATCTCTCACAAAAACAGCACAGCCACAGATCTAGGACATATCCACCTGAAAAGAACAACGTTAGGATTATAAAAGGGTAAGATCAGGAAATCAAACATTCAAATTGAAACACAGTGGCACCTTGACTTATAAACTGCTCAACATACAGCCTTTTCTTCATACATCATTATGACCACAAGATACGAACTAATTTCAATATAAATACCATGGTGTTTCTATAATCCCAAGTACTGTAGTATGTATGTGCGAGCACATGTAGATGGCCACACAATTAACCTCTCTGTTGTGCAACTTTTTGTCTAACTTGACAGAATTTACAACAATTTGACAAAATTTACATGCACTGCCTTAATCTATCTCTACTATAGTAGAAAATTAAAAAAACATATGTGATTCCTATGAGATTTTCTTTGATACAGATGAAAAAGCTATGGAGATAGGTCTAAAAGAGAGGAAACCCTCCATGAGACATGCTGCTCATACCAGGCTTATCTCGTGTTCATTTTATACCCAATATTAAGCCGATTATTCTATGAATAAGCAGGAATTTAGGCAGGAGAGATCCCTAAAATGATCAAGCTTTCTCAGTGTTTAGAATCCAATCAGATTTCACACACATAGCCTTGAACTTCTCTGCTTTGTTTACGTTTTTCCTAGGCATTTTCAAAAGAAGAAGTTCTGTTAAAAATAGAGATATCGACCAAAGAGTTCAGTCATGGGTAAGTCCTTTTTTACTACATATTTTCAGAATTGCTTGAAGATTATATTTGTACACAACAAAAAATTATTAAAATGATTATGGGCAAATTCATTTTCTCTCGTCCCTCAGGGATTATATTGCAACCTTCAGATGTTTAAATGATTTTTTCTTTTGATCAAAATTTCCAAGACAGAACGAATTAATTAATTTACTGTAAGATACAATAGGAAACTGGGTTTTGAGATACAACTCTGGTCTGGAATGAATGAAATTCATAAATCGAGGTACCACTGTATTTTAACAAATTACACCTTTTTTTATTCTCATTATACTGCTTTGCTTTCAAAGAACATTAATTAATTTATTTTCCATGTACTCTTAAATTCAATTAAGCATGTATTTATTCTTAAATTTTGATTAAATTATTAGATAACAAATTAGAATACCTTCTCTGAAAGAATACTATAATAAGATTTTTAAAATCAGAACAAATATGATATAATTTTTTTTCCTTTTCAGTTAAAAGGTTACAATATATTATCTTGAAGATTGTATAGAATTCACCACAAAATTAAACCTAAATCTACATGTTTTAATATGACAGATGTTTCTTTAGTATTTTAACCAAAACCATTCATTGAAAGAGTGCGTGAGTCATCTGGATAAACAGTTTTCTTTTTAGCATACTAACCTTCAAATACTCTAGATCAGGTAATACTTCCCAAGGTAATCTGAATAAGTTAGGTGGTAATGGAGTACAATGAGTTGATTTGAAGTTTGTCATATACTTGTGAGCCTGGTTGAAAGAGAGAAGATTAAAAAGTTTCTTTTTTTACTCAAAAGAATTACTCCATAAACTGCCACTCACCAGGAAGAGACTCAATGAAATTTTCATCTCTGCATCAAAATCTTCACCTATCAGCATTGGATATGAATTGGAATGGTCATTCACATAAGAAATAAGCGTTGCAGTGCAGAGATCTTCATCTACTTTGTATTTTGTCCAAAGAGTGGCTGCAAAAAGATAAAAGTATCAATATTACATAAGATTTGAAACTGATTAATAAATTTAAATGTCCTAAAGATTAAAATCTATAAGTAATATTAGTAAAGAAAATCACTTGATTATAAAAGGATTAGGAACAAAAAAAGAAAGGAAATATGTAAGGAATACATACATAGAGATACATAAAGGCATAGTAATATAGTATAGTTCACATAAAAGTATAGTATACATATGATTCATATACAGACATAGAAATACATACAGTAATGTTCTGATTCTGCAGACAGCCATTCATGCACAACTGGGATTGAAACATCGTCCAATACTTTGGGATAACGATATTTCAAGAGCTTCAAAAGAAGATGGTTCCCTCTGTTTGTAGATGGATCTGCCTTACTGGGATGCAAATTTTAAATGGGTAACTTATGCAACACAAACAATTTCAACTTCTAAACATTAGTGTATATACGTACTCAGTACAAATTATTTCGTCTTCAGTTCTCCTTACTAAGCTCACAGGACCAGGGTATTTGGAAAGCTGCTCATAAATATTCAGATTTATGTATTCTCTGATAGTTCTTCTCACAAGAGGTCCCCATGACTTTGGCATAATCGGCAGAGCCAACGGCAATACGTCATCAAAAGTGGCATCCAGAATCTGGAGATGGATTCAACAATATCATTTGGTTCTTATTTCAGAATCATGGATTGTGATTGAAAAGACCACAAGCTGGATCACAATTTATACTTGCCACTCCTTTTATTTCTGGGTAATTCATAGCAGCCCAGCTGGCTGAGTAACCTCCAATGCTCCATCCAAACAGTATTATATTTTCTGGGTTGAATTTCAGACTATTAATGGCAAATTGAAGGACAACATCAATTCCTTTTGTTTCTTGGTCTGGAAAAGGTAGTCCCTGGAAGAAACAAGGGTACTCAGCATACTAATTTCCACAGCATCTGTACTGTGGCCCGGTATTATAATGTCAATTAAAGTCTGCTAGATGCTAAACCTGAAGGATTAAATACTGGTGATTGTGTGCATAATAAAACTATTAAAAAAATTATTTGGTAAGCTATTCACCGATATTTATCCACCATACTGTTTGTTTACGTCCACGATGCATTGCAGTTAAATGTAATGTTAAGAACTGAACCTTTCTCAATCCTGTGGTTAAGTTAATCATAATTTTAACTGCCAGTTAAGGCTTAACTGTTGATCATAATAGTTTGTTAGAGTTAACCTGAAGATTTAAGTTAACTTCCAAGCTAATTATACATTATGATACCGGACCTGCACGTTACTTCAATTGTATAAGAGTATACTCCTTTCTCACTGTGCTTCCTCCAAACCCTGGATGATTCCATCCAAGAACGGAGTATCCAGCCTCTATAGGTGTGACCATAATTCCAATTTCATAAAAGCCAGCATTACCTTCGCAGCAAACAACCAGCGTGTTTCCATGAAGGTGCCTGTAAATATTTGAAAATTTTAATAGTTTGAAACAATGTAATTAGAATATACTGAACTATATCATACAAACGAACTCACTTTCCTCTCTGGTCCACAAACATTGTGTCAATATCATTACCATCTCGGCTACGAAGTTTGTTCCTCATTCCAGAGTTCTCCTCCACTAATTTAGATCTTCCTTGCAACAAAGCATTAACTGAAAAAGGAATCATCTAATTACAGAAGATGAACAAAGGATACATCATATTACAGACTGAAATAGATCCACTTACACAAGAAAAAATGCAGAATGGATGATGATCCTGGATATGCAAGCTTGATACCAAATGTGTGTGCAACAGCGTAACTGATCAATTGCAGAGGCAAAGACACAATCCAATCAAAGGTAGAGTGTGACTGCTGATGTTCAACATACAGACGATGTAAAGTTTCTTCACTACAAGGAGATCCATAGAAAACTTATGTAAGGAAATGAATAAACCACCTGAATTTGTAAATAAAATAGTCTTGATTATCTGAGTTAACATGGACCGGAGGAGTCACTTTGGATAACAGAAAACTCAGATAATGCAGAAGAGCTGTCTTGCTTATGTAAATTATGAAATAAACAAGCTATTATTATGCCTTGCTGTAGTGCCTGTATTTACAATCACTAAATCTCTTTGATGTAAAGTTTTTTGAATAAAACATTTATTTTTCTGTCATAATATATACTTCCATTGTCCACATGCACTTCTCTTCTTTGAATATCTCCAAATAATTATGCATACATTAGCTTATCTGTGTTGATCTGGCATGGTACTGTTACAGCAAAAGTAATTTAAGCGGTGTGATGGTACATACATATGCGAACCAGTGAAAAAGGCAAAGCACACAAATATGTACCTTGGATCATATGGAATCTTGGTTAATAGGACTCAGATAATCCAGACTCTACTGTAGCTATTAATGTTACTGATGCATGGTGAAAAATTTCATTAGATATCACCATATCCTCTGGAAGGTATTATGCATTCATCTGAGCACATCTACTCTCTAAAACAAGGAATGGATTAGAGTCAAACGTTTTTGTGCATAATTCATTCTGGAAACAAGCTTGTAATCCAAAGCACTCTTAACTACACACACACTAAAGCAGTTACCCTATAAGAAATAACAGAAACAGATGATTTGTTCCAAAACCTAAAAATATTCATATTCCTAATAACGACTTTTATGGAAGCAGTGATCACGAGATGCTCAGCAGAAAAAACAGTGTATATGCACTCCATGCATTGTTCATACTGCAAAATCTTGCTTGTATATCAAGTTAAACCATATTAAAATTTTTTGTCTTGCAAAACACTTGCAAACCAAGTTACTCACAGACTGAGGTTTGACTATACTCAATGCCAATAACCTGATCCCTTCTTTGTGCTGGAAAGTAGGGCTTCTGACCCAAGCCCTAGACTTTCAAGTACTTCAGTAGTCAAATAGTCAAAGGAAGACAAAATTTTATGATAAAACAAATGTGACTAGAAGATTACTTTCTCCATTTACCAATTTGCTATTTTTTTAAACAAAAAGAAAGGTCAATAATGAAATAAACGTTTTTGCCTTATTTTACTAATTAGATGCAAAATATATTGTAAACATAGACTAAAACAATGATAAACATACAAAGACTGCTATAACAATATCACAACTCATACTACGATGCAGTAGCCGAGATAGGTTGTATAGAGTCCAGGACACCATCTGTATCCAAATTAGAGTTGTGAGCACCTAAAGCAGATTAACTACAGCAAATATTAAAGCTGACTTCTTCCATAAGGACAGATTTGAAAATCCAAGCACAGTAATTCCACTTAATCATGGAAATAAATTACTTTCAATATTACTGAGAGTATTCCAAAAAATGTGCTTCTATAACACATCCCAGTTTTTATAGTCAGTAGCAGAAACTTATGGAGGAATTGAATTCTAAACATTATTTCCATTTCAGCAAAAATAGCCTCTTGCAAGGTTGCCTTTGTGTCAAATTCATTGGCTGGATCAATAAAATTACGAATCATAGTTTAAAATTTGAGCACTTCAACCACAATTCTCATCTGCCATACTGACCAGAAAAACTGGAGCACATTATAGCAGAGTCTGTTTTTTGGGCCTTGCAATCCACAATTGTCTGGGGCCCCACACATCCTTTAAGTGATTATGACTGAGGCATACAAGGACAGAGGAAGCAAAAGATGAAAGCAAAAGGGGCTAAAGTTACTCACATTTTTGAAGACTACAACCCATATAGCAAAAGCTATAAATTAAGCCATAGATTAAGTTTTTTTGAGATTTTAAAGCTATGATCTAGCAGATAAAAGAAGAACAATAATACTGATTTTATTCAAATAATGACTCACTCTGATTTAAGTCCTTTTCTACTCAGCTTTTAAATCTCTACCATTTTATGTAATTCAACTGCAACCCCACTTTCTTAAATAATAAATCGTGTTATGATGAAAATCAAAATCACTAATAAGACAATGTATAAGAGTGTCGAAAGAATTCATAATTCAGAGTTATACATAAACTACTGTTCAATGCAATCCTCCAGTTCTTCTATCTACTATATGAAATCGTTGAAGGAAATTATTATTGTAGACAAAAGAAAAAAATTATCACAGACTAAAATTGAGTGAAACTATATTGAGATTAATCATAACTATCACATAAAATGATAATTATAAACATAAATTCTGGAATTCTCTCAAAATACTCAAAACTAATCGATGTCAAAATCGGGGCTTTTGATTCTCTTATCGTTGCTATAAAGGGAGCGGGAGGGAGCGGGATGGCAACCTGCCATTTCTTGAAATAGCAATAGCCCTTCCATCCCAACCTCGACAAGTAAATATTGCTATTTTACTGTACCTTACTTCATATCTACCCTAAGTACCTTCGAATGTCACTCCACTTGAAGTCTACAGGCCAAGCCGAAAAGTCAAAATCATACTTGGCGAGAGCTTTCTGTAATAAAAAACCGTAATTTATCAAGACAATTAATGAAACCAACCAAACAATTATTAGAATGACAGGAGAATGTTTACCTTGGTATCCTTATTCAAATCCTTCTTTGCGGCTTGAAGAGCGCTAAGGAATGTAATGTACATCGTGTTTTGAGATCTGGCGAATCCTCTCATACAATACGATGCGGCTATAATTACTCCCACTCCCGTTAAAACTTTAATCATCGACACAGCTCCATCAAGGAGGAGATATCCTCTTCTGTACAGAAATGCAGCAATGAAAGGAGAGGTATACAAACCAACACCCCACATCATCGATATCTGTATGTGTTCAACAAAAACGTCGATGGATCAATACATCAACATCAAATACGGCAATGACACTCAAGTAAACAAACACTGAATGAGAGTCGAGAAAAATAACTTGAAATATTTGAGGAACCAACTAAGATGAAGCCAATAGAATGCAATACAGCTATACTTACAGAATCCATAACTCTATCTCCCCATTTTTCAAGATGACTAGGTTCATAATTAATTCCCTGTAAATTAACAGTAAGAATGAATTGTCTGCAAGTCAATAATTTTAAACATAGTTAAGACGGCTTAGTCAACAAAGAATACATGTGTCATGCACCGGAAGGCCTAAATTAAACAATATTTTAGGGTAACGCATACCTGTATCCTGCTGTCTCCGTATATTCTATATAATTTTGGACTGAACATACACTGCCATAATAGTCTAATGGACGCCATTTTTATTGTTCATTGACATCTGAAGCTCAAAAACATTTTTTGAAATGATGGTAGCGATCGTAGCGATGGTAGCGATTTTTGTAAATCAGGTAGTACCAACATGTAAGAAAATTGTATAAAAAGTCTAGTATTTAAACATGTATTTACTCGCCTCTTGCCGCCTTAGTATTTCATGTAGTTACCCAGTACGAAAATATTTTCTGTTATAATAATGTTGAACGAAAACTGAACTGATTTCGTAGATTTTCACTTACAATGAAAAACGTGTTAGACTTATTTAACAACAAATTGTTACTTAATAAATACATTGTTCTATGAATAAATCATTTTAGAACACAAAAAAAATAGCATTTGACACCAAAAACTTGCTCCAAATTCGCGAAATACTGCAGGTGCACTTTTTCATCAGTATACAACAGGGACGGCAAATTAATTATATTTGTTGGCAACGTGGTATTATAGTTGTGAGATTGGGATAACAACGTGGTATTATAGTTGTGAGATTGGGATAAGCATAGCTTGCAATGGAACCCGGGAAAGACTCTTTGAAGCTGCGATTGACCATCGAATTTGGGTAAATACCATGGAAATTGACGTGTTGGATAACTTCATCACTTTCAGAAATTATCAATCAGACAAATGAAATAGTTCCTTCTATCTGCTAATATTTGTTCTTTTCTTACAGAGGAGGAGCAGAACTTTTGTTTGGAAAGAAGAAGAGGCATGATTTACTTCTACCGATGGAGAAAAATAAATGTTAGCACTCCTTCATGTGGTATTATCGTTATTTTTCTCTGCATTAGCTATCTCTTATAGTAATGTTCTTCATCTGAGACCTATAAATAGTTTTTATTAGTTTTTCTAGTGTCGTTTATGACGGAAGAAAGCTTCCTCAACACCTGAAAATAGAAAAATTTTATGCAATGAGATTTCTCGTGTTCAGGCTTTTGAACTCTTCGGGGCCTATTTTGTGCCCGAGTTCTTCCTGTTTCCCATATTTTGGTTAATGCCGCTCAAATCTGTCACGTGTGAGTAAGATTTTCTTTCATTAAAATTTTAGGGACCATTAGAAAACTTCTCCAGTGGATTAAGGATAACATGTTGCAGGAGAGGCCCGAATTATTTATGATGAAAGATACTGTGTAAGTAACCTGTATTATATCTTGACTTAAATATTTTAGCTTAATGAAAAGTTTTAGTGGTAAATCTTTGATAGCGGTTGGTGGTAAAGTTTTTCATTTTTTTCCTTTGTTATTTAATTTTTAACTTATCGTAAACTATAATATGACAAAATGGTAAATATTGCGAAGAGGTCCACCAGCCTTTATTTTTTTTTTCACCCACTTACAATGCTTGTATTTTCACAATATTCAAACCACAAAATTGGTATTCAGTATTCTAGTAGTAGTAGTATTGTTAAAAGTGCTTCGACAACTTAGGTAATTTCGCACGTAGGCCCCCACCGGGAATCGAACCCGGGACCGCTTTCGTCGAAGGCGAACGCGTTGCCCACTTGGCTATCTGGAAGCCCTTCAGTATTCTTAATGACAGAAATGAGAAACTAAATTTTAGAACTATCAAGATGAATGATAAAAGCAACAATTATCATCATTATTTCTGTTGTTAATGATTAGTAAATATTCCAACTTCTTCAAATCTTACAAATTTACTAAAAAGTTAAGTGGCACAAATGGAAGGTAGGTGATGTGTATCAAAAGAAATCACCATACACAAATACACGATTTTGTATTCGCTATTGTGTAGATATTTTTCATTTCTCTTAGCCCTTTTCAGAAAATATATAATGTCAAGCTCTGTTTACTAGGAAAGGTTTTATTTCCCTTACTGATGATGGGGAGACCACGATTGGTGAAGGGTTGGAAGTTAATATATGTGAGTCTACAGGTCATTATTGTATTAGAGTTGTGCAAGTCCAATAAAGTAACTAAAAATAGCAACTTCTTCAATCTTATAAATTACCCTCTTTACTCCAGCCACTGAATCTACCAAATTTCTCACGGCTTACCACTGTGCAGTGGAGTAGAATTTGGAATATACTGTCGTAAGCCATATGTCCTCGTCTAAGAACTGTTTGAACTTGACATGTGTGTATGTTTTATTGTCCCTTTGATGTTAAACAGTTGGTCCAGCCTTTCCTTCTCCTGTGGAAGTGCACAATTTGATATTTCCTGGATGCAGGAAACAATGTGTACTTCCTTTGGGAAGTTCAACAAAAGAGAATTATTTTGAAGAAAAAGCTTGGTTGAAAGATTAGTGTTGGGATTTTATTGGCGACACAGTGTTTTGTAGTTCCTCCTTGCTATCAGTGTATCTTTAGTTTTCCAATTTGTCCAGTCCATTGCATGCTGTGGTTTAGGAAAAAGATATTTTGTCAGCATTTCAGCTATTTTTCCATAATTTAAGAGTGTAATTCCAGTTGGTCAATGCTCTTATTAACTTTCTCTAATGAACTAATTCTTTATTTTGCCATCTAATTCTATAGAAATTTTTGTAAGCCTATAGTTGAATATTAAAATCTTATAGGTAGCGTTTCCAGAGTTTTCGATTAAATACCAGAGCTTTTTTATCATAAAGAATTTACTTGTATGTACTTGAGATATTTTCATAAAAAATTGAATTTATCTGATTAGAGGTAAATTAAAAGTTTAAGCACGAGAAAATTTTTATTATTTCACTGTCATTAATTTTTATCCCAGTATCATTGGGTTGAGAATCCTCACATTCCAAGATTGGTAAATAGTGGGAAAAATACAAGCGCTATTCTTAACCCTTAGTTCTTTGAAATCATTGTTTGTAGTGGTTTTTTCTGGTGTTTCCCCTGCAAAGAGAAGAATTGTGAACCATTGTGTTGTATGAGGTTGCAACTTCAAGTATTCTTCAAGAAAGAAAACTATTGGGGCTGAAATTGTGCCTCTATATGCATAAGTAAGTATAATATTTATAGTATTATTATATAATATTATTATAAATATTCGTAAGAACGTTTTTTTCATTAAGACTATTTTCCCTTGTAAAATTGATCCCCTTACAGTATAAGCTTATTAGACTGTGAAAATGTGAATCAATTTTCAATTGCATTTTGTGTATCAAAGAAATTGACGTACTCATCTTTATCTCCTGAACTTATAGATTTCCCAGTGCACTGTCCTGCAAAGAGCTTTGAGATGTGTGAATTAAAGCGGTCAGGTGAGATGGAAGGCAGCATGCAAAAACGTCAGCTGAGTGCTTTCAGCATTTTCGACCAGAGGAGATGGTTGGTGAAGTTGCGACACGACAAGGTTGTGAGAAGTGGCAGTGCCTTCAGTTTTTCTTGCATACCATAAATGTTTACATAATTCTAAAGTAGTATCTCGTCCTCAAAAATGCAGATCAAATGAGTCTGCAGTAGCTGCTGCAGTACTCTTAAATTTCTCAAGTGAGACCCATGACCTAGTGGTGGAAAAATGGAATATTCTGCATCCACTGCAGAGTTAGAGAAAAGTGTCATTCCTTCAATGAGGTACCTTGAACTCACTCAAGAGAAAAGAAAACTGGAGACATTTTTCTCAGGTTCTGAGCCTGGTGATATTGGTGATTTCCACTCTAGTTTCGGATAAAAAATCTGCAGCTATCTTCAGGGTGTAGAGTATGAGAATTCTGTAATCTATGTGGCTGGTGGGGGCCTTTCACTTTTTTATGTCACTGCTGCATTCATATTGGCCAATCCATCTTCTAGCTTGTTCTGCTTTTCCAGGGCAATTTTTTAATGATTCCATTCCATACTTTGTGCAGGTTGAATTTTTCATTGCAGTTCATGTTGTGTCTGTCAAGTCTGACTTCTATTGCCTCCTTTACTACTCAATCCCAATACTCCTCCCCTCTGCTCAGAATTTTTGCTTCGTCAAAACTGATGTTGTGATATTTTTGATTGAGATTTCTGTACCACTAATTTAGAGGGATGTTGGAGTTGGATACAATGTGAGTGCTCTTTTAACCCATTCCGCATGTCAACAATTTTTAATGCTGTATCTCCTGGTGGCAGTATTTTTTTCTTTAACTTTGCTTTAAAAACTATTCAACTTATCATATTTAATAACCCTAACTCTGATGTGTAATTTTCTTTTTAATCGGAAAAAATTTTTTTCTTGACTTCTTAAGAAGTCATCCGCCACCGGTAATACACTCTGATGTATGCAACCCACACGACATTTTCTCCCTTTTTTTTTCCGACGATACATTAGTAGTTATCGAAAGATATTTATTCATAATAAACAATAATTCGTAAATATTTTTATATTTGACACTTTTGGAATAGATA
>KZ308595.1:629883-648142 GCA_000376725.2 Ladona fulva
TTGGCTAAGAAAATCTGGAAAATGACTAAAACTAAGCTTAGGACTACTTTGAATAGACATTAGGCTATCAGGTAACAAAGAGCAGATTAATTCTAATCTAAAATCGTACAAACTAATTTTTTTTGTACTATACCCGGGGTATTCCATGTCAAGTGGAACAATTTTAGAGATGTGCCCTGCTTGACCAATACCGATTTCAATGAAATTTTGTGTGAACATAAACTCATATTCTATATGAATAGAAATCATAATGCTCTATTATAACCTCACATCCATTTTGTCTTTCTTCATTTGTCTTATTGATATCCATTTTACATAAGTAAAATCACAATATCATAATGTATAAATGCAAAATCTGAAAAAAGAAGATATAGAATTTCTGAAATTATGACCGTAAAATGAGTTCAACAGATCACTTCAGAATCCCTCATCCAAAACATGCTAAAGTGCGAAATCACTAAATTACTTAGAAAATATTTAGCCGCCGTTGTTGATGCAGAACACTTAAGGACTTACAGATTATATTACACAAGAAATATAAGATATAGAATACAACAAATGAAGTACACACGTTAACTCTTTAGCCGCTGCAGTCTGATATAAACGAACTGGCTTACACTAACCTTAGCTGCCGAATACAGAGTTACCCCTCACTCTGGAAAAAAAAATTTTCTTCATTTCTTATTTTTCTCTCGTGTGTCCAAAGTCATCTGTAAACACAGATGTGCACTTTAAGCTGTTAAGTTCAAGTTATCCTTAGAAGAGTGTAAAGTAGTCCTCTAACGTAAGGCACGTGGATAGGCATGGCCTCTCTCCAAATAATACAGTTGAGAAGAAATATCTAACTTGAATAACAGGCTGATATGTGTCAGGAACATAATTCACTGAATGATTTGATCCTGATGACAAAGACTCAAAGTTAATCAGGAAATAACGAAAATTAAGTGACGCATTGTATAATCAGCAATAGACGAGTATGCTAATGTACAAGATGTTGCCATAGCAACGTCATCACATTCATCCCTATTTTTAGGGATTATATGCCTGCGATGAAAAACCAAGTCTACATTTTTAGAGGGATAACAGCATGCTCTTTCTTTGAAAGTAATTCGAAAAAGTTTTGAGAGGGTCTTTTTTTGTAAATGTGAGCTGAATATACCCTATTTTTGGCGTTGTAACGAAAGTCGTAACATTTACACTCACTTTTTAAACTAACAGACGGCATTAGGAAAATGAAACTTTTCATTCAAACACTTCGTATGGAGTAGTTATAAGGCACAAGGTTTCGTGTTTATCCTGTGTTTATTTCAAATGATATAGAATGCCAAACTTTAAATTTTTTTCGAGCAATAATTTTTGGGCTGATTTTGCTTCAGATTTTCCTGTCAGATTTTGCTCATAAAAGATTTCTCATTATTTTGTGTAATAGAGCAACATAGGTTGTATAGGAATACCAAGTTTTGTTTTGCTCAATGGAATACTGCCTGAGATAACGTGTCTCAAATTTGCAAAAAAAATCGATGCCTAACTGTAGAAGACTGTGGTAGGGGGTCAAACAAATGACTATATCTCAGCAAGTATTTCACCGATGGATGTAAAACTTGGCAAATGTTCATAGAGAATATGAATTTATGTTCACACAAAATGTTATTGAAATTGGTGATGGTCAAGCGGGGCACTTCTCTAAAATTGGTTCACTTGACATAGAATGGCCCACCCATTATACAGTATGAAGCTCTTTATTAGCATTAACTGAAATGTATGTATAACAAGTTTCTTGTGCCACTTCATTGTCTTACGTTCACAAGGATAAGAAGAAAATAACTGGTTGCAGAGGTCAATACCACCCATCTAGGTATTATATTGAACAACTGCTTCTGGTTTATTCCTAATGACCCCTCTTCTGTTTGGTACCTCAATAAATCGGCTACAAAATTCAGAGCTGAACATTAGGGCATCACTTGAGAACACAGACACCTCTATTGTTCCAGCGGTGGATTTCCTCGCCTTTATGTTACTTTATGCACCGCTTTATTTAATACATCACCTGGATTTCCTTTTCTGTTGGCTCTTATAGTCAAGTACATATATTTTATCGTCTAGGAGTTCTTCAGCCAGTTGTCGGGATGGCCCTGATTGAGAAAATTTCTCTCTATATTAAAATTAANCGGTTAATCATCATGTATAAGTTTCTCAAAGGAAATGCATTGTTCTCTGCTCCTACTTGTTTGATATTTAGTTATGGCTCTCTACTGTATTTATTTAATATTCATGAATGCTTTTCTTGAATTTCATGTAATAACTGAAGCCATCTATGTCTTCTTTATACACTAGTACAAATTGGTTGTAAATAAAGATTGTTTATAAATGGATTACTTTACTATTTTATTTTCCTTGATTTCTAAAAGGTAGTTACAAATATGAATTGGAAATAAACTGATTTGACTCAATTTAAACCTTTCCAAACTGCATAGAACTTTTATAGATATTTTTTAGCTGTTGTTGTTGTTTTGGAAAAAAATTATATTTATAAGATTACTATTCCACTACATAATTTTTGATTATAGATTTCTTAAGATTTGTGCACTCAAGTAAGAGTAAATTAGAATTGTTCTATTCTATAATTGTTAGAAACTTTTGATGAGTTTAGTCATAGTTACAATTATGGTCTTTTGGTGTGGTAAGGTAAGACATAACAAGCTTTATGTAGGGAATATGTTGCTTCCCTCAGCATTGCTGCACCATATGAGTTATCTCCTGTCTTATTTCTAATATGATTTCAATCTTTTGACTCTTAATCAGTCACTCATTAAGGGTTGTTCATCATAATCGAAATGGTGAAAACAGTTACAGCAATTCTGTGAGCCATGTTTGATTTGCTCTCCAAGTAAATTTATATAGTTTAAGAATTTGTTTATTTTAAGGTAAATATGTATTTCATTCTGTAGCTACATTTTAAAGGAGGAAAGGGTATGATGTTTTCTGTAATAGATGGCCTATTTCAATCCATTCCATTTTTGCATAGTTGTATCTGCAGCTCGTTTGAAATGGAATAGAAATCTACATAAATACCCTGCAAGCCGCCTTTTGGCGTGTGGCAGCAGGAAATATGCTCCACTTTGGGAGATGGCCACCATGTGCATGACACTTACCCCCTCAGCATTGCTAATCTGATAGATTATATATGTGCTGCAAATTGACTCCCAACTTTATACGAACCGATATGTTGTCAGGAGCGTGATATGTTGGCCCTCATGGTAAATGTGCACTCTGCCACAGTTTGATGCATTGGTGCTGTCTGTACACACTCCTCTCTGTGAATCAGCTGGTTTTTGGACACTGAACTCTTAATGTTGTTAATTTTCATTTACAAAGGAAAACCTCTTGACAGCAAAATCCCATTTTTTTAGTTTTCTGCTAGAAATACGTTAGTTGGCTTTTCCGAAGCAGTTCTTTGCTCAATGTACATACTTTTCTCAATTACCATCTGATGGGGCAGTGAAAGGCTTATGGGGTTACATACCCTTCTTAGCCCCATTAATATCAGTTTTTTTTTAAATTTTGTGAGGAAATTACTCATCTCTAAAGAAAAGGTTTTTTTACAAAACTGTTTTATAAACATTATGCATAATAAAATAGAGTATGGAAGGCCACTGATGGCTATAATAGTGGAACAGTGAAAAACTCCAAAAAGCAGAAATTAATGTTATGTTAGCCGTCGTCAAAAAGACAAGTCATCAATGAGTTTACCAGTGATTTTCCCCTTACCACAGAGTTGTTTTCGTTTTCTACATGGTGAAGATGTGCTCCCATTTGTTTCTGGACATGCATTCCTTCTTTTTAACTTCTAGCTCATCTCCATATAACTTTGCTTCTATAAGATCTTTGTTGGTTTTGCCATCACTATCTCCAATGTAAATTCTATGAAGACCTTTCAACCTCTGAAACATTTCTGCAATGGCGTCAGCTTCCATTTTTCTGGCAGGGCCTTTGTGGTTGACTGAACATTCTTTTGTATACTTTTTAGACCAAAGTTCATTTTCAATTGTAATTTTTTATTTGAGGATTCACAGGTCTTTCAATGTGTAAATTTGATGACAAAATCAATGAATATTTTGTATAAAAGCCTATGAAGGTTGCAGTAGTAGAGTATTGATTAAAACCTCTCTTTCGTCAAGAACTGTCACTGGAAACCTCTGGTGACACTTCTTCACCTTGCACCTTTTCACTCAATTTCCACTAACTACAGACTAGACTAGAATTTTCCCATCAATGACATGAATGTTATTTACACTAAAAAGATCACTCAAAGTACAAGGTAGTGTACTTTTTTCCATGGCATCCAAATATTTCAGATACCTCATTTTACATATTACATTCTCGTAAGATATTTCTGAAATAGCAAATAATTCATGTCACAAATATAGAAGTTGAACAGAGAGAGAAACGTAATGATGTGTAATCATTAAGTTCATCATTTAATAATTTATAAAATGCAGTCTATTCTTTCAAATGAAGCTTTCCCAACCATGTGAAGTTTATTGTGGGATTTGAATGCTTTTGGAGTAGTTAGTAAACCTCCAAACGTTTGACACCACAAGCGAAGAATGTGTGTGACTGGTGGCTCCTTTAATGCTCTGCATTGCTAAAATCTTCAAATATGGGGAAATACTTTGCCTGAATATTATTAAAGGTTCAGTTTCTACATTTTTGCATAAACAAAGTGGGAAGTATATAATATTAATGCTTCTATGTGACTCATTCTAACCTATATTCCATTTGCAGAATTTTAAACTTGTTTTTGTTGATTTTCTTTCCTGTGCACAATTTTGCAACACAGCCAACTTAGACCTGTAGTAATTTAGCTTCTCCGCTTCCATTAAAACAGTGACAGTGAATAAATTCAACCATCATTCTTTTAAACAAATAATATAATTAAGAAAAACGGCTTTATTGTGTAAATATTATAATTAAGAAAAACGGCTTTCTAGTGTTCCAGCGGTGGATTTCCTCGCCTTTATGTTACTTTATGCACCACTTTATTTAACACATCACCTGGATTTCCTTTTCTGTTGGCTCTTATAGTCAAGTACATATATTTTATCGTCTAGGAGTTCTTCAGCCAGTTGTCGGGACAACCCTGAATGAGAAAATCTTTCTCTGAGCTATATTAAAATTAATTAAAACTACATGAAATAAAGAATATATAATAAATACAGTATAGAACTACAGCATTAACAATGCAATGAAGGAATAAATAATGGAAAAACACTACCTTCAGCTGCTGTGGTCGTCAAAGCTGCCGACATCAACACAAAAGGTTGAGAAAAATCTTCTTACGAAGAAATCTTCAAAACAAAACTAAATCCAGAAAGGATTAAGTTCTGCCACATATTCTTAGGTAGATTAATCGGTTAATCATCATGTATAAGTTTCTCAAAGGAAATGCATTGTTCTCTGCTCCTACTTGTTTGATATTTAGTTATGGCTCTCTACTGTATTTATTTAATATTCATGAATGCTTTTCTTGAATTTCATGTAATAACTGAAGCCATCTATGTCTTCTTTATACAGTAGTACAAATTGGTTGTAAATAAAGATTGTTTATAAATGGATTACTTTACTATTTTATTTTCCTTGATTTCTAAAAGGTAGTTACAAATATGAATTGGAAATAAACTGATTTGACTCAATTTAAACCTTTCCAAACTGCATAGAACTTTTATAGATATTTTTTAGCTGTTGTTGTTGTTTTGGAAAAAAATTATATTTATAAGATTACTATTCCACTACATAATTTTTGATTATAGATTTCTTAAGATTTGTGCACTCAAGTAAGAGTAAATTAGAATTGTTCTATTCTATAATTGTTAGAAACTTTTGATGAGTTTAGTCATAGTTACAATTATGGTCTTTTGGTGTGGTAAGGTAAGACATAACAAGCTTTATGTAGGGAATATGTTGCTTCCCTCAGCATTGCTGCACCATATGAGTTATCTCCTGTTTTATTTCTAATATGATTTCAATCTTTTGACTCTTAATCAGTCACTCATTAAGGGTTGTTCATCATAATCGAAATGGTGAAAACAGTTACAGCAATTCTGTGAGCCATGTTTGATTTGCTCTCCAAGTAAATTTATATAGTTTAAGAATTTGTTTATTTTAAGGTAAATATGTATTTCATTCTGTAGCTACATTTTAAAGGAGGAAAGGGTATGATGTTTTCTGTAATAGATGGCCTATTTCAATCCATTCCATTTTTGCATAGTTGTATCTGCAGCTCGTTTGAAATGGAATAGAAATCTACATAAATACCCTGCAAGCCGCCTTTTGGCGTGTGGCAGCAGGAAATATGCTCCACTTTGGGAGATGGCCACCATGTGCATGACACTTACCCCCTCAGCATTGCTAATCTGATAGATTATATATGTGCTGCAAATTGACTCCCAACTTTATACGAACCGATATGTTGTCAGGAGCGTGATATGTTGGCCCTCATGGTAAATGTGCACTCTGCCACAGTTTGATGCATTGGTGCTGTCTGTACACACTCCTCTCTGTGAATCAGCTGGTTTTTGGACACTGAACTCTTAATGTTGTTAATTTTCATTTACAAAGGAAAACCTCTTGACAGCAAAATCCCATTTTTTTAGTTTTCTGCTAGAAATACGTTAGTTGGCTTTTCCGAAGCAGTTCTTTGCTCAATGTACATACTTTTCTCAATTACCATCTGATGGGGCAGTGAAAGGCTTATGGGGTTACATACCCTTCTTAGCCCCATTAATATCAGTTTTTTTTTAAATTTTGTGAGGAAATTACTCATCTCTAAAGAAAAGGTTTTTTTACAAAACTGTTTTATAAACATTATGCATAATAAAATAGAGTATGGAAGGCCACTGATGGCTATAATAGTGGAACAGTGAAAAACTCCAAAAAGCAGAAATTAATGTTATGTTAGCCGTCGTCAAAAAGACAAGTCATCAATGAGTTTACCAGTGATTTTCCCCTTACCACAGAGTTGTTTTCGTTTTCTACATGGTGAAGATGTGCTCCCATTTGTTTCTGGACATGCATTCCTTCTTTTTAACTTCTAGCTCATCTCCATATAACTTTGCTTCTATAAGATCTTTGTTGGTTTTGCCATCACTATCTCCAATGTAAATTCTATGAAGACCTTTCAACCTCTGAAACATTTCTGCAATGGCGTCAGCTTCCATTTTTCTGGCAGGGCCTTTGTGGTTGACTGAACATTCTTTTGTATACTTTTTAGACCAAAGTTCATTTTCAATTGTAATTTTTTATTTGAGGATTCACAGGTCTTTCAATGTGTAAATTTGATGACAAAATCAATGAATATTTTGTATAAAAGCCTATGAAGGTTGCAGTAGTAGAGTATTGATTAAAACCTCTCTTTCGTCAAGAACTGTCACTGGAAACCTCTGGTGACACTTCTTCACCTTGCACCTTTTCACTCAATTTCCACTAACTACAGACTAGACTAGAATTTTCCCATCAATGACATGAATGTTATTTACACTAAAAAGATCACTCAAAGTACAAGGTAGTGTACTTTTTTCCATGGCATCCAAATATTTCAGATACCTCATTTTACATATTACATTCTCGTAAGATATTTCTGAAATAGCAAATAATTCATGTCACAAATATAGAAGTTGAACAGAGAGAGAAACGTAATGATGTGTAATCATTAAGTTCATCATTTAATAATTTATAAAATGCAGTCTATTCTTTCAAATGAAGCTTTCCCAACCATGTGAAGTTTATTGTGGGATTTGAATGCTTTTGGAGTAGTTAGTAAACCTCCAAACGTTTGACACCACAAGCGAAGAATGTGTGTGACTGGTGGCTCCTTTAATGCTCTGCATTGCTAAAATCTTCAAATATGGGGAAATACTTTGCCTGAATATTATTAAAGGTTCAGTTTCTACATTTTTGCATAAACAAAGTGGGAAGTATATAATATTAATGCTTCTATGTGACTCATTCTAACCTATATTCCATTTGCAGAATTTTAAACTTGTTTTTGTTGATTTTCTTTCCTGTGCACAATTTTGCAACACAGCCAACTTAGACCTGTAGTAATTTAGCTTCTCCGCTTCCATTAAAACAGTGACAGTGAATAAATTCAACCATCATTCTTTTAAACAAATAATATAATTAAGAAAAACGGCTTTATTGTGTAAATAATATAATTAAGAAAAACTGTTTTACTGTGGTGTAGTAAAAGAACTTTATCATGAAGCCATTTTGTATTTATGAATACCACGAAGTGAAACCTGAGTCTGTTTCGTTTTCGAATATAATTAAGATTGTTACATAATGTACATAATTTTTCTCACAAGGAACACGTCAGGTTTGTGTAACGGGGATTTACACGAAAATTTCAGGATACGTTCCTTGAACAAAACTAACAGACGTGTATGGCTGTTCAACTCAATGCACCTTTGTTTATGCAATATTTGCAACGGAAAATCGAAGTTAGGCAATCACGCAACACACGTGCATTGCCATAGACACAGTGAAATTTTCCATCTAGAAATGCATTGGCGAATTCCTGCTTCAATTCGTTGCCCGATTCCGGATCATCCATCAACACCAAGCGGGTAGATGGAATTTCTTGCTCCATAATCAATCGACTCTATAAATAATTGGTGAATTTACTAGTAAAATGATCGATATAAAGAAAAATGAATATTTTTCTATTCGCCTAATACGAAATAGAGTATACTTACTTTCACTGCTAAGAATAGTCCGGTGAAAACTNCTATCATAGCTTCGATTCCCAGAAGGCCCAAATACTCAATTTTTTCCGTAAAGTATGCTTTGTGCGGATTATAGAGAATTTATTTTGAGCACTTTCCAGAACGATAGAGAATTGATAATCGAGATATTATCATTACACACGTTTTTGTAACGCAAACGGCAAAGATTTTTTCAATATGGTCTTGGGTTCATTTCCAGACTAATATTAAAATCTCCTGTAAGAATCCACTGCTTATAAATTTTAACACTGCTGCTTAAAATAGCCTAAAAACACCTCTGTTCTTTTTTCTCGCTATATACTTAATGTTCGCTGTACTTTTGCCCGATATTCACAACCAGGCCGGTCAGCATTAATTACATAATCCAGGTGAAATTCAGGAATTATAGAAATGGTTTGTTGTTGAAACATTTCTGTCACGGAGAGGATGTCATTTGTTCTGGAAATATCACTACTGAATACATAATTTGTAATCTTACGTTGTTTTATAGCATGTGTTCTATCGGCCCCAGATAGCGAAGTGTTAAATTTAAATTCTTTACGATATGGAATACTCAGAAGAACTGGAAGATTCAACGGGACTGATTCGATCTTCGACCTCTTCCTTGGCTACATTAGGTGGATCGTTGAAATTCTCATAACGTCGCAGTTATTCTCTTCCATCAGTATATCGCCATCAACGATGGACATCTCCAAATACATTTCTAAAAATCTATCATACATTTCCTTACCAATCAATTTAGAATGGTAAAAAATTGGAAAATTTTCTTTTCCAGCGATGTAATTGTCATTCCAAAATAATTCTGCACAAAAATGGAATGCATTGGTGAATTCCTGCTTCAATTTGTTGCCCGATTCCGGATCATCCATCAACACATGGCAGGTAGATGGAATTTCTTGCTCCATAATCAATCGACTCTATAAATAATTGGTGAATTTACTAGTAAAATGATCGATATAAAGAAAAATGAATATTTTTCTATTCGCCTAACACGAAGTAGATTAGGCATACTTACTTTCACTGCTATGAATATTCCAGTGAAAACTTTCAACTAACGGAGAAGACAAACTTCAGTGTTCAAGAAAAGCTACCTCTTTCTTTCTCTTCACGATGCTCTCTTTCAAACTATTTGAAAACTAAAATCGCTATTCGCCTCAAAATCTACTAGGGATCTGAAATGACCGGGTTTATAGTTATCAGAGCAGATGTAAAGAGGCTTAGTGCAATAAAATTTCCCTCGGTTAAGGCAGTCTTAGGCGTTTCCCTCTCATCCGCTGAAAGGAAAAATGGGAAAAACTATATATGCACAATGCCGTAAGTATAAAGGAAGAACATTTTTAAATAATGTACTGAACAACAAATTGTACTGAAAATATCGCAATAAAACAGGCTATTTCTCTACTAGAAACTTTGTGATACATAAAAACCTTAAAAAATGAAGAAAGAAAAAATGGAAAATTAAAAGGGAGGGTTTCAGGCAGCAGTGTTAAAATTTATAAGCAGTGGATTCTTACAGGAGATTTTAATATTAGTCTGGGAACGAACCCAAGACATGATTTTTTTCTGTTGTGAAATATCTTGCATTAAATCATTCTATTTATTTTACAGAAAAAATGATAATGATTTCTTGAAAATAATTGAGTTTTGTCATTTTACAGGCGACCAGGTATTCTGGTGTTGGTGAATGACTCTGATTGGGAACTTCTTGTGAGTAGAATCTTATACGATATATTGTTTATGCATTATAGGGAAAGTTTTGGTGAAAAAAGTATTAGCATAATGGTTGGTTGTAATTAAAATTCCCGTTTTTGAGCATATGTATTTAATTGGGCATTAACTTTCATTCATTTTGATATATTGTAAGAAGAAACTGAATTATTGGAAAAATTTTTCCCAGATTTTATTTTATATGTAGAATATTTGGGTTAGCTTCTGCTAATTGCTCTGACAGGGTGTGAAACATATACCAAATATCTCCTTTTATGAAATAATCCTTGGATACCCAGTTATTTAATCATATGTACAACCATTGTTTGAAACTAATTTTTATAGCGAGGGAGGGGACTGCAAGGGGTGTCTGATACTTTTGCTGAATTATTACAATTCTCCGTAACATTATCATGGTATTTTAGTTTTTAATTCAGCCACAAATTTATGATGAAGATGGGAAAAATGACCAAACTGTTCCTAGAAATAGGTTTCCTGAAATGTGTGAGCCCTTATCAAAGGAAATCCAATTTTCATTTGTCTTTTGGTGTCTTTTGTTTTTTTTTGCTTGTCTAGTGATGACTGTGACCAGAGCCGTGCCTATCCCACCCGCCGCCTGGGTTCAAACATCATATGCCTCCCCTAAGAATTAAATACCAAAACCATACATTTCTTGATTTGCAGTTAAAAGTTATTTCGTAAGACTTTAAAGTACCAGTGTTTTATGACTTTGTTCCCAAGCTTACATCAGTCACAAAACTTAATAAAAATGAATTGTGCATATTCTGTATGCAGACAATTGTTATCATGAATGAATTGTTCACATTACTTTTAAGTTTTGTGCTTAACATAAAACAATATGATTTGTATGCTAAATGAATTTTTGCAACTAAATATGAATGTTTAAAATAAAATTTGTATTGCAACATAAGTAATTGACCCATAAGAGGATGGCAGCAAATAAGAAATACAGAATAACATTTGACTTAAAATATGTACATTTTGAGATTTCAACTGCAAATTCTTCTACAATATCATCGAAAACAAGATCATCAAAATTTCATTCTCTGTGCTGATGAGAGCTAAGTTGTTAAGCCTTTCTTGGCTCATTGATGAATGCAAATGGTTCTTGAACAATTAAAATTTTGAGAATGATTATTCTCCAGCAGCAAAAGTCAACAGGAGTCTCAATTAAACTCGCAAAGCTATTTACAGATTAGGAAAAACTCAGATCAAATCCTTAGGAGGATTTATTTTGGTACCAGAAAATCTTTTATTTATTCCAACTCATCGATTAAATCCACTGCACAAACATTCCTTTTTTTCTTAATTTATCTATAATTCTTTCCTCCTAATGTTTTTCAGTTTTTAATTTTATGTCGAAATCTTTCCAAGCTAAGTGATATTTATCATAGAGAAAGCAAAATTATTGTTGTAGTAATAATAATAATAATGGTTGGCTACAGTTCTGTTGCTGTCCTTTAGTTGATGCCCTGGATGCAATGCACCCATTGGACAGTGCGGCTCTGGCTGTGACAAAAAGAAAGCTATTGAGTTATGAGTGAGGAACAGTTATTGCATCAATTTGATCTCTTTGTATTAAAAGATATCACAACAGTTTTTTATTGGGTCATTGAGCTGCTTTTACTTGATTTTTATCTGCATATGGAATTCTGGTTGAGTGAGGTAATCATGGACATCACCTTCCTCATGTGTAAGGTGCAAACACTTTCCAAAGCTTCTTGTAGCAAATGGTGCTGTGGTTGAGGGGTCCAGACAGTCTACTGATGAGTTTATAGACCGTCAAAGAGAAATATCCATTGATTAGCTCTAATTGTAAGTGTTACTTATTTATCGTTTCCTTAAGATGAGCTAACAAACATGGAAAGCTTTTGAAAATTTCTACTCTCAAAATTGAGAGGAAGTACTTAAATTATAAAGTGGCACTTTCCTTAGAAAGTGCTGCTTTAAGTGCCAAACCAGGTACTTATGTTCCTGGTCTTATTTTGTGTGCATATCATCACCTCATTATTAGTGCTTCTTAAACAAGTTTTCCTTTGTTTAAAGGGCTCTACTTTTATTTAAATCTAAATCAAAATTGTACTTACATTTAAACTGGGTATTCGAGTTTATATAATAGGTATTGTTTAAAAATCAAAATTCAAGACTTTAGAATATCTTCAAATTAAGGAAGATATAAACATTTCTCTAAAATACCTTTTCCACACTTCGCTTTTGCGCTAAAAACAAATTTTTACCGGCCAACAAATTGTGCTGCACCGCTGAAAGTTTCTAAAGTAATGCGACCTTTAACTTGGTTTCGTCTCTCAATATAATCGGAACATAATTATCATTGATGATAACCCGACCTTGTCAGCGGATGACAAATTATTCCCAAATGTTCGTTTATAATAAGCAAAATTCTTTTAATTTCGCATATAAAACGATGTTTCACGACAACGTAAAACAACTTCATTTGGTTTCCCATTTCTTTGTGCTTGTCTTGATTTCGTAGAACCATTATTTCTGATTTAATTTTACGAAAGGACTATACCCGTCAATAAATAAAAACAAAATTTACTTGCATTTCTTATGGAATTCAAAGCGATGCAAATGTTGTGTACGTGAACCCGGCTCATGTTATCATGTTATGTCATAAGTTCATGAAACCTGCACAGCCGTAGTCTTCGTGTTGAAAAGGCCAAGAATAAGAAATTTGAATGGAATAGATGGAATAGTTTAGAAGAATAGGTTCATAAATATAGATTTGCGGACAGGCAGAAACTTTGGATACTGTTAATATAACTTATATTTGATCTTAAAGCTAACGCCAGGGTAGTGTAAATTAATGGCTTTATGGGCATGCCTCGCACTTATTGTTAGTTCCTGAACACTGAGAGTAACGTAGATAGTTCTTAGCACAAGACTTATTGTATCCTATGACTTATCTTACCGAGGGGAAAAAGTCGTTGGAGAAGACTGAACTTCTGTGCTTAACCTGTTCCGTTTTAGTTTCCGTCTTTAGTTGGCTCAAGCAAAACGGACGGTTAAAACTGATCGCGTGGGGTGGCTTAAACTTCCTCACCACTCAAGCACTTCCCAGCCACACTTCACCATCCCCGTCAAAGTTCCCGAAGACATAAAGTATGGCGATTAAATCAACCTCATGCAGGGATTACGGACCTTTGTAATAGAATTGCCCAATGAAGATTAAAAATTTTAGCAGTGTATGTTTGTCATCACTGAAAAGCTTTGCTACAAATGAAATGGTAGCAGATTTTTATGATTTAATTGTATCATTTCCTATATTTATTTTATGGTCTTCTCAATTTTAAGGTTCTTAAGCGCCGTTATTAGAAAAATTTCGTTTCCACGAAGGGTATTTAGCTTTACAGTGGTACCTCGATTTCGAACTTTTCGACTCACGATCTTTTTTCGTACTCCATTATGGCGTGAAGATAAGAACTTATATACGACGCACAAACCGCGGTGCTTTTGTAGTCCCCAATGTTGTAATATGTGCAAGCTCATGTAGATGAACACGCTGTAAACCTCCCTCTGGTGCGTTTTTGGTCTTATTTGATAAAAATTTGAATTTGACAAAATTTACGTGCATCGACTTTATTTTCCTCTGTCATAGTAGAAAACTAAAAAAGATAATGAGATTCCTATGAGATATGCTTTTGATAAAGATAAAAAAGTTACAGAGATAGTTCTTAGAGAGAAAGAGGGCCCTCCGTGAGATTTACTACTCGCACTATCTCGTGTTCATTTTATACGCAATATTTAAGCCAATTATTCTACCAATGTGCAGGAATTTATGCATATATATATATCCCTGAAATTATGAACTGTCTCGTTGTTTAGAATCCGATCGGATTTCACCCATTTCATGGGTCTCAGTTACGGTAGCGTAGAAATTAGCCATTCCATTCAGTTCTTGTCTTATTGGTCCTAGAATTTCAGCCGTATATTAATTTTTCGTAACACTTGCTGTAAAAATGCTCAAAATGTACACTGGTATCTTGTATTTTCTTGATGGGACAAACAGAAAACTTCATAATCAGGTTTAAATCAGTTTTGGATCAGAAAGCCGTTTAGAGACACTTTGGAATGACAGCGCAGAATAATCTCGAGTCTGCGCTTTGGCGTACGAATGAAAATTGCCCTTAAAATGTATCATTTTTGTCACATTCCGTCGGTGTTATCTCCATGGCTTGCCGTGTATCTTATCGATTGAGAATCTTTATTTATGTTTCCTCAGGGGCAGTTGGATTACGAACTATGCGACGGTGACAACGTCCTGTTCATATCAACGCTGCACGGAGGATAACGCAATCGACAGTGCAGCATCGGTGATTGGATAGGAGTTGCATGGACACCTCTCAAAAATGGACTGATAACAGAGGCCTGGAGGCCTTATCTTTGGCCCCATTGTTACAGTGCTTCTCGTGATAAACGGTGGTCTTGTTTTGGTGCGGAATTTCCCGCTCAGCTGTTGCAGTAAAAGATGTTGTTACTCTTTCTCCTGCCATCCACTCTTATTTTTGTTCCTTTTCTCTTCGCTATTAAAATACGATGACCCCAAACTTCGAATTTATTTCTGCGTTGGCTGACGAAACATTTTTTTGCGATGTTGCGTAGTTGAAAAATTTCCCATGTACTTCAGTCTCTCGATTATCCGAGTCCCGATTTACCGTGGTTACATTATCCGAGGTACATATTTGTGTGCTTTGCCTTTGCCACTTACATACTTCACTCGACTGTGCTGACTCACCGCTTAAATTACATTTGATCCGACTGCGTCATGCCAGTTCAGTATAGACACTGGCATAATAATCTGGAGATAATCTGAGGGAAGCAGTGGGAAGGGCTCTAATAATATTTTTCGTACGAAAGTAAGGAGAAACATTTAAAACTTCACGGTATCAGCCGAGGTGTTGTGGAAATCCACAAACAAAATGAAGGGCAGTCCGTTATCGCCTATTATGGCCGACATTTTATGAACAATTTAGAAAGTAAATTGTTTTACTCATCATTTGATTTATTGAAATATAAAAAATGTTGGTATGCGTATGTGGATGATGTTTTCTGTGTTTGGTGGGGATTCCTAAGACAGCTGGATAAATTCTTAACAATTATCAATTCCCTCCACCCTTCCATCGTCTTCACTCAAGAACAAGAGACCAATCACTTCCTTCACCTTACCATTTCTGCTATTAACCAAAAACTTCACTTTTCCATTTTCCGCAAACCTTACACTGACCATCCCTTCCTCGTCTTTTCAACTTTCTCATATATTTGCTGCGTTTCATTTTCTCGTCAATATACTGGTCAGCATCAATTCCCCTTTCAGCTGAGAATTTCCATTAAGAGCTTAATATTATTAGTACATTGCCTCCGAGAACGGTTATCCTACCATCATTATTGATAAGCTAATTATCCGATAAGCGTATTATCCGAGGTGGCGTTAACTCGGATAATGGAAACTCTGCTGTGTATATAAATTGAAGACCATTTGTTTTCAAGGTAACACATTGGAAATCGTTTTTCAAATTTTTTACGTTAAATTTTCACTTTTTATCCTGAAAGATTGTCCCTCATAATATATCATACTGATTGAAACTATTTATTCTGGTAAAATGTGAATGCTTCTTCAGTACGAAATCAAAGTGGATGTATATAAATGTCAGGAATGAGTCACGTGCTACTTGTTTCTTTTTTCAACATTTGCCCTTCCTTTCTGGCGAGAATCAACAACAATTTTCTTATCTTCAAGAGGCGTAATGGCTATCTTTACTGCTCATAAACCACACATTCCCTTCAAAATGTATGCCAGTGCTATCCGAATGGGCAGTCCTTGGGTCCACTATTACCATTGACCCAAGCGTTCTGTATCCGAATTACGAGCTGAGGGATAACCTTTGACACTACGGCCGTTTTGATGTCTTCACGAGGAACAAAATCTGTCACATTGATAATATTCTGCAACGAATTGATTGAGAAGGAAGATATTTTGGTAATTCAACATCCTGCACCGGATATTGCAATATCGTACTGTACCTTATTACTATGTATAAATAAAGACGTATTATTATTATAAATTTTTTCTTATTTTCGATTGTAAAATTGACGTAACCACTGGTATAATTGTAAGTAGCAGTGTAATTTTTCCTATTTTTTTTGTTACTATTTCAATATTACTTTGTTCTTTAGTATTTTCTTCTTTCTTCCCTTGTTTTTTTATACGATGTTTTATTATATTTTAATGCTTATTTCTTAAACTTCAAATTCGTCATCTGTCCTTAACTGCATTTTTGTTATTTGTGCAAATGAAATGGAGTCTAAAAATTCCAGATAGTTGTTTATTTCTCCACAAAATAGTCCTTCCCTCGAATTTCTTGGTGAGCTGTTCAAAACTGACGTGCTGCGATGGTGATAATAAATATTTAGCTAGTTGAAGACATCGCGTCGCTTCGATTCTTTGAACGCACTTGATTAATATAGAATCTCTGGACGTTTTGAAATCCTTATTTAAGTTATGGTTTAATATTTGTAAAATACATCACTACGTTAATTTAATAATCCGAAGTTTTCTTATTCCTTCTTTGTGGTATATTCGAGGTGAGGAGACAAACACGAAATTCCCTAGAGGAAGTGAGTGTTTTTTGATGATAGAGTTGTTTTTAACTACACGAATCATCAATTAATTTGACTAATGGATTAATTGAATGTATCATTTGATGAAGAATAGTAACGATTTAATTTCTTTGTTGACAATTTTTTTGAAAAAATAATCGAATCTTAATTTTCAAAAGAAAAGGCAAATAATGTAAGCGTAAACTAGCAATTCGGAACGTGTTTAAGCGAAAGACAAACACAAAACATTCACACTTCCTTTATGTAAGTGGTTTGCGCACATCTGAGAATATATTAAATAGGCGTCGGGAGTATTCAATGGGAAGTGTTTTGTAATTTTGTGTTAGAAGCGTTCTATTTTCACAATTTGTCACATTGCATTACTTGTTTTACACATATTATGCTCATTGCATTTTTACAGTTTTATTTCAGTTCTGTTTATTTATCAATTGATGGATTAATTACGGAATGAGTTAATGAAGTTAAGGAGTTGTGCATTTGGACATCGAAGTGACGAAACAAAAACTGTTAAGGAGAATTTGGAAAATTTCAGTGTGTTCGTTTTCTATTTTTATATTAGAAGAAAATTTTGTCGCAAATCCTATCGACAACGGTGTTGGTTGTTATTATATCTCTTATATCGATTATATTTTGAAAAATCCTAATCTTTATTGATGGTAAAGGAATAAAAATATATCCTCTTTCCTTGTGGAATTAGTTACATTTTGGGCGACCATTCCATAGATAAATTATGGGCAATAAATGGGCGACCATTCCATAGATAATATTTCGTGGAAACAAGGATCTGCGACTATGGTCCATTCACTAGATGTTTGCACTTAAGAGCGAGAGAGCAGATGTTATCTCTTCGTATAGGGAGCCAATAGGACAGGACGAAATACCCCCTCCACTCATCAAGAGCATGGTAGAACTTTGCAGTGTTGCAACATTAGCATAAAAATATAAATTTAGTCAAAACAGTTTCAATTTTTCTCAGTATTGAGTGAAAGTAATGCCTGAAATAACATTGCGATTGATTTTAGGTTATTAATAACACAACCGCAGAAAAAACAAAAATACCGCAGTTCAAAGAAAATCTTGATTTTATTCCGGTTTGGTTTGAATGGGAA
>KZ308596.1:0-81691 GCA_000376725.2 Ladona fulva
GCAATAGGTTAGACCAATTCGGGAATAGGTGCAAAATGACCTCAGAAATCGAGGCACCATAGTTCCAATTCTAATTATTATTATCTAATCATTATTTAAATAAATTAATCGAATTTTCAATGCCTTTTGCTAGTTAAAGGAGGATGGTTAAATCAGAGAAACAAAAGAACCTAGCAAAGTAAAACCACGAGCAGTATTTGCGTGCATAACATTCGTGAAAAGTCAGCTGAGGCAATAAGACGTGTAAAATTATTACGTGTAGAGAAAAAAAACCTTTCATTGATTCGTTTTGTATAATTCAAAACATCCATGTTTAGTCGTCGTATGTTATAGTATCCATTTCGACGACAAATTATGGTAATTATTCAACCGCTATTGATAACCATTTGATAGGTTTTTTGCCTTATACGAGTATGTGTTCGATAGTTATTGCAAATTTGATTTACAAAGGAAATGTTTGTAAAGGATTTGAAAGGAAGGAAAGACTTCTAGTTCTCAGAAATGTTGGAATGATACATTCCATACTTTGTAAACTCTTCACAATTTCCGTCATAAAAACACTTAACAATCAGAAAATTCAGAATCGAAACGTTGGTCACACTTCACGGTGCGTTCACACTATTTAACCTTGCTTCCCTCGCTCATTTAAAAGAAAGTCATCAGCAAATATTTACGTTGCTATCAATTTAATTTCGGTTGCTACGACAGTAAGCTGCAACGCATTCCCTAAAATTGTCTACTTCAATTGCCAAGGCAACAATGACGGTAGCTCTGGTAATTACGTTAAATTATTATAAATGTACGATGTTTTTCGAAACAAATGGCAAATTAATGACATACTCGATCGTGAAACATTAAATAAATTGCAAGGATAAGAAAAAATCAATTCTTAGTCGTCGAATGACGCAAATCATTTGTAGATTCTCTCTTATTGTCTTATTTCGAAGAATAAACGAAAGACGCTTTAGAATCGTGACAATGAGAAATCGCGCGCAGTCTTACGGAATCACATTATTGACTTTTGCGACTCCTAGTTCTTCTAAAAGATGAGAATAGTTTTTAAAGGCATTTCTTTGATGCTGAAATCCAACACAGTTTACTTCATGACATCTGTATCACCACCCTGGAAGCAGCCTTTCGGCGGGTGGCAGGGGGCATACCTATACACTACACTAGACCTTTTGAAGTTGAGGTGGGGAGAGGGATTGGCGGATACTATAGATACTTTATATAAAGGTAGCTAATCTATAAAGATAGTAAATTTCGTGATAAGAAAGAGAAAAGTCTCATTCTCGCCCTTAAGAAAAGACGTATTATTGTCATTGTGAATTTCAATGTATATTAATTAGTTTAACGCTTAACGGTTAGCACAAAATAACGGTTGACAGGAAAGCAATTCACGGAAATATTTCCAAAATTCTTCTGATTACTCCAAACGACATTTGTGATGGGATTTCAATCAAGGTAGAAATTATCAATATGTATTGTAAATAGATTTCAAATTCCGATCATAAGTTTTACAATAATTTTGTAAACAGCTGAGTAATAGTTAATTCTTTTTTATTTTATAGATTCATAATTTATTCATTTAATAAATGCAAACTTTCATTTAATAGATATTCATTAATTTGGCTCTAATTCTGTAAACAACTGAGTTTCACGTTATCAATTTTTTTAGCTCACTGGTTAAAAGTTTAGTCATATAATAAATGCAAACTTGTGAAGCTTTTCATTGTAAGGGACGATAAATACCCCTGTCTGTGTAACTCGAAGAAATGGGTCGCGTTTTCAAGGAATTCGGTTAACCGATTTCTACTGTGCTAGCACTAGTTTTACTCTGCAATAGATCTTCGTTCTCTGCGCACATACTTTCGCGAAATTTGCATGTTGGAAGTACATCTGCCTGCGGAAGGATACTCTACGCTTCGGCAGTGCAGTTACCACAGTCGGACGTATGATAACAGCTTGGCAAACAGACGCAATGGCGCATGTGGTAATTGAGAGTGTCCTCAAGTATAAGGCTACGGCCGCATCCTGTCCCTTACTTCCAAAGGAAATGACTTGTCTTTAAATCCAGGGCCGGCATCACAGTGTAAGCAAATGAGGCGACTCCTTTATGGTGCAGTTAAGAGTCGTCTACACCTACATCCCAGTATCAGTACGGATCCCTGAAAATAGAAAGGGGAGAAGAAAGTGCTGTTCGTTGTAAATAATATTTAAAGATGTTGAATGAAGTCGTTGTGAGTGAAATACGTAAGAAATTCATCAACAATACCGCTCTTTAGATGATAATGATACCAAATAACTTCACATTGTTGCAACTAATGTGGCGTAACATTACAACAATCGAGGTCGAGTTTGATTATTTGACATCCAAAAGAGAAATCCGACAATTAAGAAGACAAGTGTGTTGCAAATATATCGTTAAGAAACAATGATCGACTTCGACATTGTTGAAATTTGATCCGAGAGAGAAATATTCAACAATTAAGAAAGGGGCAGTTATTGCCATAAGTTTTCGTTCTTTTCCATACACATCTGTAGGAATCACAACCTGAATGACCTACATTGTAATCGTACCTGCCAAAGTCCCAATTTCATATTCCACTTTAATTAATGAAAATGACACTAAGAAATTCGCTAAAATAATCGTTACCAAAAAAGCAAAAAAATCCGACGAAGCAGACGCTCTGAAATATTAATTAAAAAAATAAATTTATGCATTTGAATCGAATTTTTGCATTTAATTTTCATTTTACATTTAAATTGAATTAATTTAATTACTTAGTTCGTATAGAACTAACAAAGTAACTAAATATTTCAAAGCTGGGAAAGTCAAAGAAAGCAAACTAAAATTAGAAATTACGAAACACACACTTGCGTTAGCTCATCCAGGATTTCGTCCTTCATTGAAATTTGGTAGCATGGTATTAACGCTAGGTGGAGAATATTTGAGAATTAATTAATTGATTCGTTAATTGTTTATTAAGAATTTCCTTCGGGTCGTCGTATTCTGCTAATGACAATTTTCTTCGCTGTGTGGCAGAAAATTCCGCCAGCTGCAACGGAAAAACAGCCATATTAATAGGCCTGATTAAACTAATTGATTCTAATACGCCTCAATTTTATCTTTATTATTTATGTTAAGCCTTAAATCAATTTCAAATTTCCGCAGTGCTTAGAATTAAGTGGTGAAATGCTTCCTCATGAGGAATTTGGGCTACCACCGAGGCTAATTCGATGACCAAAGATTTCACTTCCCTATGGATCCGAATTATTTGACAAAAATCAATCTTAGTACTCACGCTGATAGTAAAGTTAAGATATTTGCGGACTATACGGTGATTTACGGGGAAATGGTGAGTAGAGAGGATAAATTAGCCCTATCGATTGATTAAAATAGAATTATGAATGGTGCGATGATTGGTAATTATAGGTAAGTGTGGATTAATGTTCAGTGATCAATTTCTTCGAAATAAAATCTATCGCCAATGATGATTTGTACAGCCTTCGAGCGGAAAACTTTATTTACTATAGAATAGGTGAAATATCTTGGAGTAACCCTCACGTGTTGTATCAACATCCGTAAAATTTGAATGAATGAGCAATCAAGAAACTCGGATATGTCAAGAGAAATGTTGGTAAGGGCGAAAAAAGGTACATGAGCGATGTTATCTTGCGTTAGTTAAGCCTCACCTTGAGTATGCGTGTAGTTTATGGGCCGAAAAGTGTTGTATTCGAGAATTAGAAAAGGCGCAGCAAAAGGTGCAGCAAAAGGTGATGCGATTTGTGAAGGATTACTGCGATAAATCAGTGAGCGTTACTCAGATGCTTCCGAATGAGAACTTTAGGATATAGAAGATTTAAACAAAGGATATTTACTAAAAACGTTCAGGGAAAGCACTTTCACAGATGATTTAGCCAATAATATTTGTCTTCCCTGTTACATAGGCAGTTCTGATACTGCGAGAAAGATCAGGGAAATAGCTGCTAGAACGAATAGATTCTAGAGTTCATTTATTTCCGCGAACGATACGCGAAAGTAATCGATTAGGGAAGTAAATAGTCATGGTGAATGTACCTCTTGTCACAAGCCGAAAAGCGGATTGCAGGGTGTTTATGTAGATTCAGATTTATTTTGGGTTTCGTTTATACTTTTTACAAGATTTTGTTCTTTATATAGAATGGAAACATTTTATTTCAGGTAGATTGGAAACACTTGAGATGACTAAGTTTCTCTAATTCATGCTTAAATTCAGACTTATGTAAGGCTGTCAATAGGCGCCTAACGCGCATTGTACAATTATGTTTATTTCTCTAGGTACGTTAAAATTTCAATTTTCAAGGGTTGTCAGAGCCTCTAATGCCTGCCGATGGTCCCATAGTCTATTCGTTTTCTCAAGATGGGGCTATATAACTTAGTAGCTACGTAATTATGGACAATCTCATCTCGAGATTCTCATCTCTTCGATTAAGGAACACGTCTGCGATCGCTTATACATTAATGAAGATCTACTTTCCCAAAACACGGAATATCGTTTAACATGAAGAGTAGCATTTATCCGTTACTTCCCTTGTGGCTTTCAATGTCTGTTTAATCGGTTATCGCGAAATGATTATCATGAAATCATTTTATGGTCGATATGAAAAATATCCCCGTGATTCCTCGACTACACATTACGGCATTTATGCTGCGATTTCGATAAACATATGAGTTGTTACTCTGTATCCTTAACTGCGTATAAATATTTTTCATAAATCCTACAATTATTTTACAAACAGAAGACTTTACGTAATTATTATTGTTGATAGTTCAATGGTTTAGAGTTTAATGCATGTAAATTATGGGCTTCTCTATATATAAGAGAAGGTAAATACTCGTATCTATATAACTCAATGCGGTTTGTTGCGTTACTAGTGAATTAGGTTAACGCGGTATGTTTAAGTTGGGCCCCTACATTTCAGCTTAAACAACTTCCAGTGTATATGGTTCTTCACTTACCTACATTTGTACATAAAAATAGATTCCTCTTGAAAGTAATTGGCAATTCCTGCAGTCTTAAAACATCTGGAATGATTTTCCAATCGAAATTGCACCTGCACAAACTAAATAAATTACTTCGTATTTGATATAAAACCAAATGCAGGAAGAGATTGGTGGCTTCATTATATCCCATCTTTGATTATAAATAAACAAAGATTTAGCATAGGGCACAACATGAAGTAACATTTTTTTCATTTTTAAACCAATCTTTTACAAGTATTAGTTAATGCCCTGAAAGAAAAAGCAAGGGAATTTGGAATGAAAATAAACGTTAGAAAAACCAAATGGATGGGATTTACCAAAGGAAAGTAAGCTGAGGTAACGATCAGGGTAGATGGGGAAAAACTAGAACAGGTGGATAAATATTCTTACTTGGGTTCCTCCCTTGGGATGGGAGGTGTACAGATAAGGTTCGAAAAGAATAGCATTGGCCAAGGAAGCTTTCGAGAAGCGAAGGGAACTGGTGACTAGAGGTCTCGATAAGGAAACAGGAAAAGATTAGTAAAATCCTTGCTATGTAGTATTTTGCTGTATACTAGTAAAACATGGACCTTGCGAAAGGAGGACATCAAAAGATTAGAGGCCTTTGAGATGTGGGTGTGGAGTAAAATGGAAATGGTAAGTTGATTTGCTAGATAACCAAAGTCATAGGCACTAGAGATGGTCGGGGATTTAATCGAAGTAATTAAACGTCGACAGGGGAAATGGGTGGATCAAATATTGAGAGGAGAGTAATTGAAGAAGGGAAGACAAATACAAAAGTTGTTGGATGACATACAGGAAACGAAAGAAAGAATACATAAGAAACGAAAGAAATGGTCTTGAATAGGGAATACTAAGGCAAATAAACCTACCGAAAGGTAGAACACTTATACATACATCAATTTATTTCATCAATGGGGCAAAGATGAAGGTCGTACCAGCGTAAGAATTTGATTATAAAAAGCAACCATTCTCTCCATCGCCGTTGTCCAATTTTGTAAATATGTGGATTACTGTCGTTAACAGTCGAGTTCCATCTCAGGTAAATCCCTGGCAATGAATAGCGGACGGGCATGTTGTTGGATGGTTCCTTTCGAAAGAGAGAAAAACATTGAACAGAAAGTGATTCTTCATCGAATGATACGGACGGACGAATTCCAAGTTTCCACTGCGATGAAAAGACGTCGACTCCACTACAAATCACTTCCTGTCAAAACTTCGAAATGCGCTGCGAGATGCAGAATAAAATTTCGCGAGGAATTGCGATTTCAGATATTGACTTGTCTTTTGCCCTTTGGAAGCCATCGGAAACACAGCTTGGGTGCGCTGAGTTACATCCTCAGTGGTTGTGGGTCAGAGATTGAACCTCTTAAAGTGGTATTAATAATATAAAGTGAATGGATGATTAAACTCTTCATTTATGCGAGGATAGGCCAAGTTGGCCTCCCTTTCACCTAAACTCAATTGTAAATACGTATGTTAAATTTAATATTTAGAATGAAAAGTAAAAATACGCAAAAAGATTTGGGTTTGTGGGGAAAATTTTTTCTCATAACAAGGTTGCAGAAGAAAAAACCCCGCTGAGTGGGAAAATACCCATAAAGAGGGGGGGGGGGGGCTGATGAAAAACCGCAAAGACAGAGTACCTCATAGTGTAAAAAAGAAGAAAAATTAATAAATTACTGAAAAAATAAAATTAATACAGAAAAAAACTATAAAAAAGGTTAAAATAAAGTAAACAAAAGTATACTATAATGATACACATACATTTTATATTATTATTTAAATCAGTGATACATAACTCATGAATTTGTGTTATCAATTCTATGGTATCATCATCTTCAAAAGTCCCTCGCGGTGAATGAAAGACGCTTATAGAGTATCCTACCGAAAAACACAAAGTTAAATCTCTTACTCGAAGAACCAATTAAGCTAAGTATTCGTTTATGAATAAAACCTCAGAGCAATGGAAGAACCGGAGAAATATGCGAGCCACTTCCTCCACGAGTGAAACCTTAAAGTATTACGTATTATGGGCTCCTGGGTTGGAACCCGGGCCTTTACAGAGATGAGAATAGTTTTTCTGGGGGTTTCAGAATCGTAGAAACACAATGCAGTTTGTTTCATATCTCTAAGTCAAGCCGTTTCTGAGATAGATAGGGGGACGGACAGACGGACAGACATTTGCTTTTTATGTATATGATTGTTTATTTCTGTTGATTGTCGTTATTTTTTTACCCCTTACATATTTATTTCTTACTTATTCAACAAAATTACGCTAAATTACGAGTTTGACTATCAGGATCGATTTATTATAACAGGAAATTTGTACAAAAAATTGTATCATTCTATCAAAGTTTTCACGATTTTGAAGTGTTCATGATTCTCCATAATTTAGTAAAAAGTGTCCATTAAAATATCCTTCTTGAGGTACAGAATTCGGAAATTTATGTATTAAATATTACGAAAGAGAAAACGGGTAATAACAAGGACAAAAACAAATCTTCCTGTGTTTCATATATAGGTTTATTGGAATTCTTGACATACTACTACCAAAACAAAATAAAGAATGATACACGAACGGTATAGCACTACATATCATGAAAATATATAAGCGCATTGGCCAAAATATCACGAAACTCATCTTTCACCACGACTCACCCTTCTGCATATGGTATGTCATTTATTCCTCTTCCCTTCGTGAACTTTGTAGAACGTCAATAATCTACATCTTTCCATAAAACTTAACGCTATTGTCCTATACAGCTTCCGTTTTCGACAGTCCTGGGGGAAATACAATGCTTTTCCCCCATTCATACAGTTTCATGCCTTCCGAAACAAAAGACTGTCGCAGGAAGTCGCCCGGAATAGGGCGGAAGGGGACTAAGCGCAGTGTCGGCTGAATTTAGGCGCTTTACTCTTTGTCTTAAACGCCCATTTCCTTGCTATGTACTCGATGCGAAGTTACAGATAATAGTTGGTATATGTATGCGATTTTTCTCTCCGCCACTCGGAACAATGGCGATGGTGTCACATGCACGGTCTTTTAAGTTTTGTCCAGTTGTTTCTCCCTAACGTGGTATATTTTAGAATAAATTAAGTTTAAGTCATTCTAAGGTTAGAGAAAATGCGTAAATGAGGATTTTTTTCGGTAAACATTAGGTGGGTGGGTTTTGTTTAGCCTGATATCTCAAACCTTGGAAGTAAATAGGTCTCAGCACAAAGTTTATGAGAATGAGAAATATGATGCACAAAATTGACAACAGCTTCGATCGATTGAAGTGACGCTTTTGAAGTCCCACTCCACTCTCGAGGTACTATTGCGTTACTTTGAATCTCATAATTAATGCAGAATGTTTGTATCCGTGTGCATGTTCACCTAAGACTCAAGGACCAAAAGTCAACCAACTTTCAAACTTGAAAAGATTACGAAATGTAATCCGTGCGCAGATTAAGGGCTGCTTTTTTCATCGCCCCCGGTTCTATCCCAAACGAGTAGAAGCGTTCCCATGAGAAATGCATGAAAGTGAACTTCTTTTGTGAAATTAAATTAAAAAGGATACACTTACGAAAACGAGACGAGCACCAAAAGGAGGGAAATCGAAGGAAAATTCTTATTTTTGTCGTAGAATATCGCTTTTGATTCGAATTTGCGAGACATTTGCGGAAATACACGATTCTATTACTAAAATTCTAAAATTTTGAGGCTTTAAACAACCCGTCACCCTGACGACCAAGCCAAATGTTGAATCCGAGCTCTTGTATTTTCTCATAAAAATAAACGAGGAACTTTGGCCTATTTTAAAGTAAGGACAAAAATTAATTAATTAATTTTTCATTAAAATTAACGTATTGAAGGAAAAGAATAGACTGGTGATTTATATTTATATTGATTGATTGATTGATTGATATTTAAAAACACTACCGGTTTCGGCGAACAGCCATCATCATCCTGATGATCGCTATTCTTTTACTTCAATATGTCTTTCCACGAAGTACGGCCAGATAGAGTCGATTTTATTTATAAAATTAACGTACTAAAATGTCGTATTATAAAGGCTATGGACTAAAGTTATACATTATGTCTATCATTACATATAATTTAACATAAATTACAATTTTTACACGAAATACATGGTATGATATCCATAAAATCACATATATAATTATTTTATTTCACTAATTATTAAGAATTAATATTAGATTACAGTGAAAGAATTGATAACTATGAGACGATACAGCATAAATGTAGATAATACCGACTACTTTTGCGGAGGAGAAAGACGTGACGTCACGTAAAAAACTACCTTACTAGATTTAAGCTTATTTTCTTATATTTTTAACATATTTTGGAATCGGTGTCAGAAACTCGCCGCCGTAAAACTTTTCATTCTCAAATACCCCTATGAATGAATAATTCGTCATATCTGTTTTCTGCTCGCGTTACATCATTTCTAATATATTTAGGCTAGGTAAAATATCAAGGAAGAGATTTCCCTTCAAACCTACTCAGACTCTCCTGGAATGTATTTCAATGGAAAATCTTTTATATAATTTGATATTTTTGAATAATTGTAATTATTGTTTACTATAATTTTAAACCATTTTACTCATATTTGTTCCGAATTTAATTTTCATAGAACCAGGATATCCACTTTCGGTAAAACTCTCCAATACTCAATTCCTCCGTTGCGAGCGATTGAGCATTCCGTCTCCTGGATACGAAAGCAACAATATACGTTTGAGTGCTTCGTCAGTGGAATTGGGAGGAATTTCGGAAAATGTATCGCAAAACAGGAGAAACGAAAAAAATGAGAGCTAGTCCCGTAGTAATGATGTCGAAGCAATGTACTCGAACGGAAAGGTCCGTTTTTCAAGAGAAGAGAGCATTTGAACCGATTGTACGAGCTGAGGGAAGCAATTCCGTTGCTCTTCGCTAGAAGAACTCTATTTTTTAAGCAGGAGGAGTAAGCACCTTTCTCTTTGGAGGGATCGGGAATGACATGGAAAAAAATTCCTTTTTCTAACCCGTTATGTTTCCTTGCTGCGCTTTTCCAACGGACTTTCAGAACCTCTCGTGACAAGGGGAAAGGGATTCGGAAAAGGTTGGTCGTCAACCAGTTCAAGTCTTTCCAGCCCATGAATTACTTGGACAAGTACTTGTGGTAGGATCAGTCGATTTTTCATTTCTGTCAATGGTTATTCGGGTTTGTATGTACATACATGTTAAATGAGAAACAGTAGTAGTAGTCCTTCGATAGTTAAGGTCATTTTAGATGAGAACCCCCAGCGGGAATCGAACCCAAAGTCCAGCGCGATACCTCCATGGCTATCCGGAGACCTGGATGCGAAACATTGCATGCGGTTGAGTTTCTTCTCAGGTGAAACTCTTTAACTCCTGGGATCGAACCTAAGACCACAATTGTCTTGAGCAGAAACCCACTGTGTAGCAAATATTTAATCAGATCCATGCTATGCAGGGTAAATATTTAATAATCTCCAAGAATGATTGTTGTACGGAGCCTTTTTCTTAAGTTTAGGGTTAAGATATATGCGTAACCTATATTTGCTTAATGTTAAGATTAAGATATTGGTGCTCAGTGATGTCTAATGTTTGGGATTTCCCATTTAAAATGAGTTTAGAAAAATTTCGTTGGTAGAATATACCTAGTATCCAGCAAATAACTCCAAAAATCATCAGGGATTGTAAATTATATCCTTGATGGTTTATGGAGTTATTTACTACTTACTAATTTTTTACCATCAGTTGCCTACACTACTCAGAATATTGTCCTTCCCTTAACAGATAGAATATTGCCCTTAATTATCCTTCCTGTATGAGATTAGTCTCCCAGTCACTTCATTAAGATATGCGAAACCGAGTTCATTTAATGGATATCGCATCATGAGACTGTATCTCCATCCTCAAAATTCCAAAAGTCTTATAAATCAAAGAAGATTGGAAATATCTGATGACAGCTTCATCGTCTGCTCTCGACAGCATATCAATAATAATGGTATTATTCACAAAGAATCGAAAAATCCTAATTTACGACCGCAAAATCTACAGAAAATGCATCCAGACGGCGAAGGCTGCCCTTATAACAATGCACTCAACGCAGATTGATTTATGACGACCAGGACTCTATTTTAGTAGGTCAAATGCGAGCCTAAGAGCGTGCTCGGGGAAGAAAATATTTTTCATAGTTTCTGGAAGCGTTTTTGTAAATGCGGCTCCTTTGATAACTTTAATGTCATGAATTATATGAGTAAAAAAAAAGATGAAGTCGTACGATTAAATTTTCTCATTGTCAACAGCCATGTTTGAATCCTCCGTGGAGAGGATTTTCTTTGTGAAATCAGCGGTTTTGAAAGCAGGAGAAGATTTTCCTGTATGGTATCTCTTGCCTCCTAGAGTTTTTCGCAGACAATCATTTTATTACTCTAGAGTGTTTCATACGTTCCCATTAATTAGTAAATAAATTGCAGTTCCGTTATCCAATAAAAAAAAACTCTTCATCCTGCTTGTGATGTTTTTGGCGCACAAGTTTTTATCTGCGAATATTCCTGATCACGTTTCGAAATATTTTTTAAGCCAAATATACATGAAAAATTGCTAAAGTTGATTTTGCACGTTAAAGCGCACACCTAGGTAAATTCCACAGGAAAAACGAACATTGGAAAAGTCTGACAGGATCTGATCGAATCTTCCAATTTTCGGGCGGATGCAGTTACCAATTAAGCTAACTAGCCAGAGCTTTCAGACATGCAGTTTTCGGAGACTTTGCGAATTGGTTTGTCTGGCTATGCGGCATCGTCCATCTGCTTTGGAAAGTGGAAGATTCCGGGCTCGAGTCCCGGTAACGTCAGACATTTTTCATGTCCCTTTTTTCCTTGTAAATCAAATGTTCGTATTCCGCTAGGAGTAACTTTCCTAGAAGCAGTTCTACATTGGCATTTTCTTTTCCTAAAAATGGCAATTTGAATCTCACTCATACGGTTATTGGTTTTCGGAAATTGGTAATTATAGTATATGGGAAAAAACAAAGGAGTCGAATGAATCATTTCTCCCATTTTTAGGGTTGGATAACTGACGGCAAATTAAATGAAAACTGCATTTATAAATTTCTTGTTCAATCGATATCTTGTGTGGAAATCTAAGCATTCATGGCTTAGGGTTAAATTATTTTAATTTCTATCATTTAATGGGAGCCCTTGTAGTTACCATTCGCATTCAATTTTCATATGATATTACTATAGATATTTCAGGTAAGAGAGCAAATAAAATTTAATTTATTTAAATATTATTTAGTGAATTTATGCTTATGAACCAATATCCAGTTTTTATTTTGGAATCAGAGGCAATAGAAATTTAAAAAATCTAAAGATAGTTACCTCAAAATTGAATCATTGAATTGAAAAAAGGAATTAGAGATAAAGTTATTTGATGTATGCCTCATTATGCACATTAATACTTCCGTTTCTTAATGTGGTAACGAGCTGGGGAATCATTAATCATTCAGGAAACAGAAAAATAAGTCATAGAAGTTCATTAATATTTTAAGTATTTTCCATTAATAACTATTAAATAATATTTTTAAGTATTCTCCATTTTTCTTTACATTTTGTATTTCACCTATAGGTCGACCAGCTTTTTTCTACCTTAATTTCTCCCATACACTGTAACAATCTTTATTTATTGGTACAATACACACATTAATTACTAAGTATTGTTTAGGTAATGAAGGCAATATTTATAGCTATGTAATATGTATAGCTAGGTAATATGTATATAAAATGAACTTTATCGTAACTTAATTATATAACTGTACATTTGCCCTTATTTACATAATAATTGTACTAGCTGAGGTGCCCGTTGATTCTCAACAGAGAAGTTATAAAAAATGCATGAACTCGGATTCAACAATGGAATTAGTCGTCAGGGAAACGATTTGTTTACAACCTCAAAATTTTAGAACAGTTTCGTTTCGTTTATTTTATCAAAATTCTCGCAATTTTGATCAGAAGGTATAAAACAACCAAATTATGAGTCTTCATTTATTTTATCTTCTCTTGATACTTGTCTCGATTTCATGCGACTATTCGTCCTTATTTAATTTTGCAAAAGAAACAAACCCTGAGGGAAATAAAACTGAACTACAGTGGATGAGATTGAATACGTCGTCATGGGGACCGGTTGTTTACAGCCTCAAGACATCACAAAATATTCGTGTACTTTTTTTATGAAAATTCTTGCAATTTCAAATCAAAAGTAATGTTCCACGGCTGAAATGAGTATTTCCATTCAATTTGCCTTCGGTGTTTCTCTCAATTTCGTACGGCTGTTCTTTCGAATTTAATTCTGCAAATAAAATACACTGCGCAAGCGATCAAAGTGAGCTTTACGTGCATGTATTATGAAATCGAACCGCGGAATGTAAGGTGAATAAGAAATAGCCTATTTTCTAATCTGGGAAGACGTTTATATATCTCGAAAATTTGAAAGTCGTGCGAGGTCTGGTTTTCTAGTTCTAGGCGGACAATCGTATATACATACATACAAACATATACTCTAGTTTATAATATAAGATATTGGCATTTGCCCTTCTATTGCTCTTATTTCGTTTCCTTGCCCAATCCGACTTTAAAATGTCCCTTCAGAATGGTAGCGAGGCTTTACTTTTGCTCCATTCGATTATATTTCCCCTCCGTTATTGCGTTACTTGTATTTGCTGCTTACTCAGACATTATTACAGATACCAGTTCCTTGAGCTGTCAAAAAAATTACGGCGATGATTCCTCTCGCGTAAATTTTATCAAGTTTTTTTACATTTATATTGTTACATGCAATTTTAATTTTTAAAGTCTCAGGAAAACTATCATCATCTTCAGAAAACATGGGTTTGAACCCAGAAGTTTATGATAAGTTTCCGTGAGATTAGTCTCCATTTTATATTTTCCAATGTGCAAGAATGCAACATTTTTTCATTTCTTAAAATACGTAAATGGGAATGGATTTTCACTTCCTTTGATTCCTTTGACGGCAAAAACTATCATATGTTTTATTTTTAGCGACATCAATGCCTAGAAATGTACAATAGAAATGTAATTAATTTGGCATATATTTCGTAGATATTTCTCGCTCGTCTCGGTAACTGCTCAGTAGTCGCCTTTGATTCAGCGATCGATTTTAATAAACTAGAGAGTACTTTAAGTCACCTGTCGAGAATGTGTAGTATCATCACTCCGTTAAGCGAAGTTGCGCTCAGTTGAGTGTTGCCATATCTGTAGTAAGGAACTCCACTCGGCTTTGTATTGACATTTACATTTGAAAATTAAATCCTTAGACGGCAAATTCTCTCCAGATTTTTCTCCATCTTGTTCGTTTAAAAAACGATTTTGGAGCACTCCGAGTGTAGGTCGAGCAAATCTCATGGGACGAGTGCATATAGCACTCATTCTGCGGCTAAAAATTCGGCGCGAGCACTCAAGTGTTAATTAGTTAATTGAGCATTCAAGTCCATTCGAGTGTGGTCATAAAATTCGGCCCAAAGCGTCGGTGCTACTGTTGTAGCAACCAACGTTTTGTTGATAGCAACGTAAACGTTTACTTGAGTTCCATGGCAAACAACTAAAAATCGATGTGGCTCAACAAAGTTATCGCAGTTTTGGATCAAAAACTCTAATCGACGATTAAAATAAGAATACCTGTCAAAGTTTCTTTCATTTGGTTCCTTTCCCAATTTAGAACGACCATTATTTCTAATAAAATCTGGCAAAAGAGAAAAGCTTCGCAGCGAGGCGAAACATCGACTAAACTTATGCTTCTTACGAAATTTACGGTTATAATATACATTAAATTTAAGATCTACATATTTATTTATTTTTATTTCAATTCACGCTGCAATTTGGGCTTCTGGCTGGTGGTAGTGCTGGTGGGGAGTCTAACATATTAAACAGGATTGATTGCCTGGTGTTTCCCAAGGACTGGAGGGAAAACCCTCCAAAAACCTCCCATAGGCAATATATTGCACTCTACATAAAGATACATACATCACGGTAAGTGATACAAAATGATTTATAAGATACATACATCATTGTATGTTAAAAATTGTTTTAGAAAAGTGAAAAAATTATGATAATAATAATATATAATGATAAGACATTTAAATGAATATGCATACATGGAAGAAACCATACGGTCATATACACAATATTGAGTTATATTTCAATTATGGCTAATTCTACACACTATAACATGACTTGGTATTACATTGGGACTTATGAAATAAGTGCAGCTAGATTTAAGCTTATTTTTAAAAACTCGAACATTTTTCGGCATTGAAATGAGTGCTTCTCCAGGTAAAGCGTTCCATTCCCTAATACCACTATTTTCTGCTCGCGTTCCATGATTTTTAAGCTGTGAAAGCCACGTTCATTCAAGACGGTGATTATGATAATACACAGCTCTCCCTTACCAAAAACTTCCACATATGGCGTTCTCACGATCTTATTGCGGATCCATTTGCGCAAGTGCAACATTATGCCGCGAACGTCTCTTGGTGAAGCGGAGTGTGAGCGACGAGAGCTCTTCCTCCCCATTAAGGGAAAATTGGCACCCTTTCTCTCTAAACGAGGAGACGCGTTTGTCTTCGGTGACATCACACCGAAACGAATGGTTTCCACTCTTTCCACGGCACCGCCGAGGAATAGGAATTTTTACTCAAACCTTCACTCGTAGCTTTCGAACGAACTAATTAAGTTTGCTTCCGCTGTTAAAGATGCCAGTCGTGTAAGCGGTAGGGAAAGGCGGGAAAAGCGACAGAAAGACAAAGCATGTGTTTGAAATGAAAAGTTTAGTGTCATTCACACGAATGGAATGATGACATGGATCATAAAATACTAAAATAATATAACAAAGCTTCTTCTTGGAAAAATAACATAATAAAGCTTCTTCCTCTAACATTCTATTGGTTTCTGAGTCTGATACTATTACAATTACAATAAGATCAACTTATGTAAGACATTTGACCGAAAAAAGACCTGTTGTACGGAATAACGCGCTAGTAAATTAATTCAATGGTGTCGGCCTTAACTTGGTGGTATTCCATAGCAAAAAGCAATTGTAAATAATTCACAGTACTATGATTCTAAGCGCAACCGATGAAAGATTAATTTCGTACGTTGGAACACGAACACGTTATCAGAAATTTCCATTCTGACCCTAAAAGATTCACTCTTTACAAACTGTTTTTGGAAAACTATTCTAACGTAGACTATATCTTTCTGTAGCTATTAACTTCTTACTATACCCGAATGACCACGTGGGTAACGCGTTCGACTTGGGTGAAAGCGATCCCTCTTACATAGGCCGTTCTTTTACTGAGAGAAAAATCAAAGAAATGGACGCTAGAGAAAGTTATTTTAGTAATTCATTTTTTCCGCGAACGGTACTTGACGGTTATCGAAATAGAGTCATCATGCATGCACCCTCTGCCACACGCTGAAAGGCGGATTGCAGGAATAGACCCGAGCTAGCTGCATGGAGTGTATCATAAAACTATTCATACCATTAGTTAATCTGCTACAAGTTTCACTATTGACAGAATAATTTCCATAACATAAACGTGAGGTTCCAGGTCCTTCCGGTCCTGGTTCGATTCCCGGTGGGGGTTTACGTGCGAAATAATCTCAGCTGTCGAAGCTCTTTTAAAAATACCACTACCACTACTCCACGCAATTACCGGTCCTATACTCAAACGTGGAAAACAAAAATTCCGACAGTAGGAACGGAATCATCTTGGCTGCAATGATAGGTATTGAAATGCCGCTACCGTGAGCAGAACTCTCCTTGAAAGGAAAACCTCTTCCGTTGCGTGATTCATTTTTCGATCCATCCACATTGATCCGTGTTTTACGAATGGGATAAACCGACTCTAGGCGATTCCCACTCTATATTCCAAAGGCACGCTTCGAAAACCATTCCGTTCCAATCAGCAGCAATTCCCAGTGGAAGGATTCGTTTATCTAATCGCGGCGAGGCATTCCTTTCGCATTGAAAGCGGATCCGAGAATCAAAAACAGCGCCTCCTGTCGACCAAATTCGAGCGATTTTTTTGCGATACCCGCGTCATCGCTCGCTGAATAAAAGCGGAAAATATGTTTCATTTTTGCGGAGAGTTTTCCGTCGGCAACGCATGAATTTTTCATACGTTGCCATCGCCGGGCGAGATTTTGAATGAGAAATTCCCAAATATTGATGAGAGGCACGTGTTAACATGTGCGGGTGAATACAACGAACGGAAAATGATTTGCGTTTTTTCATCATGACTGAGTTTTCATGAGGATAACAATAATCTCTTACGACCCTCACCGTTGCATATTTGAATGCGGGGGCTTATAAAATATTAGCAGCTTGAGTTGAGGTAGATATTTTAAAAAACTTTGGTGATTTTGTGTCATTGCTGCAAATTTATGAAATCTTATTCCTATTTAATATATCATGCAATGTCAATGTTACACACAAATACAATAAGCAATGCATGAGATTGAAATTAATCGATTAATGCAATAAATTATATCTCCATAGGGTAAAAAGAATTCAACACAAAAATGCATCATGTAATACCTTTAGGGAATTGGAATCCATTACATATATTGAAATACACGAAGACATATTTATCGATAAGAAAATACTTTCAGATCCCGCTATGTCAGCGCCTTTTTAGCAGATGCCCATATCATACACATATAGATCATGAAAAAATTATTCTAGCATCTCATTGGCTGTAAACTGTCATATAGTACAAGGAATAACAGGTGTGAAAAATTCCTTGGGATACAGCCGCATGGCTCTTCCGTGCTTCGTTATTCACCTTTACCTAACCCTTATCATAGAGTACTATAACATTGTAATACTAAGGCGTTATCGATTTTTAATGTCCAAATAAATTTATGTTCATGTTTTAAGTAAGTATGAGTAATTATTGTATATTATTTTTACCTCTGATATTGATATTGAGTTTTTTAGTTACTTTGATAGTTCATTACATGTAATATCGAAAAAATATTGCTAGAAACATTCATAAATCTTGATGATAATTTAATGATATGTAATGGAGGTTAATGTTTCGTTTTCATTATTGTAATTTTTAATTCATTCCATTGTATAGTATATAGTTAATTATTGGATGGTGACATGACCTTAAATTTGAATTTAATCATTATTAAGTTTAATTAATGTATATATAAACGCTGCCACCAGACTTCTGTCTAACTGCAGCGTAACCTGTTAATAATAATAATAATAATAAATATCCAAGAAAGTTAATGCAAAACTTATGGTACGTACACAGACCACTCTCTAACACCAACTACTTTTGATGAGACATCAAATTTACCTTATCTTTCCAAATTAAATAAAAATATTTAAATGAAAAATATGGAAACAGTAAGATGTAAATAGCCTACAAAAATTTGACAGTTGCAATGAATTGAAGAAAAGGTTTCAGTGGATTCTTTTTGTTACTTAATAACGTTAAGTGCTTTTTTTGAATCCTTGCGTTGAAGTTTTCGTTCTATAACGCAAATGCATTTTCGTTTCAATGTCGTTAATTTAATTTAACAATGAAGGGAATGAGAATAGTTGTACTTTTTCCACAATTTATTTATTTATTAAAAACAAACAATAGAAACTCACGACTGGTTTCGGCGAATGATCGCCAACATCAAGTGTCTATGCTAAAACCGTTGAGCATAATATATGCAAAAACGACTGGCGGAAAAAAATCTTTCCCTAATTCCTTATTTCCACAACACATTTTTATTAACTTAACAAATTTACGAAAGGAATCATTCGAAGTTCTCTCCCATTTATGGTATTTGAAGAACATTTTTCATGAATAATTACTGTATGAATAGAGAAATCTTTATTTTTGCTAAAAATGAAAGATATGAAAAATATTTACATTTAAGGAATGTGAAATAATTTGCTTAATTTGAAGCTAAGTAGGTAGACAGGGTGCGGAGCATTACAAAAACCAAGGAAAACAACGATGGCTCATCATCACGTGGGATTCGACCCTAAAACAGGTCCAATCCAGCATCGTGATCTGTCACTAAATCTGCCTTCGTTTCAGCCCTTGAACGAAATTCTAATTTTAATATAAACGTTGCCATTAACTTAGAGAAAATCCAATGTATTTCATCGCCTTCCTATAGAAGTATACCGAAAACAGTAATATTTTCAGAAAAATATTTAAAATTTTCGTCATCAGCAAGACATAAGATTTGAATTTCCAAGGCAGTATTAGCAACGAATGCCACAGGTAGTTCTTTAGCAAAACCACTGTAATTAAATTTATTTTACCGCGGTCCCACACCGGGGAAGGGACTTTATCCCCGTTAAGAAGAGAACCTAAAAGGTAAATTACAATAATTACAGTGGATCGCAAGTGTTCAGTGTGTGGGAGAAAATATTCTTCGAAAAGGTTAGGATTCTTGATGCAATTCAATCAGAATTCCACCTGTGCGAAAAGGTTACCAAAACGTCTCGCCTTGCGCCATACTTTTCAAGTATTCGTTTCATCCGCCAGAATTACCAGAAAACAAGGAGTAAGAGCAATATTCGTTCGGTAAGATCACCAGCCAAAATAAATTTTTTCCTTCCCTTTCCCTAACCACTTTTAAATACGACCCTCTTCAAAAAACACCCAAAATCCTACATTGGCACACACGGACAGAAAGCAAACACCAAAGCAAGACTGCCCACGATACTCAGTTAAACGGCAAACACACTCATCCCTTTTCCCTTGATCTCAATTTCCATACCACAATCCCAAACTCAATCCTTCCACGACGAACGATAATCAAGAATATTGCACAAAATAGATTTGGACACTACTCCTGCATAGGGCGTTAAAGTCTCTTTCTCACTATAATTCCGCATAGGTTCCGTTACAAATGAGTTCATCTAAAAATAGAAACTAATTCTGTTTGATAACAAGTGAATGTACTTCTTGCTGTGGAGATGTAATTTTACACTACGTTAATCTGGGAATATCACAAAAGATTTATCATTAATTGTAAACTCATTCTGTATGGGAGGGAACTCTTTGACGCAAAGTACGATTTCACTGATTTCTGGATCGGATTTTCTCGGTTCTAAACAGCGTAAATGTTAAGGCGCTCCATTGCCACGCGAAGGGATTGGGTTCAATCCCCAGCCATGGCAGTCCAGGGTATAGGAATCGCTACATTTGGTTCGTTAACGACGTTTTCGCTACAAAAGTTACGCTACCGAAGTTTTCGCTGCGAAAAGTTCGCTACGGAAGATTTTCGCTACAAAGAAGTTTTCTTTGTAGGCAAAAATTTTTAGCTAAAACTTCGGGAGCGAAACTGTATAGGTCGCGAATCTGTCGTAGAGAATCTTCCGGATCCCGGCAGTCCATCTTTTGTTTCATTCGTGGAATTGAGGTAATAGGAATCTGCTTAAAAAACGAAATCTGGAAGCAAAACTACGCGAAACAGCTGACGATAGGAACATAGCTTGAAATAGAGGGAATGTAATGCCATCTAAAAGTTTGGATATTATTACAGCCAACAGCGTAAAGTCGTGGGTTATACCGTAAAAATTATAGAAGAGATATAAAAAATAGAAGACAAAGATTAAAAAATGTATCTTTGAACGTGTCCGGTAGCACTCAGGGTATTTTGTAGTTGTAGAATTATGTAATTTTTACAATTTTATCGAGATTTCCCTAATTGAAGGCCTTCAGCTATCTAAAACCCCCGGCAATGGGCCTCCTGCTTAGCAAAGTTTCTATGTGTCACCGGCAACTTCATTTCTAATGAAAGCATAAGAAACATTAATTTTCATCGTAGAACGTCGATCAAAAGACGCTGGCGTCTCTTTTTGGACAACTGATACGACAAAGATAACAAATCAAAGATAAATATTTGAATAGTTTATAACTTTTTAAATCGTATTCCACACGGTGTTTGGTCTGGGTCTCCTCCTGCTGCGAGGGTCTGGTCGCTATTGGAGCCCAAAGGCAAGCGAGGGTCCGGATTAGGACTGAGATCCTCCTAATGACTGACTACCTGTTTATGCCCCAGAAGACTAATACTAGCCATATGCATTATGCATTACCTGTAGGGCCAAGCACCAACAGCCTTCAAGGGCAGATTTGAAAGTCTCTAGTTTCTAGCTTTACTATGCTTTCTCCTAAGGCGTTTATGCGCTATGATTGGGGAACGTTTAAGATGGATGTTTATATAATTATTCTTTCTTATATAATTATATTATTACATGACATATTATTAATATCGTTGTCTATTGGTAAATCGAGGAATCGAAATTTTTTCCCGAAATATATCACTCCCTAGCGCTATTCTGCAACTATGACATTGCGGTCGTCAAATGATGTCGAACGTCGTCGTAGATTCTGAAGTCGCTTTGAAGATTAGTGGGAATTGAAATGGAGTCACTTAATCTCTCTCTCTCTCTCTCCCTCCATTACGACAAAAGAGGGCGCAGAATCGATTGAGAGGATGAACAAGTGGAGACGGATGTATGGAAATGTTCAGGGGAGATAAATCACCAATCCTTATTCCTGCAGGAGCAACATGAATTATTGGGTAAAACGGAGCTTATTTGTAAGCATTAAGTTTGACTCGGAAAACATAGAATGTAATTTAATGGAAAGAAAAAAGCTATTATTGTAATGATTGCCAACGAAGTAGTCTCTTCGCACGTTGAATTCATAGCGTAAAGTTAGTGTTTAATCCTAGCTAAAGCGACATGAAAACGGTATAGAATGGAACGTAGAATACAGGACTTTGAAGATAATGGTCATCGAGAATCTTCAATGAAATGGAGGACACCGTAAAGAAAAACACACAGTGAGTTCCATAAAAGATATACTTACTCATATATTTATTCATATATTTGTTTATATATTTCTTTATATATTTATTCATATATTTATTTATATNATTTATTTATATATTTATTTAGAACTCATAAGGTACAATGCATCGTCATACATGCACCAATTCTCATTTTTAGAACCCAGTAGAAGATTTTCTTTTCGGTATTGTTGCGAAGCAGTTCTATAAAGTATTATCAGAACATGTTGTTGAGATAAAGGACATTTAAAGAATTTGATTCATACGAACGAAGCCTTCGCCTACTTATTCTATTACCTTCTGATCTGTCCTGATTCCTATTTTCATATTAAATAAAATTGAAACACAAATCCGTAAATAATGAATGTATCTGCATACGCTTTTAGCGGGGATGCTGATTTTCTATACCCGCATCTAAGAATGCCTATCACAGTGTACATTTATTTCAGAGTACCATTAACCCGACTGCTCTTAGCTGACAGACATCGTCGGAAGTTGCAATGCAACGTAGCTAAACGTTTCACATATTCTGCTCGTTTTTCCGAGAATCGCAAGATTCAAAGGCGTACCCCGCTGAAGGGTTGATGAGCGATTGCCTTTCATGTGTCAGAATTCCATACTGATAAAGGAAGATACATGGAAAACTCTGATGAATTACTTTTCAGCGTACCGGAAATCAAAAATATGTTTGTGTTGATACCATTAATTTTGCTCGTTGTTGTTCCATTCAGATTTACAAACCCCTTTATTTAGAAAAGGGTCCTCTGAATCAGGATTGTTTAAAATATAATATCACGTGGCTATTGAATATTAAAATAACATTTTTCATGTCTCAGATATTCCGGAAGTGGATCACTTAGAGAGAGCTGCTAATGCTAAACATCGATCGACGTCCTTAAATTTATATTCATCAAAAATAGTAACCCCCTTTGATGAGCGATTGGTATCTTCTTTCCTGTGATTTTATCCTCTGATTTTCTTTACATTACACCAAATCCCTCTCTGGCTTTTAACCATTTTGTTAACCATTTTTTTTCACATATTCCTCAGCCACAAGCTCTGTCTTGTTTTTCGCCAAACACTTTATCCCCAACAACTCAACATCCGACCTCTTTATTTATTTAATTTTATCGAGCACCAGAAATTAAATGTTTAAATATCTGTTTACATTTATCAAATGTTTATATCTGTTTAAATACCCCCTCTCTGTGTTCTTTTTATTTCTCTTCGAAATGATTATGCTCCAAAAGGATTACCCGTTTGACTTCTTCTCTTCTTAACTATTCTACAGGGAGAATTTCTCTTATCTAACTTTCCGTCATTTCTCGCCTTCCTAATGTGCTGGATTCCCTTCTGTTGATCCTTTAATCATACTTAAGGGAGATTTATCAAAATAGGGTTAACTCAAGCCATATGATTATCCCTTACTTTTGTAGTTTCTTGTTTCATCACTTCCACAGATGTTTTTTGCAATACGATATTTACTCTAAAATAGCTAAAGAGGTAGCTCGAATGCACCGTCGAAGAGTCACCGACTGGCGAATCCTTCCATTTTTTACTCCCAAGACAGGGCCTTTACATTGAGTCGAAATCTGGTAGTGCAGATGGAAAGAGAGTTGCACGCGCGATTAATCCCAAAGGATAGTTGGATACTTCTCCATAAGATGTCACGTCACGCGCCGCCGTCACAACTTTTACGGCGCACTCCAAGGATCCGATATTTCCCCTTCGCTACTCTTCGACGTCGCGTAATGCGTTCTATTGCGTTTGCTTCTCTGTCGTCGCAAAGAGAGGAATGGATTCAGGATCGATCACTCCCTTAATCTTCCGAATGTCTTTCCAAATCCACACGTTTTGATTGGCTACGTGGCTCGAATTAATGCGCCACCCACACTCCTATTTCGCATTAAATCCGCTCCTTTCGAATGCGTCGCTTCGAAAAGAAAGATTTTATGGCGGAAAAATGATCTTTTACACGTAAGATATTGGAAGCCAAATGTTGGATTAGCATTTTGAAATTTCGCGTGCTGACGCTTCCCACGTAAACTCTCGATTGGAAGCTCTTTGAATTTAAGTTTAATAATAGGTGATCTCTTCTCGAAATTTAATTTCAGGACAGACCAATGAAGTTCATGTGATTACCCAAAAATTCTCTTTTTAAAGAGAGGTGGCTGATCTCTTCGGCGAGGCGACCGCCTCAGGTGCCTCTTGAGTGGGCAAAATGAATAATATTTCTGTTTTAGATATTTTAATTTGGATCAATTATGACCTTTGGGAAGGGGAAGATAATAACCATGTAATCCTTTCAACTTATTTCGACCAAACGCTACATCTTGGGGTTAAAATAGCAGCCTCCGTTATTGCATTTGCCTAGGCGGGAAAATTGTTCACCACGACCCTGAACACGGTTATCAATACACCTGTCCCCTCTTTGAGCGTCAAATGCAATTTCGCCCGCGTTTGACGTTCCAAGTCCTCCTTTAGGAGAATATGTGCACCCACGTTAATGACCACTATTATTGTTCTCGTCGCTTTGTGGCATTAGCGACGAACTGGGTCACGGATTGGCGATACTCAGGCTTATACACCTCAGCTGTTGTGACCTGTCTCTGGAGGTTTGTTTGGTGGATGGTTTATCAAATTAGTACATTAGAAATGTTCCTATGTCCAAGTTATATTTTGCGGGTAATTTTTAGTATTTTTGCACGTGTATTTGCTTTAGGTTTTATTTAAATTTCTAGGTTTGTTTTGAAAAATTTTAATTTTAGTTTTACTTTTAGTAAGTCTACCACAAGCAGGAGTTACATTCTTGTAGCTTTATCACTGTTATTTTGTGTTATTTTGTTCTATTTGAGTTAAATTATCTTTTCTGTATGCATCACCGGCACCCTCGACGAGCTAAACCTGTTTCAAGAAAACCAAATGGTCACTATGACCACAATGTTTAACCCTGAGTGGCAAAAATTTTTATTTTATTCACTTAAATAATCCGAAGAGTATCGGAGTGTACGGTTGAAATGTTTATATATTGTTATTATTTCTGTCGGATGTTGAAGTTGTTAGTCAATTGCACTTTTTGACATTATTAACCGATTTTTTATAGGTAAATCTAAGATGCGTGTTAAGTTTAATCAATGAATATTCTCTAGCGAGATATGGTGGAATTCCATTACAAATAAAATAATAACAACCACTTGTACTTTCCACAAATATATTTTGGTTAGCAACCAATGGTTTCGAACTTTCAGTTCATCTTTAGGCTTAGGAATGCAAAAGAAGAAGTGAAACATAGGAATATAAGGGACCACATATCAGGGAGAGGGAAAAAAGGGGGGGAGGGGGTGGAAGAGGAAGGGTCTTGGGAGACATGTGGGAGCCATCAGTTGGAGGGTAGGGGAGGGGAAGGTCCAGCAGAAAAGTTGACCGGTGGTGGAGGTGGTTAAATAAAATGTGTCGACAATAACCTTAAGTGAAATGTTAGTATTCCAACATAAAAAGATTTTTTGCCTATTCGAAAGGTTCTTTTTTTAATATCCTCGCATAAAATAGGAAATAAGACTAATGATTTGTGTTATTTTAGTTGGTTCCAATGTTTTTATCCAAATGAGAAGGAAATATTCATCGATAATTTCGATTACATGAATTTCGATCATGAGATTATCGGATGGGCAAGTTCAGACAACGTGAGAGTTATTGAGTTATGTGCAGCAAGCTTGAAAGTAATTTTGACGGTATTAACTATGAATTTTGTACACCAGACTGAGTGTATTTTGTTTAAATACTGGGAATCGATGAAGCCATTTACTTTAAGACTGTGCTTACAAGTTCGATTATAAATTTTGTATCCTTTTAAACACGAAATATCCCTTAAAATATGACGACTGGTTAGTTTACTTTGTACAGACATGCGTCTCAATGGCAGAAAACATGAAAAATTAGTGCTTCAATACTTATTGAATGCTTGATTCTTGATTCAATTTTAAACGAAAAGTTCAATATTATTCTATATAGTAAGGCGGAGTGAGTTTTCCTGCAAACAGAAATTATGTGAAAGAACCAAATGAAAGATTAATTACAATAATTTGAAGAGCAATTGCAGATTTAACGATTTCGCGTATATCAGGGCCGAATTTTATAATATTTAGGCTTTAATGTGCTAACTTTGTCGAGGATAATACCCAGAAGTAAAGGATACATAAAATATTACTTCAAATGTTAAGGATTTCTTCCTCAAAATTTAAATCGGCAAAATTATCCTTAAGTCTTCCAGAGAGAAAGTTTCTGGAAATCCCTTTGACTAGGAAACTCTATCAGGAAGTTATCCAAGTATTTGTTATCTTACTTCGCATTCATCTTCCTATCGCAGAGTGTTTTGCGGGTGGCTTTCCGAGATAGCATTCCTTTGTGTGATTCTTCCGATATCTCGGACAGGCAATCGTTTGCTCAATGATTACCAATATTTAGCAACCCTTGAACATGAGACGTATCTTCTTCTGATTGAACTCAGCACTTTTGTATCACTTCCTAAGCTATCAGTTACATATCCTGAATCGCAAGGAATTTTCTATAGTTTTTGCTGCTTGGTCCTTGATAGAACTTTAAAAATTTTTCCTTTACGAGAAACGAAAACGGATACTTTTATTTCTGGAAGGTTTTCGACGATCTCCGAAATAATTTCCTTTTATTCACTTTCAGCACATCTACATCTACATAAATACTTTGCAAGCCTCTTTTCTGTTTGTTACAAGGGGTGTAAATACCAAGCGTTCGAGTTACCTCATTAGCTTAATCTTACCGCGTATCGTTCGCGGAAAGAATGAGTCCTTAAAACGAGTTGTCCTATCATCTATTTCTCTTATTTTACGCTCATTGTCGGATCGGCCGAAGTAGCAGGGGGGTCGCGGAATACTATTTACGTCTTCCGCAAATGTACTTTCTCTGAATGTATCAATCAATCCCAACCTAGCTTCTCATTTATTTTATTTCAAGGATTCCCAACCTGCGTCTGAGAGCATGTTGGCAATTCTTACTTTCTTATCGTAGCATGTTTTAACAAAACGCATCCTCTTGCGCTGCTCTCTCGCGAGTTCGCGAGCATTCGTTTTATTCGCTGGATCCCATTAAATATCTGTATGTCATAAATGAGAAATACATAGCAGTAACTGCTAATGGACTGCAAAAGCAAACAGAGTATGGGGAGTGTGCAGATCACATATCGTAGTGGTATTGCTAAAAGTGCTTCGACACCCAATGTCATTTCGTACATGGGAGTTTCCAGCGGGAATCGAATTCGGGACCGATTTCATTGAAGTCGAACGCGCAGCCCACTTGGCTATCCTGGAGCCCGGATCATCATAATAGGACTGTGTTAGGATAACCGTACAAGGACTCGATCGTGCAATAGTGGTTGAGACACGCTGACCTCGTCTTTCGCGGTTTTATCGTTAGCATGTTTTACTCTTTCGCGGAATATCATTATCACATACTCTAATTTCGTAGGAATGAGTTTCCGTCTTTTGCTCTTAATAATTGCGTTAAGTTATTTCCTTTTTCTATTTTTATATCGAAGAAAATGATTGCACTTAACCATTATAAAATGAATGTGGAATTGAGCGCGTCTCACAATTAAAGTTAACGTAAAAACTTTCTAATATTAATCTTAATTTATAAAATATAGTTATAGTTAGATATCTCTTTGTTGAACCACAGATGACGGCAGTATTTCATTTAAATTTCGCCGGCAGTATTTATGTTTACTCTTCAATATGTATGACCTAAATTCTTTTTTCGTGAACTTACAGACTCTTAAGTAACACATTATACTATTTTAACATTCTAAATTGTATATTAACGTTATTTATATTAAACCACAAGTGTATTAAGAAAGTTCTAGACCAATTGAGTACTGCGATAATTGAGCGCGTCTCACTGCTTAACTTATCGTAAAAATATGTTATATTCATTTCTGATAATCTGACGGATGGCATAATTTGTCAAGTATTGTTATATTTATATACTTCTTTGTTTAAGAGATGTAATTATTACAGTATTTTTTAATAATCTATTTAATTTCATTGGCAGAATTACGTTTAAATTTCGTCGGTTTCTGTTTACTCAGGAATGTAGATTACATAAATTATTTTTTCTTGAATTTAATGACCCTTAACCAACATACTCTTTCAACTTTTTCGGGTTACTGTTGAGGTCATTACATAAGAAGAAAACGTGTGATAAATAATAAGAAATATTACTCAAAGGTTATGCGTGTTATATACCAATGAAGTAAAAACTAATAATTTGTAGTCAGAAGTTCAGCTGTTAAGTATATAAATATCGGTTAGCCAATTCTCTTCTGTTTGAAATATCCAAGTTTCAGTTAGGGTGGTAAGCTATTGATTCTAATATTTTCCAAATCTTTCTTAAGGAAGAATACAGCGTGCTGACTAATAAATAAATACCTAACTTGCCGACATTTATTTCAGCTGTTTATATCGATCGCCAAAGTTTAGTCAACGTAAACAAACGGACGGTATTGAGACTCATTCGTGAATTTCGAAATTTTGGAATTTAAACGCATTCGTTGTAGAGTAATCACCTTCGGCAAAGATAATAATGCATATTTCTTGGACTTTAATCCTTGTAATATTTTCTTAGTTTCCTAAAACCATTCAAAGGTCATGGATCTTACCATAAAGACTTTTCTGCGTTCCTACCGACTATTACGTATCCGAGATTCTTAAGTTCTCATAAATTACGGATGTGGCTGAACCGGAATCTAAGAATTTGACTGCTAATTATGTAATAGAGAAGAATGGCTCCACTCTGCCGTTAAAATGTTTGCAATATGGAGTATGGAATCCACGCGAGAAGGGTCTGAACTTGGAACTAGAGCGCGTACAACGCATTTCGTTAAGGGATATTATAGTTTCGAAAGCAGTGTATCAGAGATATTGAAAACTCTCGGCTGGGAATCTCCTGAGGACAGAAGAACAGAGGATAGGCACAAGTTATTCCAGAGATTTTTGAGTAGTCTCGCACGATGAAATACGCGATATCGCGATTCTCGTACTCAGCGAGCGCAATTTCAGAGACCAGACGATAAAGAGATTTCGCGAGAGGGATGAAGGAAAGCTATTACTAGTCTTTTCTCCTCATGGTATCTGACTAAGGTGAATAACAAATAATTGCTCCTACCTACAACACGCTTTATAAAACCGAGCTTTTTAGTTGTTTCACCGCAGATTTTTCGAATATGTGTACTCCAATTAAAGTTATTCGCGAGAGTGATTCCGAGATATTCAACTGAGTATACTACATTTATATTCATTTAACCAATTTTGTAGGGGTGGTTCTGACGTAATTGTATCATTTTGAAGATTTGGTTACTAATTAATTTGATATTCAACATAATTTATGGTTAAAATGATTCAGCTATAAAACGACTAATAGACTCCCTGTTCTTGATTCTTAATGGATATAACCATTATCTTATGATGTGTCATAATCGAAATAGTAAAATATATAGTAATTATGATTTTCCCTTAGCTATTTTCTCCCTCTACGAATCTTTTTAATTCCACATTTCCGGTGGTCTTGTTTTCCCTTCTCACTCAGCACTTCTTCATTTAGACGAAATGCAAGCTAAGAAAAGAATTGATTACTACTTATATCTCTGAGAACATTCCCAAGGTAGGAAATAAGGAAGGTACATTCTTAGAATATGTTTCTGATATTATTTATCCTCCTTGTTAGATATAACGTTCTGTTACTGAGAAAAAAAATAGAGAAATAGAAGCTAGAACATGTCGTTACAAAAATTCGTTTTTTCCGCGAACCATAAGCGAAAGCAGTCGATTAGGGAGAAGAATTATAGTGCATGCACCACCTGCCACACGCCGAGAGGAGCAGCATGCAGGGTATATATGTAAACGTAGATAGATATAGGAAATTTGACAGAGAACCTTATTGCATATTTCAACAGAGAATCTGAAAGTTTTTTTATGTACATTTAATACAAAAGATAATTGTGTAACGAAGAACGAAAAACTGCTCCATCGTCCAAGAGCAGGTGCTATTTTTCTTATGTATGAATAGGGAGGTGCACTAAAACCTAATTCCACTCCTTTCCTTCTTCCTTTGGCTCTCTTTCCGTGTTCTCTTCGTTTTCTCCTTTATCCCTGCCTTGCCTTATTCCTTAAATCACATATTATATTCACATCACTGGCTATTGACATCGATCTACGTCCCTCGCTTTTTAATACATTTCTTTCTACGTTCCCGTGAAACTAAATTTGTTCCTTACTGAGCGGCGATTTTCTAACTCGATTTAGAGTCAACAGTTCACTGAAGAACATTTATGAAGACTTACTAAGCTGTCGTTTCCCATTTCTATTTCTGAACTCTTCACTTACTAAGCTGTCGTTTCCCATTTCTATTTCTGAATTCTTCTAATTTAACATTAAAATGACGTAATATACTATTTTATCAGCTCACGGAGAGCGATGTGTGCTCCGCTTTTGAATTTTGTGGAAGGAGCATAGGGTTTGACACCCGGTTGAGGCCCACTTTTGCGAAATGACAACAGCTGTCGAAGCAGTTTTAATATTGCTCCTGCAAGCGAATGTTTTCATTTGAAAGGAATTGCATAGAAACTGATTTGGTGTGACTCAAATCAGTCTAAATTCTTCCGAGTGAATACTTTCGTCATATAGGAAATAATTTTCGTTCTATGAGTTTACAAGTCTTCCAATATTTAAATTCACGCGTAATATAATTCCTTAAATTCACTTCCTTGATATTTTTCGTTGTTGGGTGATAACACTCATCAAGCATAAAAGGTTCCTTACATCGTCTTTGAAATTATTTCGCTGTAGAGATATTCATAATAAAAGAAAACTGAAAAGAATCTTGATATTTGTGTTTCCAAACGACTTCCGGAAATTTCCTAGGCAAGCGATTAGTATGAATCGTTTCGTTTCAAATACGTAAAATACGAATGAGCAAGAATTCTGATGCGGAGATATCTTAGCAGATAATCCCTCATGATGTTAACTCCAAAAAATCATTAATCGCTTTAAGTTATGAGTTAAGTAGTTTTTCTTGGGGTAATAAATATAGCATTTTACTTCTTTCCTCAAAATTTAGAGTAAAGAGAAATCACACATTCTACAGCCAATGAACGTTGTGACCGGAAAAGGAATCAGTTACCACCAAATTTGGAGGACGAAACCTGGAATTACTTTAAATTGGAGAATCATAGCGCTCGCTAATTTTGAATTAAGTTAACAAGTATCGGCAACCACCACGAATTATTTCTTTCTATTTCTACTTCCTACCTACATCTAATTTTTCCATAAGATTATACATTTTTTCTAGTTTATGTCTTTTCTTCACAAATATTAGTAAATGTTGTACTAAAAGGTAAAAGGAAGGGATTACGGAACGAAAATAAATGCAAGTTAAGTTAAAATAATGACGTTCACCAAGAAAAAGAGCCAAGTTAACGGCCACAATAAATGGTAAAAACCTAGAGCGGATATTATTTCTCATTTGGGATGTGTTCTCAATTGATATGGGAGGTGTACAGTTGAGGTTCTAAAAAGAGTAGCATTGGCCGAGGTAGCTTTCGTAAAACGAAGGGAGCTGGTGACTGTCGATGAAAGAATCAGGGAAAAATTAGGAAACGATTAGTAAAATCCTCTGTATGAAGTGTTTTGCTGTATGCATGTGGAACGTGGACCTTACGAAAGGAGGATATCAAATGATGAGAGCTCTTCCAGATGTGGCTATGGCGTAGAATGTAACGGATAATTTGGGTTGCTAGTTACTATTAAACAAGCACAGAGAAGGTCAGGTAAAAGATGGTTTTAATTGAAGTAAATAAACGTAGAAAAAGGAAATGTGAGGGTCAAGTATTGAGAGGAGGGGGATTCCTGAAGAACGTTATTGAGAGTGGAATACAATGGAATAAGCAGAGGGAAAGACAAGAGTTTTTGGATGACATAAGGGGTGGGATATGTTACCAGTAGGTGAAGGAAACGGCGATTAGTGGGGAATATTAAGGTAAATACAAGATCCTACGGAAAGGTTCAAAATTTACGTATCTTTGCGGCAATAATTTTCAAGTCTAGGAACGAAGTTAGGGTCCTAAAAGACTGGAAGTTAGCATGGGCTACTCGTGTTTTAGAAAGAGGAATGAAAAAAGGTTACTGTAAAATAACCCTCTTGTATACAAGTTAATACGATAAGCACTTTGAAATATTTTATGTCCTATTTGAAATGAAAGAAGAGTGACCGTGTGTATAGTATTCAATGTTACGTTTCTAATAATTTATGTTAGCAGTAGCGTGGATATTTAACTTCATCAATGGTAGAATCGGTGAAATATCACTCACTACTTACTAACGAGTATGAACAACCTAACTTGGAGGACACACATCCGTAATGTATGAGCACCTAAGAATCCTGGATATATAATTGTCGGTAGGAACGAAGAAAAGTCTTTATGGTAAGATCCATGACCTTTGAATGATTTTAGGAAAGTAAGAAAACATTACAAGATTTTTTAGGCCAAGAAATATGAAATATTATCTTCGCTAACAGTAACAGCTATTCATTAATGTGTTTAAATTCCAAAGTTTCGAAATTCACGAATAAGTTTCAATGATGTACACTTTTTACGCTGACAAAACCTTGGCGATGGGTATAAACAGCTTGAGAAAGATTTGGAAAATATTAGACTCAATAGCTTACCACTCTAACTGAAACTTTGACGTTTCAAACAGAAGAGAATTGGGTAACCGGCATTTATATACTTAACAGCTTAACTTCTATCAAGAAATTATTATTTTAATTTCATTGGTATGTAACACATACCGCGTTATTATAATTTATCATACGTTTGCTTATGATGACTTGGCCTCAAAAGTAGCCTTTACGGGGTTTAATTTCTTAGCGAAGAGTCACCTGTAGAAACAATAATAGTTTTTCGTATGTGTGATGTAAGTAAATAGTTTTCATCATTCTTGTAATTTAACTCATGGGAAAGAAAAATCTACCTTGAATGTTAAATTTCGCCTTGTAAAACACAGAATAAGCACCTCGGTGGCATTTTGTATCAGAATTTCATGATAAAGAATGTTATACGGAAAATATTGCAGTGAAATAAAAACATTTTGGGATACCACTATCGTTGGGTTTGACGAAGATTTGTTTGAAAATACCCAATGCTGTTCAGTAGCTATCAAATTGGCTGATAATCGAGGGCCAATTTGGACAATTGTTTAACTAATTTCTAGTCCTTTTTACGCCGATTTTTTTAAATGCTAAGAGGAGCCATAGTGATATCGGTGTTTCTTTCCCACTTGCCCTACACCACTGGCAACCTGCAGGGTCAATGTCTAATTTTTTATATATTTCAGTTCTTTTTGCAGTTTTTAATAACGTAATTAATTCGATCGGCATATTTCATCTGCACAATTAATAAGCAAAGATGAGAGCGGAAACACCGTTAATATTAAAGATGAGAATCGCGGTATAGAAGTTGGAATAAAGGAAAATAAAATCAGGTTCGGTATTCTCCTTGGGATATCTTGTATTTGAGTCTTCAATACTTGAATTAGAGTATTGAAATGAGAGTGCTTAAGGAACCCGTACAAACAAAACCGGGATAAAATAAAGAATATGTTTGAATTGTAAAATTTCTGTTTTATCGGCGATTATGTTATTAATTTACCTCAAATAAAACACACGGTTATTTCAGGCATTAGTCTCACTCAGTACTGAACATTTTTAAACGATATTGACGAACTCTATATTTTAATACTAATGTTGCAACAGAGCAAATTTTTATCGTAGGAAATGCGCGCTCTCGATAACGGGAGGTGTTCTTTCGTCGAATTCCATATTGGTTTCTTTAAAAATAGAGTGCGAGAGATAAAATTCTATCTTCGCTATCACTGTAGCCCGCAAACATTCGGTGAACATATAATAGGTCCCCCTGTGAATCTTATGATTACATGCTTCTATGTCATCGGTAAAGGCAGTAAATTTTTTTTATCATAACGTCAATACTTTCCTTATGCGAGTTTCAGGCATCGGATGAATGATTGCTATCAAGATGATGATCATTATATCCGATGAATTAGTTACATAATAATATACTTGTGAGCAAACGATTGAATCAATCAATGGCAATATTTAAAAAATTGTGCGCAGTATATTGAACTACAAAAGGTCTCAAAATATAACATAAATAAATAACGTTTTATTTTGGCAAAAGTAACACTAAAAAATCTCCTTTTCCATTCAAGCTGTCGTCAATGTAACTTGTATCTAATTAAAAAATACTTAAAGATAATAAAATTAATAGGAACAGAAAACATTATTTGTGGATTAAATATAATCTGTGGAGCTCAGGCAAAATATCTATAGCAGGAAAACACTCTCAAAGAAGGGGGATGTGAAAAACTTGGAGAAAACTGAAAGAGAGTAAAGTAAACACGAATAGCAATAACTACAAACTTCCAATTTGGAAATAGATGAAGAAATTGATAGAGAAAAAGTCTGCAGCAGCTGGGAATCGAACCCGGGTCTCCCACTGTCCTCTAAGCCTCTCTGTCTACGCTTAGAGGACAGATCACCCGCCCGGAAAGTGGGGAACCCGGGTTCGATTCCCTGCTGCGGTACACTTTTTCTCTTTCAATTTCTTCATCTAAATTCAAGCGAATGAACCATGCGTCTCTCATCGCTTATCTGATTGGGAAATATCTTCCAGATTCCGGAATACAAACAGTGGTTGAAGAAATTTGAAAAAGCTCTTATATTATGATCGAAAATCCCAAGCCTTCGGCATTACAAAACTCATTTCCTTCAAATCGATTACTTGTTAGCCAAAATTAACCAGGCGGTAATTAACTCTTAGTGCGGATGACCGATTGTGGGGTCATCGTATGAACGGCGCCTGCTTTCTTCTGGGTGACTTAAGGTTGAGGTATTTGGTGGCAATTTTAACGCGCGTCATTCGCACGTTTCCCAGCAGAAATTTCAGGAAGAGGGTGAGGTTGAGTGGAACGGAAGGAGGACCTTAATGAGCGGGAAACCATTACTAGTAACGATGGGGGAGTAATGTTTTTATCTAGTTTTCCCATCAAGATGTATCGAATCAGTATCTTGCGATGAGGACAATTTTATGTTAAATACATATCGTAAATTAATCGAATTCTTATTGTAAACGTGTTACGAAGCAAGTTAGATAGATATTGAGATAAGATTTTATACAGATTTTATATATATTATAACGAAGCAAGTTATAGGGTGAGATCACATCTTAAATCAGAAATAAAATAGAAAACCGATCTGTTTCCGCAAATAATTATAATTTTTTATAATAAATCATTATTATAAAACTATAAATAATAAAGAAAATTTTAGGAAATATTTTCAACTGTTGCTGATCATGAAGTTTATAAACTAAGTTATTTGAAAATATTTGCTTGCAAGTTCAGAAGAAAGTTCGTTTGGCCACGTTTGTTCGTCTTATTAGAAAATTTAAATTTATCAACCAATTATTATTGATTAATTAACCAATGTCAGCGATGTATTCCTTAGCTAAACTCGATTAATGTTTTGCTGGATTTTTGACTTACGTTTGATTAATTACAGCGATATACCACAATTGTAATTTTGGTAGCTGTGTATGCGGCGATTATTTAGTTTGCACATTTTATATGGTCGTGCGATATCAGAATGAAAAGAAAATAGGTTTATTATGTAAAATTATGAACAACTTCCAATTATATACACTTAATGACATAATACGTCAGAATTTTATCAAAATTGGTGGAGTATAAATGACCTTACATAAATAATCAATGCAATTACTGTTGTCGAGCTTATTTCAGAGTGCGCTGTTCTTATATGATCTAAAGGAAAAAAAGGCTAAAGAAAAATAAACGGTAATGAATGGACGTTGTGAGCCATTTATCTAGCATTTATTATTCTCATTATTCTTATTATTATTATTACATGAGTTACAGATGGACTAAAAGTCCAGTGGTAACTTTCAGCTATTTTTCAATTATTCCAATATTATACTACACAATCATACAGTGAAATATACCATTGGAATTACAGTAATACAAAGTCTCCCTTCACAACTGGATATGTATCATTCAACAACAAAATACACTACTACAATACTACATTTTTAAGTAACAAAAATACATTATTGCTGTTAAAAATAGCATTCAGAAATAGCAATGCGATATTATAATATAGCAATCTCCAAGCTTAAAAATACAATAATTAATTCCAGATATTTTGCTCCAAAAATGGTACATTTTCACTTAAAAGGTAATAAAAACGTATGCATAACAAAATACTCTATGTGAAATAACGTATGTTCTCAAATTCACATCCTTTATTATCAAGCAAGTTTTCTTAGGATTTCTGGATGGCCTCCACGGTTATCGTTAAATAATTAATATGCAATAATAGCTAAAATTAGTTTGCTATTAATTAATCTCCGTGATTCTTCAATATTAAACGTACTTTATCGCGTCCTCCAATGCACGAAACAAATGTTTAGGTTTCCAGTTCAAGTAAAAGCGCAGCGGGCGGCAGTCCAACCCCTTCGAGGGTATGAGGGGTGGGCTTGGGTATGTTTTGAAGTCATTGGAAGCCAATAAGGCCCTGAGGATGGGAAAGTGACCACTCATGGGGAAAGGGTTAGGGAAGAATGCAAGTTATGCAACGCAAGGGAACTCTGGAGTCGGCGGGGTCAACGTGCCGTGGTTATGTTAGGGAAGGACAGGTCATCATAGTTCCTGGAATCGGCTAAGCGATAAAGGGCACGCGGGTTGTTACTCGTTTGCCCCTGACGCAAATTTCCTTTTGGAAGAGGGGAATAGGTGAAAGGGAAGTCTGGGAATAAATTGAGGGAGAAAATAGAGTTTTCCTTATATACGTGCGTTGTCCGCTTCGGAACTCATTTTCGTCTGAATCTTTCTTGTGGTTACGTGTGTTTAAGTGAGTGGTTTTCGGGCCTCAGCTAGTGCCGGTGTTGGATATCCGATCAAGTTCTCCGTGAATAGGAAGGTAAGTTGCACCCATTTTTCTTTTCTACTATTGATCGCGTTTTAGTTTTAATAGCTGTTGTATTGCGAAGTGTTCGACATTTTTATTCCAACTCGATCTATGGTTTGCCAAGCTCCCGCTTGAAATCATTTCAGGGTTAATTGACCTACCTCTTTAATTGAATCATTCTGCAATTGATATTATTTCCAAGTATTGATACATTGAAATATTTGTATTATTTTTGTCGTGAACGTTGCGAATTTTGGAAATTTTAGTGTCATAGATTATCTATGATTTTCAGCAAATGGTTTAAATATTTTTCGTGAGGTTTTGACTCAAATAGTGCAATTCAATCAGTTTGCGGTTATGTTTAGTTACATTGGTATTTAGTTTTGAGATTTAGATGCTCTGTGACATTTATCAAATGGTTTGAGTTTTTTCCTCGGAGTTTTGAGAAGAACAATCTAATTTAACCTGATGTTTGTGGTTATGTTTAGTCAAATCGGTGGGCATTTTTGGACGTCTACGTTAAATGTTCGCATTGAATTGGAAATTATGATTATAGATTAGAATCAACCTACTTTATCCTTTCGGAGTGATTTGCTATGAGTGTCTTACTTTCCATTCTCTCGTGTCAAACACTGACTGAAAAATATGAGTTATGATTGTTAATCATTTTAATTGTTATACTTATTTTATCGTAGTTTATGTTTCGGAACTATTATTTAATTCGCAAAATTTCGGCCTAATTAATTTGGAAGTTATCTTTCTGGCAGAGTAAATCCTACATTGGTTTTTAAAAGTGCTTCGACAACTTAGGGCATTTCGCAAATATTGACTCCCACCGGGACTCTAACCCGGGACCGCTTTCACCAGAGGCGAATGCGCACACTATTCGGCTATTCAGGAACTCAATTCTCAATTATTTGAGTCAAAAAGCAACGGGATATTACTCTTCTCCTTAGGAATTAAATAGAAAGGCTGGTTGCGTAAAAAACCCAATTGCATCGCGAAAACAATTTCTCCAATCTCAAATGGCATCCACTTTGATGACCACTTCCATACTTTCTACTTCTGTTTATCCTCTTGTAATCACCTTTGTGTGGAATATTTGAGTCGCTCACTCGATGAACGGCAAAGCTGGTTTTCGCGAGACAAGTTAAAATTGTAAAACCCGTCCTTCTCATCCCAAGTCCCGCTTTACTTACCTTTTGCGTGCCATTTTTTTAATCGATTATTGGATGCTTGTCTCCTATCTACTGAAAAATGTTTATTGGGGGCTCCGTATAGCCAAGAGGGCAACGCATTCGACTTTGACGAAAGCGGTCCCAGGTTCGATTCCCGGTGGGAGCCTACGTGCGAAATTACCTTAGCTGTCGAAGCCCTTTTAACAGTACTAATGCTTCCCATATTTGTCAACCCCATTTCGATATTAGATCGGAGGGAAAATATTTCCTGACGGAACATTTTGTAATGTATCTCAAGTAAATACGTTGCTACTGATACGGTCTTGATGGACTATAAAAATCAGTTTCGTCGTTTAAAATACTTATTCTTTCCTCGAACGAGTCGAGGTACCGAGAAAAAAATTAGAAGTACGAGCGCTCGATGTTTACACCCCAAAAAACTCGGAATGCGGTTTAAAGGGTATTTTGATTTTAGATGTAGGGAAGAGTACTTTTGATAATGAAATACATTTTGTTTGAGACTTGTTAGTAGATTTTCTAATAAAAAATGGGTTGTTATATAGGAAGTCAGTAACCTTTATAGATCATCATTTATTGAGTGTTGCGATCAATTGGTATTAAAAACCTTTTAATTTGAATTAAATATACAATCACCAGAAAATGTCTAGTATTATATACTGCTTCTTTAACAGCTTGAATGTTTCAGTTAAAATTAAATTACTTTCCTCGCGTTAGTGAATTCACCTTTTTAAATGCATTGTCAAGCATTTACATCTAAATATGTTCTCTACAAGCTTTAGATTGCCCTCGAGGCCATACCGTTCACTACCTATCAACAAGTTTTTGTTGAAGTTTCGTTTTGTTATCTCAGCTGGTCGAATGAATTCCTTTGACTTGAGGGAAGTTAAAGTTCGTTGGTAGGGTGTTATTTTAGGGGCAATTTTTCCGAAACAGCTACGGCAGCCTTGTAGAAGCCTGGGGAAATATTTATGACATCTTGATTAGCGATATTTTGGTGAACCCAATATAAGCAGGATTAAACTGATATTTAACCTGTTCACTAAATTTTAATGTTAACTCCAACGTATGATAATGTGTAATTTACATGTTTATTAGTCATGTTTATAGATATATGTACATTGCACACTGTACAAACTCTCTGAAAAGTAAATGGCTGCTGATCTCTCGGAATAGTTGCTAAAATTAATAGCGTTTAATCCCTAGGGGTTAAATAGTAGGTAATGAATCACGATATTGATTTTAATTTTTATTTAAATATTACAGTGATCCTTAATATTTTTAGCTGCAGCCATTACATTCTCTAATAAAAGTGCTTTCGTACCTCTTTCCAGCATTATCGTCATTAATGAATATTAGTTCTCTGCTCATCAAACCGAATATATTTAGGTAAAACTCGTAATGAAATCGCGAATGACTTCAGATGCCCATATCTCTAAATGCGTTGGATTTGTACATTTTCTTGATCATCTACTAACTAGTTAACTCCCGGAAAAAACGACGGAACTCGATTTAACTTTAAAAATGGGCATACGTTTTTGTATACATCTATGCCATAATGCGTGAATTGTAAGTCTATAAAAATTCTATTTATTTCTTATTTATCGTATTAATAAGTTAGTATTCGCTACAGAGTTTGATAGTTACTGGATAAATTTCACGTAAAATTGCTAACACATCTCATCATATATATGAAGGTAATATTGCTATTCATAATTATGATATTAAAATCCAAATAATTTATATAATGATACTTTATTTAGCAGTGGGATTAGTTATATGATAAAAGAAAAGACTGTCATTTTACCTTTCATTTCATTCGGGCAGAAACTTCCGGTCATTACTCATAAAATAATGCTTGAGCTTGAGTATCAACATCGCTCTAGGTAAATTTTCCCCATCAGTCACGACGGAACTTATTTAAAATAAATTTAAGTGATAAATAATTTAATGCGTAACTTATTCTTTTTATGTAATTTAAATGTAAATTTAAAACAACGAATTTAAGCGATATCTCTAAAATATAACTTCATATGATTTCATTGAAACCTTTGCAATGTGTAACTGGACCCTCTGACTGGGACCACGAACCCAGGTCTCCCACTTTCCCGGCAGGTATTCTATCTACTGAACTACCATGCCGCGTCTCTTCCGCCCTGTTGTCGGAATGCATTTCCTTTCTAACCTCTCTATGCAATATCTCCTTTGAACATCTCCTTTTATAAAAATCTAAATCCTAAATCTCCTGCTAAAAATCTCCCAAAGTCTCCCGCAAGTATGCAATTTTTTTTTTGCTCTAACAATTCAATGTTAATAAGATGATACGTTTTTTCTGTCGATTTTCGCAACTATGAAGTGAACGATACCTATGTTTAAAAACACCTCGCGTATCTGGAAAAAGTTTTTGTCTCCCAAAGTTCGATGCCCCTGGGTTAAGGACCAAGATGTAGTATCAAGAAAGTAATTTTTAGCTTTTAAATGGAATATTTCATAATTTATACTAATTCAATTGTTAACTGAAGCTGTATACTGAGTTAAGGAATTCTTTTTCTATTAGGTATTAAAAATGGAGCAGTGCTGCGACCGAAAAACTCCCCAAAACGATTTGAAGAGGACCCCACTGAGGTCATCTACTCATCAAAACTGCTTTCGAGTGTGGACGTGGTCGCATGGTTGGGATATGGCAGCAGAACAGATACCGGTGTTCACCTCCACACCTCTCGATTCCAAAAGGACTTCAATAGCCGAGCTGCTCGAATGGCAAGTCTCAGCGTTGCTGGAGAGTAGTGCATCCATGGTATCTCCCAGTTCGGGGTACAAGACGAGAACACCCGTTGCCAGGCACAGTTCTAAAAGGCGACCCAACAGGAGGCTGCTGGACAAGAGCTTTTGCCAATCAGAAGACAAGCTGAGGATTGAGAGGGTGGACAGAGACCAGGCGGCGATGGTGAAGAAGTTTATGGTTTCAGAGGAGAAACTTAAGGGGCGTAAAATAACAAACACGAGAAGATTGAGACTGTGACTGATGAATAAACTGAAAGACACGGGAAAATTCCGAAATCCGAGGAAGGGCTTGGAAGTGGATTTTCTCTCATTTTCATACAGCTCGTCCAACCTTTCCTTTTCGTGCCAGACTACATTTGCACGTGTAAATATATTGATGTCGGTGTATATAAGTCTAGTTTTTTCATTTCTTATCTTGTCATTGCTTCAATTTAATCCGTTGTTGAAATATCGCAACGCTAAACTTGTAAATAAACTATAAATATTGTCGATGGACTATAATCCTATTATTGAATTAGAATTTACGAATGTTGGTTTTTCAGATGTTTTATGTTATGGTTCCAATATATTTTATGTGCAATGTTTTATTTTATACCAAATGTTTATAATTACGTTGACTTCTGTATCTATCGGTGCTGGATCACCGCGTGCAATGCCAGGGAAATGTGCAATACTGTAAATAACTTAAACATCCTAATTTTAAATCTACAGCTGTAAATATTTTCTTATTGAAATGTTGATATGTTTATATATGATCAGACTTTCTCTCATGAATATGACTCTACAATAATTGTATTTGTAATAGAATAGGATTTGTAATATATTGTAAATAAGTGTTTAGATTTGTTATTCATTAGTTTGGGAAATTTGAGATCAGGAGTGACGCCTAAGTCTCCATGGACTAAAGAAATATTTTTCTGAACTGTTTTTCTGAAAGTTTTTAATGGAAATTATATTTAAAGTATGTTCTTATTGATAATCATGTTATTAAAATTTTAGAGAGGAATAAAACTTATATATAAACTTACGTAAGAGTGTTTCTGTTGATTTTAAAGAATTATCCTGACCTTATCTTTGACTCCAAATTGTTCCTTCTCCGTATCACTTTTAATGATTTCTCGAATTCTTAACCAAATTAGACTGTGGAGCTCTGAAGGCGCCACCTTCCTTCACTAAATTCAGCAATAATAGCTTATGTTTTATTAAGTAAATGTTGCTATTTGTATGACGAAGTAATCGCATTTATCAATCTTTGGCAGCCATTGAAAAATTAGAATTTTTTTACAGAAATCTCGCATCAAGAAACGGGCCTAACAAAATCTGCGAAAATAATTAGGTTTTGAGATAATCCCAAAGGAAATTTTCGAAGGGATGGCAGTTAATGAATGAGTTAAGGAATGTCCTAACGTTTCCAAGGTTGGATGCTTAAATATTTTCCCAGCTTACACATTTCCTTTATCGTTACCATCTACGAAATAAGAATCGGCACGTCGAATTTCTCAATTTCCAGGATAAATAATATGAATCTTAGAAGAATTAACTCGCTAGTAAATGCTTCTTTTAGATGGTTATTTTTGAGTCAGATTTTCAGTTAAATTCATAAATTAACGTACGTTGGTAGCCACCTCTTGTAGTATTACAGAGAGACTAAATACAGTTTACCGTTTAGCCTAGTTTTTAACTGTCTCTATCTCTAACCTTTGGTGGGAATATAAACAATTGAATCTACTAACCATGGCATATATTTTCTGAAGTTTCTCGCAGTATTTCGTCGGCTCTTGCTTCATCTTCGGAGAGCACATTTTCCGTGAGTAATTATTCCGTGAGTATTATCATTTCCGTGAGCTAATTTAGTCAAACACGACATGAATATAAAACATGATCTGTATTAGTCAACCTTACTTCGTGGAACTATTATATATTATACAGTAAGCCACCGCTTTAACACGGTGGAAATGTTCCAAGAAGTTCGAAAACGAAACAGCGTTAAACGAGGTCGTTTTATTACGCAAATAATGGGGATAAGTGAAACAGAACATAGAATAAGAAAATTTATCAGTTTTTGTTTTAGTTTGTAACATTTATTGTTCAATAATTCTGTATTACTTTATTTACATACTTGTTTATTTCTGATATCGATTTGTGTAAGGGAGGCTCTTCCTCGTTTGACATATTTTGTTATTTTTGTAAAGAAATCATCTAACGTTGTTTGCTTTCCCGTTTCGATGAGTGAGCATGCGATGTCTATAGCAAGACATCAACTACACTTCGTGATGTCTTTAAATTTCTATAAACATTTCAATAATTTTGTATAAACTGATCCATAATTTCCGTTATAGTGGCTAAAATGTTTAAAAAATCCGTTGAAAGCTCCTTTTGTTCCAAATCTTCAGAAATACTAATTAATTTTGTTTAACAAAATCATGCGCAATTTCTGAGAATCCCAATACCGAGCTTGATTTCAAGGAATCCCAAAAAATCTTCTCAAGCGGGGTCTTATTATTTTATATATATAACTGTTATCCAATAAGATTCTCTATACTTTTATAGTATTCTTCTTTCAATAGAGGTAATACTGAGTGGAATAAGTTACCTGGATCACTCTTAAAGCCTTTGCCTGAAAATGCAAAATCTTTTAAAGAGAAATGTTTTACTCTATTGTAGTAATAAGGGCAATGTAGTAGTTTAGCATTGTAGTAATGTAGGGATTTCTGCAGGAAGAAAGAAATTGCTTGACAGGGTGATGTACGGTGAGGTTTTACCACGTGACTGCTACGGTAGCAGAGAATGCCTGTCATGAACCCCGAAAAATCCAGTAAAAGCAATTTACATTTTATATCCTGTAAGCGTTACTTAGATTTCACGTAAATATTTTTTATGAATTTAATAATAATAGGTGCTTTGTGTATGTCATATGTCTGTTGAATATTTATTGTGCAAATGTTTGCACATATGTAGGTAACAAACTGCCAAAAGGCCTACAGCCTACCCCCTGTTTGGTAATTATAACATAATTAGGAATATTTCCTCATTTTCACTCAGTAATTTTTTTGCGGAAACTATGGAATGTCCCTCTAACATGATGATCGCCGATTTTTACTTCGTAACCCATCAGAAAATAATTTTAAAACCTCCAATTACCAAAGTTTCAGTTTTAATACCATATCCTCACGACGAATGACGACGGCATTATTGGACTGTAATGATAAAACGCGAAAAGTTTCTAAGATTTTTAAATATTTGGACTCACCCACCAACTAACAACTAGCAGCAATTCGGGATTTCTGTTCCAATGAAGGACGTTTTCTCCTAGTTCCTTCCAATGAATGTTTCTTCGTCGGGTATTCTTAAAACCAAAATAACTGCAGAATAAGGGGAGTTACGATTCGCTCAGCAATAAGGGCATGTAATTAACTTTTGAATTACTACAGGTTTTATTTACTGAGTAATCTTGATTAGCTGAAATAATAATGGAGATAAGATACACGAATTATCGCAAAAAATAATAATTCAAACTCCTTTTTACACGTACATTACTAATAATTTAAGTAGATGAACAATTTATTATTACATGCGCACATATTCTGTTATTTTTGATGTTTTAATGGACTCATTAAGAGTTTCCTCTCTGAACTTTTGAAGAGCGGAAATGTCATTGAAGTCTTATTCCAACCGCTCCACAGTGGGCTAGAATCGAAAAAAGCTGGCCATAAATAAGAAAATGGTTTTTTGGAGTGAGGATTCTGAAACTTCGCATGGCTATTCTTATATACATTCTGCACTGCACTGAGAGTCACTATCATGCCTCTGAAGATGCACTCTGGGAGTGCGAAACGCGCGTTAGGCTCAACTTTCCCGTTTTTGGTGGTTTTCTGGATTTTGTGACTTCTGTTACACTTTGCCACCAGCGGCACTCCATTTATTCTCCGAAGCAGGTATTCAATGGTGGAAACTCGCGGGTGTTTCCTAGTGAATCGCTCACGGTATTTTCTCGTGTCTTTCTTTCGGGCCTCTATCGCCTCCTCCGAAAGTTGTCCCAAAGGAAGAATGAATTCCTTTGAGATTTCTGTGCCGTGAATTAAAACTTTATGGATAGTTGGTGGCATGTAGTACCACGGATATAACTCCACGAACAACAACGCGGTAGCCCAGCAGTAGTCCTCGAATGCTTTTTTATTTATATTCAAACCGCTTGAGACTGCCTTCAAGATACTGGAGAATCTTTTAATGAGATTCTCATCGATACCTGAAAGTTAAATTTTAATGAATAAGTATTGAAGGAGGATGATCAAACTAAGACTCATGCACTTCTAATGGTGAAAGTTAACACTTCAAAAATGAATTACTAAAACACTACTTATTTATCATTCCAAACAACAAAATTTACCATGTATATTTCAACATCTGCACAACTTTTTTTCAATAACAAGCATGTATCAGGGATAACGATTTCAAATTCGCACCTGTAATTTCAGCTGCTAGATTTAAATTTTCAAAGAAACGCCTAGTGGTATCCCATCATTGGTAGTTCCATATCCCGGCTTGGGCACATCCACAATCAACCCCATCTTCTCTCTAAATGCTCTTTGCAGATTATATTTCCTTTCTTGGAGCAGTGATTTTTTATTACCACGAGCCTAGTTGTTAATGTGAGGAGTTAAAAGGATACTTCTTAAGACATTTACATCACCGCCATCAATGTCCAATCTCACCTGCCACTGCTTAAAATTCAATCTATAGGAAATGTGTAGAAGACATTTAAGAAATCTAATGTAACAATGTAGCGTTGAAATGTCAAACGTCTCCCAAAAATGAATTTAAAAAAATGACAGCAGAAAATTACAAAACGGAAACTACACTTAGAAACATGAATAAAAAATATTCGTATTTCACCACTGAAGTTTTGATTTTGAATCAGAAAAGGAAAAGTGATATATTTAACTAAACGTAACTCACCAGAAATATTAACTCCAATTCCGGGAATTATATCCCAACCGCAAACAGAGAATACTGCAGGGAACAACTCGTAGAATTTGCGACGTAATTTCTAACGGTATAAGATACGGAAAGATCACCGTGAAAATACTGAACTGCACCGAAAACCAAAATGTAACTGACTCTGCGAGTATATTTTAAGCTAAAACATGCGAAAACACAATACGAAGTACAACCATTTCCCAAAAAGCACACACACACAGCTGGGTATCATAAACCGAGCCCCTTAGAGATTTTTACTCAGGGTTAAGGGCGCCCTAAGACCATCTCCCAATAACGGCCAGATGTGAGCTTGTTGTCCTTGTAATTGAGGGCCAGAGAGAGGGTAAAAAGAGTAACATGGACTAAAAGAGCTTTAAAATTTTTTTCATGGATTGAAACTTTCACAAATGGTATATCTATCCAGAGATATGATGGAAACGGTACGTTACTGCTAAATTTATTCTTGCATTAAGGATTGAGCGTGGAAGTACTCTATATATATCTTATTATTTCGTGGCTTAAGTTAGACCAAAGGTTCGACGATGACGCTCCGCCGCGCGGATATGGCTCTTGCATCGCCATCGAAGATTGGGTATATAAATCGGCGTCGCAAATTGTCGCAGGATTTTATTTTAGATTCCTCTTTAGGAAGCTTCAAAGAACATCGTGGTATAAGTAAGCCCGTGTATATCGTGGTACATCACTACTATCTTCCTCGCTTTAGGTGAAAATTTTCCGTAAAATATGGGTTCGCCATTTTGTTGTATAACTTATGCAAATATTCTACAAAGATCATTCAAACCAAGTACTATGAAGCAAAAAGGTTATCTTATAACGTCGGTTTTTACCCGATGATTTTGCTAATTTGGATTCAGTGTTGGCTTGAAGTTGAAGAAATTTGTGAAAAACCTAAGACCGGTTTTTTTCGTAAAATTTGGTAAACTTTGACCCCTGTAGAATTTTAATGCGCCGGAGTAAAAGTAAATGATTTGGCAATTATATGCAGAATGTATATAAGAATAGCCATGCGAAGTTTCAGAATCCTCACTCCAAAAAACCATTTTCTTATTTATGGCCAGCTTTTTTCGATTCTAGCCCACTGTGCGCTCCGTAGAAAATCCCTTACGTAAGTTCTCCTTGTATTGGAACGCAAAAATACTCATTTGTAATCAATATTTTTGGTGTATGGAAGTGTCGGATTCTTATCTTATCTTAAAAATGTGCTTCAAAATTAAGAAGCCAATATTTATCCCTTTTCAGAGGTAAAGTCGAGAATCTATTGATAAAGGAAACAATACGAAGGAGAATGTATGAATTGTTCGTGATTTTTTGAGCGGAACCACTATTTTAATGGAACATTGTGTTATTATCCCGTTAAAAGTAACAGGGTTTTGGAGAAGTATGAACGAAAATTATAAAAATCTTCTTGGTGTTTAAACCTCAATTTTAAACATCAATTTGAATTTTTCTCCTTTACTAAAAGAAGTATGAAACGGAAGGAAATTCTTGGTCCAACTGTAGAGCTTGGTAGCGTACAGATAGGAATAAATAAGTCGAAATAAGAAATTAACAGCAAAAATTCATAATTTAAAATACCATCATTTCGATTTAATGTATGAACATACAGAAATTTTGGAATTTGTTTAGATATAAATTTTTATATAATAGATAAAATTAAACGTTTTACAGCCGCAATCTGGTGTTCTATGAAATTATTACGGGGCACCGTAAGCTACTCTGCCGAGGAAACATAATTTCCTATGCTATAATTGTACCGCTCTTTTTGATGTACGATCTTTCATACATCATTTTGACAATTTGATGCGAAATTTATATATATTTATATTTATTTTACGACATAAAGAAAACTGGGTTTCGAGATAAGATGATTTTGAATTACGACTTTCGAGCTGGAACGAATTAATTTCATAAGTTGAGGTAGCACTACACTCCTTATATGAAAAGTATTAATTGTCGATCCACGTTCAAATTATAAATGCAAATATTTTCAGTTTTTATGAGAGAGTAATTGTCGAAAGTAAAGTAGGTGGATGAATAAGTGTTGATTCCAATATAAATACTTAATATGGTCAAGGAGAAGCGTATGGACCAAGTACGCTACTCATTATTAAATCAATCTTGCTGAAATCACATTCACCCACTCTAACCACATCACGCCAATTTTCTCACCATAACCCCCTTTCCTTTTAGAGGAGGGTTGTCCATAGCGCCACTAATTTCCTCCTCTTAATTGCTTTTTACGCGGTGGCGCTTTCTTCATCTCATTGGTTATTCTACAGCCAGGAACCTTTTTGGGAGCCCACTTCGAGGATTTTCACACCGTTTCACTCCTATCAAAAGTATGGTTTGTTTGAGTGTAACTGAAGAGTACTTAGCGGACATCATTTAATTGAACCTCTTCATTGCTTACGGGCTCTTTTGATAAATGACGAAAATACTTTCTTTTGACTCACTGCTTTGCCTCACTCACTCACTCACTGCTTTGACTGAACGCTTTGCATCTCCATCTGCATAAATACCCTGCAAGCCGCCTTTTGGCGTGTGGCTGAAGACGTAAACACCAAGCCTTCGAGTTACCTTTTTAGTTTATTGTTGTATCATTCGCGGAAAGTATGAGTCCATAAAACGACTAGTCCTAGCATATTTTTCTCTTATGTAAAGCTCATTTTCAGATCGCCGGAAGTAACGAAGGATGATCGCATAATACCGATTAAGTCTTCCGCAAATGTACTTTCTTTGGATTCACCAAGTAATCGCAGCCTAGCTTCTAATCTCCTTTCGTGACACCTTTAGCATTCAAAGAAAATTATTCAAGAGAAATTTATCCACGCTATATATCAAGTATTATAATTTCACATTTTAGGTTATGTCAAGGGATAAATTATAATACGTAAATTATGAAAAAAGCTGTATTATTTTTCTGAAAATTGAAAAAACGAAAAGTTAAGAACTCACATTCGTTGTTAATCGTATTATTGAAAGTATTACTATGCAGTCCTATGTTATCGTTGCTTGGATTTTCTTATTATCAATAAGAAGTATTCATAGTAGTTTTACTTCACCTTTATTAGACTGTAATTAAACATTAAATTAACTGTTTTCTAGTTTCTTCATAGATTAATTTTAATCAACGAAATTTAACGTCAGGTTTACCGCTGAAAAAACGCAATATGAATGTCGGTTTTTGAATTCGGGGACTACAAACAGAATAAAATTCGTATTCGCGATTTCTAATATTCCCAAGTTTACTGGGAACGCATCCTTCGCGAAATAAACGAGTTTCTTTTGGAATGTTTAATATAGTTCTACAGGTGTATATCTCTCTAGGACTCGTTTATTTACAAAATAATAAAGACAAATGATATCAGGAATATATTAGGGCCATGCTATTACGGTAGGAGAAAAAATAACAGCCACCAACTTTCTCTAGAAAACTAGATCCCGTTTAATCATCTTTTTTATTTTTCCTACCGTAATGAAATACCACAAAGTAAATCTTCTGTCAGTTGAATTCATTATAAGTTATTACTATTATAAGCTTTTGTTATTTTAACTCTCGTAAAAACTGTAACGTAAAACCAGACAAAAAGAGTTTGACGGCTGACAGAAATGTCACTCATTTAGATTCCGTTGATTGGGCTGACTAATCATGTACCCAACGCCCCCGCTTCGCTTCGCTTCGTGAAAGTCTACGAATAAATCCGAATAAAACATTCAATTACTCTAAACATTGATTGACATCCTCTCAGGGTTCTACTTGTCAGTCTCTGCATTCTGTTTTCTTAGTTGGGTTCAGGTGGAGTGCGAATGAATGTTAATCTGAATAAAGCATTGATTGATCTGTCGAGGAGGAGAAAGCTATCGTCTCAATTGAATAAACAGTTGAAATAACGAAGTAATCAGTAACAAATGAATGTTAAAGTTAAAGAAACAAAGAGAATAGGTCGGAATATTTAATATTGTGGGCAATGTGAGTAGCTTTGAAGATGAAAGAACACCCGTAACGTGTGGATACGGAATGTCAAATATCTTCCTAATTCTGGCTATTCTTGGAATTGATAGGTAGAAGAATGGCCCCATTTAAAGGGTCGAATGTTAGCTCTCATTCGTATGTGAACCTTGCCCGGAAAAGATACAAAATCAAATTGTAACAAAATGGTAATACATGTACATTATGACAAATTTAGTTACCCGCCAGTATTCCTTATCAGACACTAAACTCGTTTCATTTATATTTCTTTCGAGTGTACACTTCAGTATGTTGTCAGAAATTGTGTTCTCAAATCACAAACTTATCCTTTCCCTCGGGAGAAAGGACTCGCTATATGCTGAAATACAACTCCTGCCTCTTCGTTTGCAATGGTTTCGATGGGCCAGCCGAGGACTATGCCCGCGTCCTACACCCGTGATAAGAAGAGGCAATTTGTCAACAGCGAAGAGTCATACTGAATGCCTCCAGATAGAGCAACCGCTAAGAAATATTATGTACAGCGTATCGCGTCTTTCTCATTTGGATTTACGGTAAATGACCATCGATAATGATTCGAGGTTGGGATCACCCTTTCAACCCTTTGTGTAGTCCAAACGTTAGCCTTCTTTTGAGCCTGCTCCCTAGCACGCATTTACTGTTCGGGGATAAGAGCATCCTCGTAAAATATGCTTGCTTGGGAACTTGAGAAATCATTTCAGCGATCCATTGTATGCTCCGGGGATGAAAAATCTTGCTGTTGATTGTGGATTGTATATTATGGGCAAAATTTTCACCGTTCAATTGCTATTTTCAGAAAAAAATGGTGTGATTTGAATGGTTTGATGTTGTGATTAATTCCAAATGAAATTTTTACGATAACTGACCGTTTGAAAGCAATGATTTGATTGTACGTTATTTTTTCATCTTGTGATGCGTATGTTAATCTAACATAAATTGGATTATAATAGAATAACTGGACGATGCAACGATTTCAATGCTGGAAACATTTGATATTCTTTTGGTGCATATTCTCTGAAAAATTCTCATCCCTGCTTTGAATTACTGGTACACTATACCTCAGATAAGGAGGATTTAGATTTAGATTTAGAACTTTACCCCGCGAGCCGCCGATTGGCGTATGGCAGGGGGTGTATCAACACCAAATATTCGTAACTAATCTATCCTGTTAGCCTCTCTAATGCTCAGAGGAAAAAACGACCAGGAGTACTTTTTTCACAGATTTCTTACCCGGATTACATATTTAATCTAATTTCTTTTTTGTATTCGGAACCAAGAGATTTAAAAAAATATTGTAGAAACTCTCGGTTAAAAAGAACCGGTCTCTTAAACGGACCAAACAAACAAATTAAAAACAAAAAAAAGAATGTAAGGATGCATAGGTTATTTCAGCTCATTCGAGGAAAAATTATAAGGTGACGTTAGTCTTATTGAAAAGGAAGCAACTCCCTGTAATTCGAGCACGATTTTCTTTAATTTAAAATTCAAATTTCTCCAAATAAATCTGATGTAATGGAGCTCAACTCTGTGGAAGGGAGCCATACTAAATAAGATAAAACACTTGGTAACTTCAACAGGTATATTTTTTCAGAGGCAACTAATTTCATTGATATATCGACATCAGACGATCAGGCAGCATCACGCCTGATGCCGTCCATGAAACTAGTAGTCTCTGAAAAAATATACCTGTGGAAGTTACCAAGTGTTCATGTCTTATATAGTAAATTTACTCCAGTTGATTGTAATGCTAGCCATGCCTTTTTATTTTCTTGTTTTCTTTCTACATATTTTTTGGTATTACTTTTGTTGCTGCATCTGTTACATGATTACTATAAACTGGTGTTTGTGATCAAACAAATATGTAAATTTGTATGAGAAGAGAATAGGAATATAACGCAACAAAAGGATTATTCTGTCTAAGTTGAATTGGAATGGATCTTTCTTTTCGGTCTCATTTGAAAGGTAATGTATACTTAGAAACATAAATGAAGATATAAATAAACATATTTGAAGAGAAGTGTTTTTTTTTTATTCTTGCAATTTCGATTTCAAAACGATATTCTAGGGTGAATGAAAGAATACTTTCTCTTCTTTTGACGTCTCAATTTTGTGTGACCATTATTTCTAATTAAATTTTTTAAATGAAATGGAGCCACCGAATTACAAAATATAAGTAATTTCTTACGGGATTATATACTTATGGGAGTGATATTTTCGCAAAAGTAACGACTAATTTTAATCTTACTAAGCTTCCATACAAATATTTTACAAGAAAAGTGCAATAAATTATATTTTGTGTTGCATTCTCAATGCGTGTCTTATGGAATAAAATATATCGAACTAATAAATACATAAACGTGTAGCAACCACTCTGAAATTGGAAGTCCCAAGTTCGATTCCCAGCTAAGGCAGAGCAGAGAGAAACTCTTTCATTTCCTCATCTAATTTCAAGCTAGTGAACCATACGTTTTTCATCGCTTTTTTACGTGTTTTCTTTCTACATATTTTTGTTTTTGCATCTTTTAGATTATCACTACAAACTGGGGTTTGTGATTAAATATATAAGTTTTTACGAGAATAAAATTGGAACCCATCGCAACACAAAGGGTTATTTTGTCTAGACGTTGATGGTTTTTTTCCGTCTCATTTGGAAGATAATGCGTACTTAGAATGTGTATACACACACGTACTACAATAGACACACCGCCACAAAAGTGGAAGACTAGAGAGTTCGATTCCCTGCTACGGCGGTACATCTCTTTCATTTGTTCACCTAAAATCAGGAATGTGAACCGTTCGTGAATGCTGTAATTGTTAATTATTATAGTAGAAGATATTCGACTCCGATACTACCGACGAATAATTTGGAAAATTAAACATTAAACCCTCGGGTTTATATTGGCTTTGGATGTACACTCATCTGAAATCGAAATTGCACTACGTAAATATTCAGCAGTTATTACTTTTGATTTGCTTTTATGAAATGGACACAATTTTCACTCGGTCACCACATCTTCTGCCAAGTATCTTTGTGTGTGGAAACACGTGGAAGTCGAAGAAGAATCGGAAGTGAAGTGGGAGTGAAACCGTGGAAATCGGCGACGTTGCATTGTCAATTGCATCTTAATTACCGAGAGCGACGACCTAAGAGTGACGGAAAAGGGGGAAGAAAGCGTCGAATTCTGGGAAAGAAGACGGCAGTTTCAGGAAATTGCAGAGGTTGAGCCGACGAGGGACTGTGGAGGGAGTCCCGCACTCCGGGGGTCGTCCGACACTCGCTCGCTCATGGGCTGTTTGCTTAATGAGTGGACTCCGAAGAATGGCAGTGTTCACAGTCGTAAGAGGAGGTTTGCCAACGCATTCCGATATTTAGGATAGCTATCGGCTGGTGACTCTGAGAATGGGTTTGCGACAGCCTCTCTCCTTCCTATCGCTTATCTCTTAGAGTTGATTGAGAGAAAACAGTGGCGGCAGGCAGTCGTGAGGTAATTCGTCTTGTTGCAACTTAAATACCTTCACGTACGATAGACGGGGCACACTCGGGCGAGATAATTATGCCGCGCCCATTCCAAGAGGAATTTGGATAGAGTTCGTAATATTTATTTATTTTTATGTAAAGCCTACAACTGAGCAAAAGGCCATGTGGTAATAAAAGGAGGGGAGAAATAATGAAAAACTCTGCGTTGCATTCAACTCAGTACGGAGGGAAATGTCGAAGGCTGTCTATTAGCACTTTGTTTATAGACATTTGTTTTTATCTTTTTCTACTCTTATTATGAAGTGAAAGTTTTTAACTGGAAGAATGTGGGTATAGTGGAATGGCCGGGATGAGGCGATTCACTTAGAATAATTTTAAAATGTTATATGTTAAAAGACAAGTTTTTGTGAATTTTCTTATCTGATGGATTAGAGATTCTTAGAGTGTGACTTCAGTAATATATATATTCTTTTCATGTACTCGATTAAGTATAGTGACTGCTGCCTAAGATAGGTTTTCCTAAGGGTTTACCCCCTTTTAGTGCACATTCCAGGAAGATTTTAAGTGTACCTATCAATTCACACAATTTCATACTACCTAAAATGTTGAGTATATATGCGATGTAAAATTTATCAAAAATGCACCCACTGCTACCAGGTGATGTACGTATTTGCAGTGATAAATTTGTAATAATTTTAAAGTAATATAACAAAAAATACATACTTTATTTAGAACGTCAAATATAATACATAGTAAGACAGTTAATAAATAAATTATTATCATACATTAACTAATATACTTAATTTACGTTATACAAGTTTGGCAGTTAAAAGAATCCTTTTAATTCTATTTATAGCGACATTGTATATTGGTTTTCAAACGCCAAAAGTATTACAGTAAAAATTATAATTGCAGGGTATTAAATTTTTTTTACTTATATGCTACTCAGCATTGTGATTTCCGTTACGAGAGATGCGGATCTCTTTTTTGAACAATTCTTATTATTCAATACATTTCTGTTAATAATTTACTAATATTCATCATTTAACCTATTCTATAAACTTCATCCATTTAAAACCTTTTTTTTCCTCTTCCATCTGAATTGAAGGACAACTTTTCCGTACCGTTATATTCGAGTAACTTTTCAAGGAATAATCAAAGGAAATGAAAAGTGTAGAAAACCATAATTAACTCCTCCAATGTGTAAACGAATAAACCTCCTTTTTCATCACCCACGGCTCCGTTTATTGAATTAATGGGCTCTGCTTCAGCGATTAAAGAGTAATTATGACCCTGTAACAGAGATCTCACCATCCCAGGGGAGGAATCGCAATTGGCCAAATTAAGATTGATTTATTTTCCTGAATTCTCTGCGGGCAGACCCTCCGCGTTCTTTGTTGCCTCTTTTCTCCCTGATTTACATTTTCGTTCCCCATGGTACGATATTTAATTGAAGGAAACGATTTACATAAACCTAAGTAATTCCTTAACAATGGCCCAATTAAACAAGTGTTAACATGGAATAACGAATTAACATGGAATCTTCACCACAGTTTTATACGCCGTTTTTGCTATTATATGTATACACTAAACCTTAGACGTATGTTGCCACTTGTACTCGCTAATTAAACTATCATCCTGAAATTTAATTCCCAAGTAACTTTAAAAAATGAACTTTTCGGCATGTGGCAGTGAGTGCAAGGGGTATATTAGATTACGGTAATACACTTTTCGCGGAAAGAAACAAATTCAGTTTAGCATTAAATTCCACAACTTTTCTCGCGTAATTGTATCACCTAATGTATCAGTAATCTACTGTCTTCTAACTCCTCTTTTCTAAAGAAGGAGCAGCTGTCCTTAATATTATCATGCGTTCTTCCATCTATTCCTATCATATGATCAGAAGAATATTGCTGAGGCTTACGGTTCATACTCAATGTCCTTTGCCCTAACTCCCTTCAAATTTCTCAACTTTCATTTCTAAAATACCTCTTAACTGGAGAAGTGGGTGTAACTTCATGAAGCCGATATTTATCATCAATCGAAACGGAAATGAGTAAAGGAAGTCCATTTGGTTTGGTAATTTGGTAGTGATAATTTTACTTGGGGATGTTTCGGCGGGTGAATACGAAGAAATCTCATTCTTTCACAATTAAGAATGAAAAATGTCGACTAGGAATCGTATACCCGTGTGACTTATTCTTTTAATGTGCGTTTATATAATGAATAAGTTCAGATAATGGACTTTCACAGATGATGTGACCGATATAATGCTGTCTATGTTACTTAGGCCGTTGTGATACTGCGGAGAGGATCGAGGGAATAGATACTAGAACGAATAAATTCAATTAATTTTTTCCGCGAACAATAGGCGAAAGTAATGGATTAGGGGAGTAGAATCACGGTGCATGCACCCCCTGCCACATGTTGGAAGGCAGCTTGCATGGTACTTACATACACATAGAGGCTTTTTTATAGTGTTACGTGAAAGTGAAAGTTATTTTATGTGGTTAAGATCTATCCTACCTTCTAAATTATATACTTCAGATAGAAAATTCCGTGTAAGAGCGAAACATTTCATATTATTACCACAGTAAAATATATATAACTTTTGAAGGACACATCCATTGCAACAAGAAATACGAAGGATCGTTTTTAAGTGCATATTTTGCGTCGCTTCAATTACTCTTCCTCTCGACCTTTCGGGTTGAGGCAATGAAAAGAAAAACGCCGCTCGAGGACTACTACCAGTTCTGCTCCGTTGGAAACCTAACCATCCAAAAGGACTGGGCTCTAACGCAAAGTGTCCTTAGTTCGAACTCTGCCCTCTTCTGGCGTTGTTTGAGTTCGTCACGGGGCAGAGGTCATTGCTGTGGTGCGCGGTGGAGGAAAACGGTGCCTCTCGGTGAGTGCTTTGTTCACCTTTGATTTTAAATTCACGAGGAGGAGAGATTTAGATGTCTCTTTGGCCATTATTTGCTCTCGTGCCCTCGATTCATTTCGTTTCATTTTTCTCTTAATATTTGCTTCACTTCGAGCCAAAAGGTCTAGATAAAAATGTCGCTGGTGCACTGATATTTTTATCTATCACTTACATCTCCATCGATTACCTGCATGCCGCGTTTGATATGTAGCAAGGGGGGCAATTCGAGGTCTCGGTTGCGTCCTTCTTTTTTACCATAGGACTACCATAGGCCCCGTTTCACTTGATGTAAAATTGCTGCACACTTTAAAAGGCTCTCCTATGCGTGAGTCTCCTCGGCCTAAACTCTTTCGTGGAGTAGTTATATTTTCATTAATGCATCGCAAAATGACGCGTGGCATATGGCAGGGGATGTAAAATATGGAACTTTGTAATTATCTAATTGATATGTGTACCGTATACTATTAGGAAAAAATAGACTAATCATAGCAATGTGTTTTCGCTATAATTTCGCAAAATCTCTTTGACGACCCAATTCAGCACAGAACGGGCGTGTGAAACCTCTTAGTGTGCCACGTAATGTGATAATCGTATGGTAAAATATTCTTCAAAATTCGCATTACGTATGCCCTATAAGTTATGCGATTTTTTATCGTTTAATGTTATCTTGCAATGAAGATTTCTCATATTTATATATATTAAATTAACTCAATGAAATATTCTTTTTGGTGATCACAATGTTTCTAGTAGCTATATGATAAATTTATATATTTAACCTGTATTTCATTTTATTTGATATTTTTCGATGTTCAATGTCTATTGGTGTGTAAACTTTTCCATTTTGTTATATATGTATATATTTTTTTTCATTTTTCCTCCCTTTTTTATATTATAGAAATAATTTCCTTTATTTTAAAATTAAGCCGTTAATATCATTAGGTTTCCCAGGTTCTTCACACCCCCTTCTTGTGGGTGTTTTCCTGCTGTGGTAATATTTTCCTAATCTCTTGACATAGCTTTTTATTCACAAATAGTTTATTCCTTCTTTCCTCTCTATTTACTGCTCTATCCTTTCCATTTTCTGTTTTTACTTTCCATTGCAGTTAAATGGGTCAGGTGTAAGAAAGGACTTCACAGTTTCGATCTCGGTCTCAATAACGACGTTTCTATTCTATTCTAATTAACGAAACGCTGCTCACTGAGCCTTTGTGCCCCGCGAATCTTGAGTCAAAATTTTAGTGTGCCGTGGAGTTTTTCCCAACCTTACTGGTCTAAAGTCCCACTTTCTGTGTCTTCAAGGCAAACAAATCCCTCCAAAGTGTAAACCGCTTGTCCTACTTACTGATTTAGTTTAATATTGTACGATTACACAATATAAAGCAAAACGGTTCATTTAAAATTAAATATCAACTTTTCCGAGTCCTACCATACCTGCTCATACGTCCCACGAGTAAGACGCATCCCGGCGGTTAGGAAACACTGCCGTGGAAGACAAAACGTTGATAAGCGCTGTCATGAAAGACGACCTCCTGGGGAAAGACCTTGGCTTCCTCTGAGATTTCGGAAGCATTTTCTTCGCAATCTAATTTTCAAGAGTAGTAAATATTTGGAAATGAAACAGCATTTTCTTATAAGGAGCCGAACTTCCCGTTGATTCTTAATGGGGCAATAAACATAGATAAATAAAATACTATTTGCAACTAAGCAGACTCTCAAAAAAAGTAAGATTGTTATAACATAATTAATGATACAGAGGAATAACTGTTTACTCGATACATTTTATCGCTTAATGTATGTGAATACATATTGACAGAAGTTGGGAATCCTTGAAAGAAAGGAGATTAGAGGCTAGGCTGCGATTGTTAGATAAATTCAGAGGAAATACATTTTCGGAAGACGTAATTGGTATTATACGACCCCCCTGCTACTTTGGCCGATCAGACAGTGAGCGTAAAATAAGAGAAATAGACGCGAGGACAAGTCGATTTAGGAACTCTTTTTTTCCGCGAACGATACGCGATAATAATAAATTAAAGAAGTAATTCTACTCTTGGTGTTTACACCCCCTGCCACACGCCGGTAGGCGGCTTTCAGGGTACTTATATAGATGTGGATATAGAAGTTAGTAAGTAGAATGGATCTAATGGACTCAGGTAAAAATCTCGGAATCACTCTTACTAAGTGAACTTAAACTCGAGCACGCATGTCCGTAACGTCTAAAGAAAGGAACTAAAAAGCTCGGTTTTGGTAGAAGTAGCTGTGTCGTTAAAAGTTCTCCAACAGATAAGGTCGTTTCGCACGTAAGCTCCCACCGGGAATCGAACCCGGAACAGCTTTCACTGAAGTGGAACGCATTGCCCACTTGGCTATCCGAGAGCCCCGAAACTTGGTTTACAAAGCGCATTGTAGGTAGATGCAATGAAAAGGCTGAAAGCGATGTTATATTACCTTAGTCAGGCCCCATCTGGAATATGCGGCGAGTATATCGGACCCAGCGGATGAAACGCACACACACGAACTCAAGAATGTGCAACGCAAGGTGGTGCGATTTCTAAAATAGTGCTACGATAGAAAAGCAAGCGCTACGCAAGTGCTCTCAGACGCTGGTTGGGAATCCTTGCAAGAAAGGACATTATAAGCTAGACTTCGATTGCTTGATAAATTCAGAGAACGTACATACATTTGCGGAAAATGTAAACGGTATTATGCGACCCGCTTCTGCCACTTCGGCCGATCCGACAATGAGCGTAAAATAAGAGAAAAAGATGCGAGGACAAGTCGTTTTAAGGAATTATTGCTTCCGCAAACGATGCGCGACAACAATTAGCTAAAGAGGTAACTCGAATGTTTGGTGTTTAAACCCCCTGCCACACGCCGGAAGGCGGCTTGCAGGGTAATTATGTAGTAGATGTTGAGGTTCGCTTTTGAATCTCCTGGAATGTGCAATCGAAGGATTTCAACTGAAACAAAGGCAAAATTTGACCAAACGAATTTCGAAAAAGACATACCGATTTATAAATCCATACGGCAATTAACTATTATGAGTACATGACGAAATTTTTATTTTGCACCTAGCTCTTGCTGAATTTCTATATACATGCCTCAAAAGTTTTCCCTCTTCTTTCCTCGAATGTCTTATTTTACGCCTCCTTGATTTTGAAATAACTGTCTCCCTTTAATATGCAAAATATAGCTTATTAAGAAACTTCTAATGGTTGTAAATGCAACCCAACGGTTTGTCATCGTGAACGAAAATGTCTAAATTATCATTGAAAAATATTGCTCGATGCAGCATGGAAAGACCGTCCACCTCGTGTTGATCCGTTCTGAGGAGGTATACTTTTGCGTCGTATTTATTGCACTTGAGTGACGCAGATTCAATTGATACTTTGGTATTGATCTGTCGCTTATAAGAAACCCATTCATACCCAATGAAATCACCAATGGAGGGGAAATTCGACAGACAACGAGCGAAAAGGACTGAATTGGCAACTGTGGTCGTATCGAAAGGCCGGAAAGAAAGGCCGAGGAGGGACAAACTTGCTTTGGAAGAGGGGAAAGTGGTAGGGAAAGAATTAGACCTCTAACTAACCGAGGGGAAGGTGTTTCGAAGGTTGGCGGAAAAGGGCTCCTTGCGTTGACGAAGTTAATAACGTAGGGTGAAACTCCTTAAATACATTAAGGAGCCCACAAAATCGCTATCAAGGTTTGGAGCGATAATTTTATAATGTAAATGCATTTAAATAACGGTTAGCATATTATCAGCGAACGAGTTATGACTCATTCAAATACATGTGTTACTAATTTATTGCCGCGTCACTCACTTCTGTGTTGGCCGCCTTCATCTACATCTACACATGTGCCCTGCAAAGCCGCCTTTCGGCGTGTGGCAGTGGGTGCATGCTCTGTTAGTCTACTTCTCTCTCCGATAGCTGTTGGGTATCCTTCGCGGAATGTACAAATTCTAGAAGCGACTAGTCCTAGCTCATATTTTACTATCTATAACAAAGTTGTGCCGGCCGCTACAAATGCATTTGCTTAAGTATTAAATCTACGCAAAATCTAAAGTCTATGGAAGTTGAAATTTAATGAAATAATTAGTGAAGTCACTTAAAGCTCACTTGTAGGAAGGGAATGGAACAATACATTTGAAAATTAAGTTTGAAGCTATTTCAATATAAATGTTGTTAATGAGCAAGCATTTTTGTTATCTATCAGTATATTTGAGGCGTTTGGTATTCTTTATACCTCAAAAAAGAGATGATGTACCGACGGCCTGAACGTTCTGAGTTCAGAGCACATAATAGCAGGTACATTTGAAAAAATTGACAATTATTTATCGTAACCTAATTAAAAAAACAAAATTCTCATAGAATGAATGTATTTTTCCCTATAAATTTTGTGGTAAGAAAAATTTTCAATTGATTTTGTATGAACCGTAGAAAATAAATAACTTGAACCACGTTAAATCTGTGGCCCACCAACCCATTGTCATCTCTCATTTGGAGAGACAAACGTGTACACCCCTTGTTCGAAATCTTGTTCTTGATGTGCACTTCCCATTATGAAAAATTAATGTGATTGCGAAAAGTTTGCACGGGAAATCTCAAGGCTAAGGGAAGTGACTATGAGCAAGGTAAGAAACTTTTAAGTATTTAGTCCCCCTGGGTGGGGGGATTTCGATACACCTCTCCGTGGGATAAGGAAAAAAGGATAAAAGTCATTTTTATTATAAGAGGATGATTTATCTTTAGCATCTAAACGAGATATTTCCGTAAAATAAACATAAAAAATTGGAAAGATCTGCTGAAAGATAAAGTTTTCTTAAAAATGCAAATTTACGTTGCCATCCGGAATTTTGAACCTGTCATTAAAGATTTACATTTTTTACCCATACTCCTTATTTGTTCTTTTTCTGTAATTCGATCCATTTTCTCTTATGTCGATCCCTCAAGCAACTCTTTTACAATCACCGACTTAAATATATCTTTACTTCTATGAACCGCCATTTCTCCGTATCTTAGAAACGAATTTTAAAACATTCCTTTTGGAAAGTAATTTGATAAGGAAGCGATGTAAACGAGTTTTCTGAGGCCTTCTCAGTAAAGATGTTTGCCTTCCGCGAAGAATAATTGAATTCTTTTAGCAGTTTCTTATTTTAACATTTCGTATATTTAGTCTGGATGGCATCCTGTAGACCCAGTTTGCTCCATCGCTACTACGAGACAATAAATGTATTTTACGGAGCATTTCCTTTTAAACTGAATTATTATTTTGCGAAAGAAGGGCCGAATAGAATGGTTGCGGATAGATGCGAAATGAGATCCAAAATATAAGTGTAATGTGATCTTAAATTGGACATTATGTATCACATGGAATAGGAGTAAACGGTGGAAATAAGCACTCATGGAGATCTGGAATGTACTTTCACATGACAAAAGAATTTTTTTTCATGCTATACCCTTCCTTCCTCGAAGTAACGCCCTAACATATCGATTTAATTCGTACTTGCTCATATTTATCACTTGAATAAGCCATAACACTTGGAGAAAATGCATTCTTCCTCTAGCCCTGTGGTCGGCCCATTTTCCGTACTCTATGAAATAAATTCTTCTTCAGGAACATCTCTATGAAAGGCGTTGAGTGAAGTGAATTCTTCTCTTCTGGACTTATTACTCTCGAAAGATGGAAATGCCATTAGATGATGAGAAATTCCTATCCATTTGAGTGCATTCCTTTAAAAATTTTAACGGAGAAGATTTTATTAAATACCTTTACCTCAAAAATGTCCACCAAAAAGCGACGTCACATCCCCAAAATTAGCAAAAATACTTCTTTTAATCTAAAACTCTTAATTAACTTAAACCATATCTTGCCACTGCTGCATAAATATGCCTAAAACGTGTTATAAGAAAGAACACTTCGTAACTTCCACAGCAGATATTTACTGACTACTTTCGTCAACCAATCGGACATCTTCGGATGAAAACTTCGGGAGTTGACATCGCCTAATGAGGTCTATTTGTTGACGAAACTAGTCAATAAACATTTACAGAAAAATACTTCATAAACCATCAAAGAGTCCAGTACTATATGGATTGATGATAGCCTCTTCAGGGACCGTAACAGAATGAAGAGGTTATCATCGATGGCGAAATGCGTATAGGACTGAACTCTTTTTGATGGTTTATGGAGTATTGACCCGAGAGTTTAACTCAACCATCAGTGGTATAATCTATTCTAGTCAATAAAGACCTGCTGCGGAAGTTACGAAGTATTCTTTGAGATGTGCATGAAGTTCTACGAAGTCACGGTTGGATATATTACTTTTACTCTCATAATCGTTTACAGGATACAAGATTAAGAATACCAACCAATTAATTGGATTTGGTGTCTAAAAATTATCAAGTAAAGCATTATGGACACCATGAACTAGAAGTAATTTCTCATTTTAATCAGTAAAGTTGAGGAGTGGAAGAAATTTGGGTTTATTTTTAATGGAATGTAGAATTTAATGAATCAGTTGCTCTTTGATATATTTAATAGTTATTTTTCAGATTCGCCAAGCGAAGGTATAATAAAATAGGATATAATTCCTTTTTAAACCTCTTGCAAGACCATTAATTGTTTAATTCTAATCGCCAATTTTTACATATGATACCCATTTTATTCTCTGCTTCTCGATGTGCAGTGGTAATTGCATTGCCATAAGTAATTTCTTGGTGATAGCTCACACTCGCTTCTAACGTTATATGTACATATATGACCTTAACTCTCCGAGATGTCGTGACTTAATCGTTAAATCGTAACTTTTAGAACAGAAATCGTTAAAAATTCCCATTCCTTAAGTTTTTATAGTCTTTATTGATTACATTTCGGACTAAAACTAATAGAGTTATTGTTTAGTTTGCGGAAAAGTTTTAATACGCAAGGTATCTTGCTGGCGAATATTCTTTGTGTGCGAACTCTTTAAAGCTGATATTATAAATCTGATAATACCTCATGGTGTTATAGTTCATCAGTTTTTTAATCGATCAATGAGTTTCCATTAATGCAATTCATTACCACAAGGTGGATAATTTTAACGTATGATGCTCTCCTTTTTAATAATGGAGCTTACGGTTTAAACTCCCTGACTGATTGCCTATTTATCTTAAATATTCAAAGATTTAATGGATTAATGCACAATTGAAGGGATTTATTTTATTTTGCTTCTTTTTGAATCCAAGTATAGTGCGCTGGCATTCAAGGTCGCCTAATATAGTTTACTTTATGATTTAATCACTCTAATTTCACTCCATACTCTGTATTGAACACCATTTATATTTATTTTAACCCTACATATTTTATCTAAAGATATCCTTATCATTTTTCCAACCCGATTGCATCGTGGCACCTTAAGAATTCACACATTAGAATATTGTATGAACCTTAAATCCAAATTTAGGTCTTATCCTATACCGATTATTACTATTATTTCCGTATTTCTTGCTATGATGAGAGCATTCAAGTATACGTCATCCGTTTTCTTAGACAAACTCCCAAGAAAATTAATTTCCGCCCTAAAAATTCTAAAAATTCTTCCTAATCCTGTATTCCAAAAGAAAAAACAGATGCTCATGCGAAAAACTCCTTATTTTAACTTCTCCTCGCAATTCTGAGCATCTCAAGGATGAAATGAAATAAACGCGTGCATATTTTACACCCCACGTGACCAGTTGTTCTCTCTGCGAAGACTCCCAAGAGGTTTACTCGTTTGGAAACAGAAGGCGAACGTTGAATGAAATATCGAGGGACCTTCTTCCAAAAATCTCGGATTAAAAACCGACTTAAATATTTAACTTAAGGGAAGTCCAAAGGCCATGCATAATCTTTCCTTCGGCAAGTATTAACTGGAGAACGAGGTTACGGGAATAAAAAACTCCTTAGAGAATAACGAAGGCACAGATAAAAGGATGCTTTGGTTCCGTTTGGAGGTCAGGATAGCCCCCTTAGAAAAAATGCGGTTCGTAAATGGGCGAGGATGAATAGGGAGAATGTTTTCTGTGCCCACTTCCCGGATGCGAGGGAAAAGAGGATTTGATTCCTTCAGACACATATTTGGGGAGTGGAAAATCCAACTTATCTTCCATGGGAATTCCCATCGTCAACTGTTGTGGACGTCCTTCTTTGAGCAGTAGACGAACCCCCGTCCTGCTTAGAAAGATTTTTCTCTTCTAATTTTAAGAGAATAATTTGCGGGAAGAGAAACATGGAAGAAAAATTGATAGGAAGAGAATAGAAGGATTAAGGAAGAGGAAGAAATATGGTTCGGATCAAAAGCCTCCGAAGAAAGTGCATTAATATCCCTCTACCATGCGCCACTTCACCGTCTTCACCGAGCTAGTATTCTATAAGCGGAACAAATCCACGGAAATGAGTGCCACTAAATTGTTACTTTACGAGTAACAATTTAGTGGCATTCCATAGTAGTTAATGGATGGCATTATTCAAAATCACTCATACCTCACTATCTTTCATATCATCGCAGCTATGAAAATAACTGAGGCAAATTCTAAAGAAAGATGCATGTTTCTCTATACAGAGCCAAGAAAAAATGAAAAAAAATCCCTTCATCAAGATATTATTAGATCGTGAGTGCTTCCTTCTTATTTGTTTGAGTTCCCCCTTTTACAGTCACCTGTTTTTATTCACTGTGAATTCATAAAAAGATGAAAATTCTTCCTAAGCCAAGAACGGGAAACGATGCTACGCATCCTTGCGTAGGCCCCGTAGGAGTATATCTCTAGGACGTGCTGACGTCATCATGTAAACGCTGTGGATCTCTCTGTTTGGAGAAGTCGCGAAAGAGGAGAGTTTTAAGAGCGTCGATGTGAAGAAAAGAAGTTTTCTATGTAATGGTATAGAAAACACCGCAGTAACGGAAGTTTTGTTTACGACCCGCATGGCAATGGAGTCTTTTGTGGCAGCTTCTGTGAAAATATCAAATTGCTCCTCATTCAATGTAACACTTCTAAAATGGGAAGGAAATGGAGGACAGCAATTTTAAAGACGAACATTCTGTTTAAACCCATTCCGATCATTGTTTTATTAAGAATCTTATTCAATAAAATTTACTTTTACATCACCAATGCTCTGTTCAAAAGCCATCTTTAGGATTGTTTAACATCTTAGGGATTTCGTGTATAAAGCTACGTGATATGAATATAGAGAATTGAGGAATATTTACTCTGACATAAAACATATTCGAATATTTTTCTAACTAATAATTAATTTCTACAGGGGAATCCTTAAATATATAAATAAATAACAAGATATCGTACGAGTAAGATATGTGCTTTCTCGCTTAAATGAGTGCTTCCTAAAATTCCGTCTTCCGCGGCACACTTATTTATGGTTTCAAATGTTGCGGCACACTAAAATATCCAGAAACTCCACATAATCCGTGCCGAATTGCAAATGATATTAGTAAGAACCCGACTAAGAGTTAATATGTTTTAGCATTATTATGACGTACTTCTGTTAAACAAAAATACATTACAAAATACTGCAAATATGTTTTATGCAGGGATGTAACCAGGATACATCTATGAGAGGGGGTTTGAGGTAGTTGAGAGAGCGAAAATGTGCTTACCTTACTGGGACCGGTATAACCGTGCTACATCTTACATGAGATGTTAAAAAAAATTCCCTTAAAAAACTAATTGGATAGGAAACGAGGAGATTTGTACGGTTGTGCGGTAAGGTAATTGAACTTTCCGAGTTTAGGGATATAGATTGTGTTATCTTCCTTAAAGAATTTAACCCTCTGGGAAGCGGATTTAACTCTGAAACCCCCCTTTCGCTACGCCACTGGCTTTGTGGAATCATTTCAAAAATCATAACCATCGGATATTACACGGCACACCAAATTCTGAGTCTCGACACACCAGAATTCCGCGGCTCTCCTTTCAGAAACCACTTAAAAGGGGAAGTTAAGCCGTTTCTTTGTCGTTTATTAAGGCGGACATAACTACTTTTGCTTCCCCTTATGTATGCCACTATAAATGCTAGTAATATAAATAAATGTTTACATTTCAAAAGTGATATACATTAATCTCTAAATCAAAACTTTTCAAAGTTTCATTTACTATAATACGTCCCTACTCTTCCAAACGGTATGGCAACAGAAGTTTTTATCCTTCAATGGAAACTACGTAAATCATTGGACTTCGTATAAAGATGACCTAGCACGAGGCTATTTTCGCAGTATGAGGAAAAAAACGAGATTTGATTGCCTCATACGCAAACTATATGGAGAGGAAGAAATACGGCGCAGTGTGGAATGTGAATTGCATGGGTGATTCCATTAGTAAAAGGTTTAAAGGTGTCCATGCATCTAAAGACGTACACCTAAGAAACATACCAAGGAAAACGGACTTCAAACAGACAGTCCTGATCCTGTCAGACTTCATTCAAGTGCTTTTTCCCCGAGGGTGTTACATGTATGTTTAAAAATTATTTTAAAAGTTATTGAATCTGACAAATAATGACTTCGGTACATAAGGACCTATAAAGTATAACATTTGAAGTGCTTTTGCATATGTATTAAATCGCCTAAAGAGAATAGATTTTGTACTCGCCAGATAGAGAGTACATTATTCCTGCTTCACCTTCTTCTCAAACATTATGATGCATCCTGTCATGAAGTGAAAAAATTTTGAAACTGTACATGATTTCATTAAACAAACCTTATGGAATTTCAACAATCGTTTTGATCTTCAGTGAATTTTGTATTTGACTTAATTAAAACTCAAAGAAAAATTGAATTTATAGAAAAAAGTTTCCCTGAATTAAGGGACCTGGAGGGATAAAAGCCAACATATTCAACAACATCTATTTTATTTCTTCCTGTGGAATGTAATTTACGACTTAAGGTATAAAATATGCACTAATTATGGTGTACAACAAATCGTGTGCCATTTTATAAACATGTCGTATTGAAAACAACTGTTTCAATGACATAATTTTATCGAAAAATACCTCAATGTATGCTGTGTAAGGAAGTTGATAAAATGTAAGTACACACTTCAGAGATACTTAAATTTGAATTTATTGGGACATTTCTTTAGCTGACATAATTGCAATAGGGTCGTATGCATCTCACGCGGATCAAGAGGAAGCTGAGAAAATTCACTAAAGTAGCTTTTGAGCAATTGGTATCGATCATAAACAATAATACTATTAAAAGACTAACCGCCCTATTTTATGAGCTATTTCATCGTCTCTCTTAATGTGTTCGTTGAGCAGCGTTTCATAAACTCTTCTTCGATCGGCAAACTTTATGATTTGAGCATTGTCTGGACGCCTGGGCTATTAGATGGGTTCGAATATATGAATTTCAAATATTCTAAGAAGCATCCGAGTGATGGCCCCTTCCAGGCGAGGAGTACAGCAGTAACTGAATTTCCATAAGTAATTTCTTGGTGACAGCATCCTAAACTCACGCTCACATCTAACGTTATACATATATGACCCTAATTCTTCGAGATATCGTGACTTAATCGTTAAATCGATACTTTTACAACAAAAATCTTCTATTTCTTACGTTTTTATAGTCTTCATTGATTACATTTTGGACTAAAACTAACAGAGTTATTGTTTACTTTGCGGAAAAGTTTAAAATACGCAAGCTTCCAGTAGAAAAAAATGCTCGCAAAGCACTTCTCTATGCAGGACACAACAGTTTCTATAATGTAAAATGGTTATTATACGGCCTTAACTTTAGATGAGGGATTAATTCTAATATGATTTAATCCCAAGATGGTCACATATCTTTCTTATCCCATTAAAAAATATAATATGAGCGGTTATTGATTAATATTTATGCAAATCGGTCATTTATATTAAAATTCAATTTATACTAAATGAGTTTAAATTCATCGAATATTTGTACGCAATAAAATTCAGTAAATGTCAATTTGCAAAATGAATTGCAAATATTCTAAGAAGTATCCGAGTTGAGCAGAGAGATAGCGCATTTCAAGTAAGCAGGTGCTGAGTTTCAAAGATTTGCAGAGCACTTCCTCGGTACGCAGTCTGAGAAACACTGAGGTGTTTTGGTGATATTACCATAACAAACCTTCGTTTTAGGTATCCTAGTTGCAAAACAACAAAATCAATATGACCTAAAAGAGGCCATGCTTAATACAATTTTGAATTCTGAATTGAAATCATCGACAAATTTGAATTACTGAAGGTAACAATTCAACTACAGGTATTACATATTATTCTGAATTCCAACTTTTACTTCGCTTAGCTGAGCGTAGCAAAGGGAGAAGGCCATAAGTGAACTTTGTGTTTTTGTTTCAACAACACTACCGTGACATTTAATGTTGTGAGCTAGCTTCGCAGTTTGTTGGACGACCTGTCGTGACGCAAGAAATTCACTGTTGAAATATTCATCAGTTGCTGATACAGAGTCGGACGGAAAATGTCCGATACCTCAGGGATCTCGTGTGTGACATGGGGTACCTATATTTACTTACGCTTCTAGCGGAAGGTATTCTGTTTACATGGATGCGGACGTGAATTATTTCTCGAAGGCGTACTATGTTGTACTGTATTTGCTCAGAAGTGCATATTAACCTGTACTGTACAAATTCTTATTAGACTAAACAATTACTATATTATTTTATGGAGGAGTTACATCTAGAACTGCTGATTCAATAAGAAATTTTGTTCAAAATATTATCTCAATTTAGCTGCGCAAATTGTAACCATTGATACTATGGATGTAGTCGTATATGATTATTAACTTTCACAGTTTATCTCGTAGTCAGTTTCCAAATGCGATAATATAAAAAAGAGAATCATTTTTATAGTATTTACTTGATATTAAGGAAACAGGAGAAAATGTTGAGTAATACTACCCTTGCAAATTAATTTCATTTGCGTATTTTTATGAGATAAGGTCACAGTTTATTTATCAATTCAATATTATAATCATCATGTAGAATGGAAAAAGTAAGGGGGTGGATGGGAAAATAATTACAGAGGCGCTAGAAATGAGCGGGAAGGAGAGGGTTTTAATTGAAGTAATTAAACGTCGTCAGAGGAAATGGGTGGGCGTAATATTGAGAGGAGAGAGATTGCTGAAGAATGCGATTGAGGGTAGAGCGCCAAGAAAAAGGGAAAAGGTAAGAGGAATGAAAAAGATGCTGGAAAATATAAAGGGCGGAAGAAGTTTCCAATAAAATAAATGAAAGGCATTGAAGCATGGAAAAAAAGGGGCATTGAATAGGGAATATTGAGGCAAACGAACTTACAAAACGTAGGAAACTTATGTTTGTATGCATTATAATCTTTATACAGGATATTAATAATCCTTTCACGAGGAATTTTTTGTTCTTTTATTAAAAAACCCATTTTATATATCTTTTTGTATGGTCCCTGTATATATTGACTCAGTATGATTTATTTTATTGTTTTTATTGAGTTTTACCGCTTAAATATTAGAAGCAATTCACATTTCTTTATTTATGAAATACGAATGAAGTTTTTTCCATGAAGTTATACCCAATAGGAATTGGTTTTGAAAATCACACACATTTGGGTTAGTGGCTAGCTGTTGATAAGATAACACTGAAATATTTCCTTTCGTATGAAATAATCTTATTATCAAAGGAAGATTTGATTACATTTTCGATCTCAGAATTATTGCAGTTTCTTGTTTAAACTTCTTCTTTGTTATCTTTAATTATTTTTTCCCAACCTATGACTTATTCTTCTCCTCAAAACAACTTCACCAAATGATGAATTGCTGGAGTATATTCCGATTTAACTAAAAGTTTCTATGGCAAAAGTTAAGGTTTTTTTTTATGTGGAAATCGGAGGAGAGCTGCGGCAGAAACACCGATACTATCACTTGAGTAATGTATGGAATGGAAGCTGTACTTGTGGAGTTAGAGGGAGTATAGCTGTATCTAAGGTAGCTGTCGAGACGCACATACAGAATCTTTAGTTTGAAACATTCCTTTGTACAAGTTTGCAAGAGAACTCGACTCATTCTTGATGTGGCACATTATGGAGAAAGATATTAAGATTTATTCATTGGGTAACGATGGAGAGTCCGCTGGCAACGTTATTGGTTAAAACGCAATTTCTTTTTAATATGTTATTGACTATTGAAGAACGTATATCATCTATACAATAGTAGCAATACAATAATACAATGCAAACCTCCTAGCAGCAGCAATGTAATATTACAATACAGCTGACTTCTAGATACAATAATTCACTTTTCTAATGCACATATCTCCTCTTCAAATGGTAGATTTTCACGTAATTCATAAGTTACCTAGTACAACGTAACATATATTACCATTCGTTCCCTAATTGTCATTTCTTATATGCCATACAAGTTTATTTCATCGCTCCTTAAACATCTTTGCGGCTACCTTAGCCTTCCCGTTGACAAGTCCCCACCGTACCTCACCCTAAACTCTTACCATACTCTTGCTTTACTTACTATAGGCAATTCTCTACTCCTCTTGCACTTCGTCAACGGCTAGCTCCTTCGTTTACGCAGTTCTTCATATTCTGTTTTTAAACTCCTTGTGATTTTTGGGGAAGGCCTCAAAGACTTCTGCAAATTATTCTATAACAGCACAATTAAAATTGAAGATTTATTTATATTCTCTTGTTGCTTTACCATTTTACTTTTTGTGTATGATCTCCCCATACTCAAAGTCATGATTTTCTTTGTTTCGTTGATTATTCCTAACTTCAAGATATGAGTATGACGTAGGATGGAAAAGTAATGGGTTAATAAGTATAAAAAGTATGGGCCGATAGAAGAAGAAACACAGAAGTGCTAGAGATGTTCGGAGGAGAGAGTTTTAACTGAAGTAATGAAGCTTACACAAAGGAAATGGGTAGGTCAGATATTGAGAAGAGTGGGATTGCTGGAAATATTATTGAGGGTAGAATGCAAAGGGAAAAGACAGAGGGGATGACAAAAGCAAAAGATGTTAGATGACATAAATGGTGGGGTAACTTACCACGAAACGAAAGAAATGGCACTTAATAGGAAATAAAGGCACATGAAGCCGCCGAAAGGTTGAACATTTATATAATGTGATGTAACGTTTTATTCTAATTAAATGAACTCCCGTCAATACATGCAGCTTACCTTTAATTCTCTCCCCTGTAAATTTCCCGATCCTAATTTTTTTCTTGTTCCGATGTTGGTCGGATTGGGTAGGAAGAGCTGGAGGGAGTTGAAAGTGGTTTGACTGAAAAAGTATAACGGAGGAAGGAACAAAGAATGTATTGTAAAAGAATATATAAGAAAAATATTAAAATACTGAATGGAAAATAAAGGAAATACTTGTTTTATAGCTTAGAAAGAAGCTATGTTTGCCAACGAACGAAAGAAATTGCATCGGTTAAGGAATCTCATTGTATACCAAAGTTCTTCTCACAAATTTGCTTCAAACGAATGGTCATTAGCTGATTTTGCGATTCACAAGACAAAAGGTGTGCAAGGAGTGTGAATTTTCCCAGCAATTTTAACGAATTAATTACAGAGGGGAATATTTGAGTTTCAGCTTAGTTCTCTCAAATGAAAATTTGCTCTTTTCCCTCTTAGATTATGAAATTTAATTTTGGATGGAACGTAATTTTAGTAGCTTCGCCATTCTAGTACTTTTAAAGACGGAAAGAAAATTAGAAACGTTTTTAATCCCGGGCTTGAAAAGGCCTGCATCAGCAAGTTTCTTTTTCAATTAGCAGAGATGTTTGGGCCACCCTCTTCATATTATATGCTCCTTTTCCTCTGCATTTGATATTCCCGAAAACATTTTTGAATTAAAGTAATTTCATGCTGCTTTGTTTACCCAGAGACGTTAAATTTAGGAGAGAAACGTTTAAGAGGAAAGGCAATGGTGAGCATTGGATGGCTGATGGGCCTTTCAGTGTTCATGAAATAATTTCATCCGCACGCATTGTGTTAAATGAAAATATAAGCTTGGAATAAAAAAGCGCTAATCATGAATAATAAGAAATTCGGCGTACGTTGTAATTCCGTAAGAATTACAACGTACCCATTAAAAATGGGTACGTTGTAATTCTTACGGAGGAGAAGTGTTAAAATACCCATTCCTTTGATTTCTTCTCCTTTGAGTTGACTGAATTATCTTCATTATATTATTTATTATTTTATTTATTTTAACCGCGGTAATGCTGTTTCATCAAGTAAGTAGCTCTCAGAAGCATTAGAATTATTAAGCATCAGTTGATGTTAATATTAATTTCGGTATTATAACCCTTCTTGTTTTAAATAACTTTATTCATCCACATCTACATGTGGCGAGTTTATGGGACCCAGCGGATGAAACGAACGCTCGCGAACTCGAGAAAGTGCAGCGTAAGGCGATACGATTTGTTAAAAACTGCTATGATAGAGAAGCAAGCGTAACGCAAATGCTCTCAGGAGCAAGTTGGGAATCGTAGCACTTTTTAAAAAATCGTATCGGCTTGCATTGCACTTTCTCGAGTTCGCGAGCATTGGTTTCGTCCGATACACTCACCGCATATTTCAGATGGGGCCTAACTAACGTAATATAGCATTGCTCTCTAACCTTTTCATCGCATCTACCTACAATACGCTTTATAAAACAGAACTTTTTCGTTGACTTACCATATTTTTTGAATAAGTGTGCTCCGATTACACTTATTTATTAACTATGAGCTGTTCTATATTCTAGGTTCGGTAAATATATTTAACATTTATAAAACTTATTGTCCGCGTCATTGCACAATTTATGAACATAAGTTACCTTACTTTGGTATTAAGTTTATTCTACATTTCTCTGAAACTTGTTCTACTTTTGGATGAAATCTATTCTACTAATGATTGAATTTTTGTTCGACTTTTGTATGAAATTATTCAATATTTACTGAAAGTTTTACTCTAATAATTTTTAAAATACACTCTTTATTTACTTGTCAATACTATTGTCTGTAAAATTGTATTGTATTGAGGAATAAGCCCCTGTTAAACTTATTATTACTATTACCTATTTCTCTCCGTGCTATTTGCCGGACGCCTCAAATTAGGTAAACGCTTACAAGCTATTTTTCTATCTTCAGGGTTTATACGTCATAATGACTAAGATGACATGTTAAGGACATGTACAGTCGAAGTGTTTTCGATGTCTTTCGAAGAGATAGTAACCCACATATACAATATATGCGTGTGTAAGCTAGCGATTGCATCGATCTACCAAATGTATTCAAAGGACAAATGTTTAATAACATTTTGTTTTAATCAAAACCTCTCAAAATTGATGGAATTATTTACTCGTTACATCTGTGCCACGAATGTCAACGGCGGAGATAAATTTTAGTTCGTCAGGATAAAGGATACTTAATTTTTTTACGCATAACACTTAAGGGCGATCTTTCACCCCTTCATCTTCCGCAACAAGAACCATATCTAGGAAACACAAAGGTTTGCAGAACAAGCAGGTTGAATCCTTTTGAAGTCCGAATATGAGCAAAGCGGCGAGCAACTACGGATTATTCAAAGGTGCCTTTGGAACTCCAAATCGAAGGTGCATCCAAGTATAACACGCGGTCCACGAAATACTTGGCCGGAAATCGAGGAATCTGTGAGGAAATTTGAGGCGAATGTGGTTTAATATCTGTTGGTAAGTGGGCACAGCGGCACGTTCAATGATCGATCGCGTGGAATATTCAAACAGTGCCCTCTTTCAAGATATAGGTGGAAATTCTATCGGCTTTAGACTTATACGTACTGCTATAGCAAGGTATCCTAGACAAAATTTTCGCACGATTTCTTTGAGCTATCTTCTTTTCAATCGCTAATTTGTGTAATCCATTTAGAGGCGTAGCCTAGGGGTGGGGGTTGGGGCCCAAGTCCCCCTATGAGAACAGAGGTAACAATAAACCCGCTCTTGGGAACTTTTATCGTATTTTTGTTCCAGAATCCCAATGAATAGACAGTCGAGAAATCAAGAATATACTCTCTAGAGGCGTAACCAATGAGTCAATATATAGATTGACTACCGAAAGGGGGGGTTTTGGGGGTCCAAACCTTCCCATGAGAACAGATCCAACAATAAACGAAGGCATGCGAGAGAGAAGCTTCCCGCAATTATGCCGTACAAACACTACTGGAGATTCGCAGGGTATGCAAGCTAAAATAAATCAGTTTACATTTTCATTAGATTTTTGGGCGGTAGAATCTGCCCGTGGATCTTAGGCAATTCAATGTTTATTTCGTGGCTCTAAACCTCCCACCCTGGACAGATCCTGGCTACACCACTGAATCTATAGGTCATTCCATGGGATTCCATAATAGATAGAATCCTTTGACCTTGGAGGAATAAAAGTTTGACTACTTAGTGCCCGAAAAGTGGGAGACCTGGCTTCCAGTCCGTCTTGTCGCTGTCTTTCACATCTGTTATTCCTAGAACTATTTAGGAGTTGAAACCGGTCGTTTCTGTTTTATTAAACCTCTTGGGATATTTCCAGTGTCATTTCTTCCTTCTTTAGATTTTGGATTATTATTTATTTATCGTATGTATTTAGATCTCAATTTTCGGGAAAGTTAACGATCACTTGTATTTTATTGTGAGGGAAAGAAAATTTATTGGTGGCCTACGTACGAAGTGACCTTAGCTATCGAAGCACTTTTAAAAAGACTACAACTGTTACGAAAATTTAATATAATTTCCTCATTCCAACAGGTTTTGGCGTGAGGAACGCTCTAAATAAGAGAAAATTGCATTAAAATGTTTTCTCATACGAGCAATAAAAGAAAAACTTATGCTTACAAATAATCGAAATACAATTTTCATTCGAAATATCGTAAAGAACAATACGGTTAGGTCAGTTAAGCATACAACTCCCAAGGAGCAATATTGAATCATATTTTACGAGACTCTCTGAAATATAAAGAGTACTTTGTATAGTACCCTGCGGAAGTTTTTAGAAAGATATACAAAAGCGTACACAGCAGAAGATGTTCAGGGATAACGGGAAACGTGAGTACATAGTGGGACCATGAGACTCTCGGGCAGAAAGGTAAGCAAACATTATTTCATGACTTTTTCGGAGCTATCGATTTGTATGGATTATGGAGTCAACAGAACGAGAACTCTTTTCGTGCATTTTTGAAAAGGCACGCGAAACTTCGTGAAAGGAAGTGCAATTCCATGGGATTTAAATACTTCGGCAAACGTAGAAAGGCAAAATTTTCCATTCGGGGACTTTTAAGGCCTCATCGAAATAATTTTTGGAAGATTTGCAGATGTGAGTTTTATTCAACGCAGGTACGCGCTTACGGGCAGAATACCGCGGAGATATTTTCTGTCGGTCTTAATACACTCGTGCGCATAGTCTATGCTTCGTTGACCAATCCACGATGGAGCCTTTGCAACTGTTTGCAGGAGCCGAGGCTATGATGGCAATAATTGTCTGTTTTAGATTTCGACGAGTGGGAAAATTCTTAGGGAGAAATGTTTACCTCTCCAGGTGATTTTGAGCTTCATTCATGAGAGGGAAATACGTTCGTAAGAATTTATAAGCGTCCACTTAGTATGGCAGCGGAATTGGGGTGTGTCGAAAGAAGCGCATGAATAAAATGAATGCTCATAGAGTGATATGCGGGGTGCATGTGAGGAAAATGAAAGGAAAGGGTCGGAAACGATATATCAATGAATTTAAGTGGAGAAAAGCGAATAAACGGCAGGTGATGTTGAAAGTGGCAAAATCAGTGGCGTTCAGAAGTATATTTTTATGGTAAACGTTTTGAATTTTCATCAAATCTACATTAGAGATATTATCCAGAATCATGAAAATTGCAAGAACCTTTATCAGTCCGACCACTTAAAAATTTTTCTTAACTCATCCAAAAGTTAGAAAGGAGTTATCCTTTAACAAATTCATTGTTTGACATATCACAACGTGGAGATTGATCGCAGTAGATTATTCTTGTTTCAGCCTGAAATCGTCACAAAAAAACCCAAGAAAAACACTCCACCTTTCCATTAAATTTAATGGAAAATATTTATAAGTTTTTCCGTGAGATTCTTAGACGGTGTTCTAAAACCGAAATTTTATTATTACGAAAGATCTCTCTGTATGAACATAAGAAAGTCTTTCGTTAGTTGATGGGCGATATTTTTTCACCAACATTTATTGTTTGATTCTTGATTTATAAAAGAGTTTATATGTTGCATCTGTCTTTGATATATACTTTTTGATTAAACGAGCAAGTACTGAATTATGAGTTATGTCATCCCTTGTCTCTTTTTTGACAACCCTTTGAATTCCATCGTATAAAAATTACCAACTATTACATCTATTATTTATTTTCTATAATAGTACTTTGCAATTGATCAGACGGTGGGCTGGTAACGTTCCCTTTATTGCCAATGACAAGTCTCTGTTGCTCTTAGTTCTTTTCCGTGGAAATGAGAGGCTAAAGAAATTGTTTTTGACATTGCATATTTATTCATTATTAGTGTGATCGTTAAAGGATATTAGGGCGACTGTCATATAACGCGAGATAACGAAAAGAATAATTAATGAATATTAGTTATTTTTGTCATGGATTGGAAAGCATCAACAGGAGATTTCCATCAGACTTTTTAAGATTTTTTCTCGGTATTATATAATGAGACCATCTGCGATGGATCTCAAATACAATTTCATGGGTGATTAATCTGGGATCTTCCGCAGCTACGGGATTCCTCATCAGCGAAAAACATCTCAATCCCAACGATTATCATCGTCTCATACGTGTTTGATTAATGACGTTGTCGTTGAGGCGGACCTACGTAGAATCTGCTTTGTTATTTTGACCTGATTCCAAATTTTGGAACATTAAGAACGTTAAAAGAATTTAAAAAAGTAGACTGATGGAGGAATTAAAGGTGAAACATACTTTGGAGTTAAATGGGATATCAAATCGTCGGAGGTTTTAATAAAATGGTTGGGATTATGGATGAAAACGTCATTTTGTATTCAAAAGCGGACTTTAAAGGATTTCGTGATTCGCTAACAACTAATTTTCCTTTGTATAAAGCGCGTTCGATGAGTCTAAACACAGAGGATGCTTGGAATTTGTTTTTACGGAAAATGCGCGACCTCATGGTTATTTTTTTGCCCTTCAAATATTCCAAACAGAGCAATGATCCAAGATGGTACAATAAAGATACAAGAAAAGCTCTTAAGAAACAGAGACGTCTACACTCGAAATTAAAAGCCTACACGAGGAATTCAAATAATACCAACACGGATCAAGTAAAGAGTGAATACAAACAAGCGAAATCAGAAACAAAGCGAACCATGCGAGATGCCCTCCGTCAATTCAAAAGAAAGGTCTTATGCGAATACTTAGATGAAGATCCTAAAGCCTTTTGGTCATACGTGCGTGAGGTCCAAGGTAAAAAACAAACGGTAGGTTCATTAAAAGATAATAGCGGTAACATAATAAACGATGCCAAGAGCAAAGCAAACATCTTAAATGATTTTTTCCGTAGCGTATTTACGCCCAACAACACAACGGGTACACTACCAGAAATCGATCGGTCCGAAGCCATGTCGAATATCACCTTCAGTGAAGACGGCATTATTAAACTCTTGCGGCAAATTAAACCTAATAAAGCTCCTGGTCCTGAAGAAATACCAGCTCGTGTATTCAAGGAAGTTGCGGAAAGCGTAGCCCCCTTTCTGAAAATAATTTTCGAAAAATCTATGAACGAAGGAAAAGTTCCGAGAGATTGGAAAATTGCGAATGTTACTCCAATATTTAAAAGCGGCTCAAAGGAGGATCCAGCGAATTATAGGCCTATATCTTTAACGTCACTGAGCGGAAAAATAATGGAACATATAATAGTTAGTTCCTTAATGGGTTTTCTCGACACGTCCAAATTCATAGTGAGTAACCAACACGGTTTTCGTAAGACACGATCCTGCGAGTCTCAGCTAGCGTTGTTAGTTCACGACATTTTGAAATCGGCCGAAAATAAAAAACAAGTCGACGCGATATTTTTAGATTTTCGGAAAGCATTTGACAAGGTTCCACATGAGAAATTATTGTACAAATTACAAGTTGCAGGAATCAATTCACAGGTAATAAATTGGATAAAGGACTTTCTCACCGATAGAGAACAACGAGTCGTGTTAGATGGTGTAAGTTCCAATTCGGTTAAAGTGACCTCGGGCGTACCACAAGGAAGTGTAATAGGACCGTTACTATTTTTAGTATACATCAACGACCTTAGCAGTAACATTAATAGTAAAGTTAGGATATTTGCGGACGACACGGTCATTTACAGGGAAATAGGAAACTCAGAGGATAGATTAACCCTATCGTGCGACTTAGATAAAATTATGAAATGGTGCGATGATTGGCAATTAGAACTCAACATAGATAAATGTTCAGTAATGAACTTCTTCCCAAGGAAAAATAATGCCAACGATTATACGTACAGGCTCCAAGGTAAAACTTTATCAACAGTAGAAACGGTGAAATACCTTGGAGTAACCCTCACTAATAACTTAAGCTGGGGTACCCACATCCATAAAATATGTGGTCGAGCGCTTAGAAAACTTGGATTTGTGAAGAGAATTGTCGGTAGAAGCGATGAAAAAGTCCGTGAGAGATGTTACGTTGCGTTGGTCAGGCCTCACTTGGAATATGCGTGTAGTGTATGGGACCCTGCAGAGAAGTGTTGTATTCGGGAATTAGAAAAAGTGCAACGGAAGGCGATACGTTTTGTAAAGAATTGTTACGACAAGACAGTGAGTGTAACGCAAATGCTTCAGGACGCAGGATGGGAATCTTTAGAAAATAGAAGGCTTAGACAAAGACTAAATCTCCTTGATAAATTTAGAGAAAGCACGTTCGTAGATGATGTAGCTGACATAATGCGCCCCCCATGTTACATAGGCCGTTCAGACACTGCGAGAAAGATCAGAGAAATAGATGCTAAAACGAATCGATACAAGAATTCATTTTTTCCGCGAACGATACGCGAAAGTAATAGATTAGCGAAGTAAATTCAGTAAATTCATGGTGCTTGCACCCCCTGCCACACGCCGAAAGGCGGCTTGCAGGGTACTAATGTAGATGTAGATTTTATGGCATTAAATTCTGACATTGAATATTTACAACGCTCTGTTGCGATTTGGAATTACCTTAGGTTGTTGGAATAAATGAGGTTACTTAACAAGACGGATTTAAATTATGGATCATAGAGCAATGGTTTCCTAACAGGTCCATATCGACTGCTAATGGGCGTATATTCTTTCTGTAGAATTTGCACAGTTATTTACTATGCTTCCTTTAATGGAATTCTACAAGGTGAAGGATTCTTCGATTGATGTCATTCAAAATTCTTCAACAGCAATTAAAAACTAACTCAGTAGATTAAGATTAGACCACGAAAAATCCATTGAATTGAGAAGAAAGTTGATAAAAACTACAATTGGTAGATAAGCATTGTAGAATACTGTTTTTTATGAGACACCGTGCAAAAACTTTAGCCTCTATTTCACGGGTGATGATTTAAATTCTGAGATCCAATACTGCAATCGTTGATAGCAAAATGGTTCATAAGAATTTTAAATGAAAGTTTCAAGTTTCCCTTTCATCCTAAGGAAGCGAAAAAAATCCCAAAAGAAAATAAATTCAAATGACTAATTGCTTTCAGGAGAGTGTCCACCTTGAACATACTAAGAGAAGGTAAAAGAATTGAAGGTCGTTTGAGAGAACATCGGTCTAACTGTACTCTTTGGAATAGATAAAGTCGCCTTTACAGAGATTTACATGACAGTGAAAGGAACGGAAAGGGAAAGCAAAATATCAACTAGCCTTGAATCGCAGTATTTAAGTAAACACAATTTCCTTTCCTATGTTTTTATATAGATTGACTAAAATTAATAGTAGGGGGTACTGTGTCTTTAAGACAAAACTACGTAATAAAAAACAAACCGACCTTATTTGTCAAAGATTAGGCAACAATGTGACGAAATTCAACGATAGAAAGTTACACTAATTATCCTCTTGAATTGTAAAGGTAGCGTTTTTTAAAAGAATATTCTCAGAACAATTTTTAAATATAACTTAACAAAATATTTAAGTATGAAGCTGTATTATGACGCGGACGTTTCGTAGCGAAAACTTAATTGAAACGAAATACTGAATTATGAGTTATGTCATCCCTTGTCTCTTTTTTGACAACCCTTTGAATTCCATCGTATAAAAATTACCAACTATTACATCTATTATTTATTTTCTATAATAGTACTTTGCAATTGATCAGACGGTGGGCTGGTAACGTTCCCTTTATTGCCAATGACAAGTCTCTGTTGCTCTTAGTTCTTTTCCGTGGAAATGAGAGGCTAAAGAAATTGTTTTTGACATTGCATATTTATTCATTATTAGTGTGATCGTTAAAGGATATTAGGGCGACTGTCATATAACGCGAGATAACGAAAAGAATAATTAATGAATATTAGTTATTTTTGTCATGGATTGGAAAGCATCAACAGGAGATTTCCATCAGACTTTTTAAGATTTTTTCTCGGTATTATATAATGAGACCATCTGCGATGGATCTCAAATACAATTTCATGGGTGATTAATCTGGGATCTTCCGCAGCTACGGGATTCCTCATCAGCGAAAAACATCTCAATCCCAACGATTATCATCGTCTCATACGTGTTTGATTAATGACGTTGTCGTTGAGGCGGACCTACGTAGAATCTGCTTTGTTATTTTGACCTGATTCCAAATTTTGGAACATTAAGAACGTTAAAAGAATTTAAAAAAGTAGACTGATGGAGGAATTAAAGGTGAAACATACTTTGGAGTTAAATGGGATATCAAATCGTCGGAGGTTTTAATAAAATGGTTGGGATTATGGATGAAAACGTCATTTTGTATTCAAAAGCGGACTTTAAAGGATTTCGTGATTCGCTAACAACTAATTTTCCTTTGTATAAAGCGCGTTCGATGAGTCTAAACACAGAGGATGCTTGGAATTTGTTTTTACGGAAAATGCGCGACCTCATGGTTATTTTTTTGCCCTTCAAATATTCCAAACAGAGCAATGATCCAAGATGGTACAATAAAGATACAAGAAAAGCTCTTAAGAAACAGAGACGTCTACACTCGAAATTAAAAGCCTACACGAGGAATTCAAATAATACCAACACGGATCAAGTAAAGAGTGAATACAAACAAGCGAAATCAGAAACAAAGCGAACCATGCGAGATGCCCTCCG
>KZ308596.1:82692-103213 GCA_000376725.2 Ladona fulva
TCAATGAAGCATCTTTTAAATTTAATTTTTAAATTATTCGAAACGTTAATTTTTATTTAAATTCTAGTTTAATGTTTCGTTTCTATTTACGATCGAACCCATGGCGATAGCGGAAAATTCCATTGAGGTTAACCAATAAAATTAAATATTTGTTTACCATGACTGTTAGATTACATATATTTAATATTTAAATTAATTTACATAACATTTTTGAAATAATTTAGTGGTTATTTAAATTTATAAGTTTATTATATGTTCGCGGCTACAAAAAACAAAAGACTGGGATTAGCGCATGGACTTAATAAATTCATTTTCATGGAGATAATTGATGATTATTATTCATAGAAATTCACTATCATTAAAATAAAGTCACTCTTTAGATAATAACCACTTATTCAAAGTTTGATAGAGGTTACAAATCCATCCCCAAGCTAAGAATTCAATGTAATAAAGTCCCTGTTGCTCATCTACACACGCGACGAAGTTATGTTGCAAATAAATATAGTTATGAGGTTTACAATGATGGAATACGTTCTTTATAACATAAGTTCATAACGAATTCTTAAGCATTAGCCGACAAAGATTAACTGTATCGTACAATTCTCTCTAGAATTTAAGTACTCTTTCTATCGTGCTGACAAAAGTTATGTACTTTACTTATAAAAACAGGGTAACTCTTGTATTAACATAGGACTATTTTAGTCACAATTATGAGTCCCTTGAACCCTGACATATAATTTACTATATGATAAGAAATATATGAATGATTAATGCCAAATTTAGTACATAAATACACGCTATCCTCAGGTATAAAGAAATCTGCATTATTTTATCTGCTATATCGTAGAACTCTGAACTGTCATCTGTTATCTTTTGTCAACTGTCATTTTGTGTAGATTTAGAATAATATAAGCTGCCCTTCTTAAGGTTTAAATATAACACCACCTATCTACGCTACTGTTGCATGATACAAAGAAAGATTGTGGTTGCTTTTTATATATTTCTTATGAAATTTATGCACAGAATTGCTATTTATATTGTAATGGCGTTATGTAACATACTTTATTTACGATTTCCATTGGGTTTTCCTTCGTGTAGATAAATGATGTTCTAATTACGTTAATTTTCATGAAAGAAGATTCTGATTTTTTTGTTTAAATGTAGGAGGAAAATGTATCCTTCATCAGTCGATTTAAGGGTAAAAAGTTAACCAAGGGTTTGGTACGTCAATTCTCATTGTGTCTAATTATCCTCATTTTGTCTTTAATCGATTTGGTCGAAGAAGAAATTACACTTTAAGCTGAAGACTTAAACAACAGACCTTAAGTACGGCAGTCAACCAATCAATGTAGTATCTAGAAAAAGCAATTATAAGGGAATTGGTGTATTCAGTAGATTCAGAGGTTAATATTCGGATTTGAAAGTCTTGATTTATTTCTTAAATGTTCCATTACCTGAAGTTCGTAACTGTTGCTCGAATAATTGGGTAAATTGAATCTTTTGGTAATTTCTTTGAATATTCCGCACTCAACGATATTCAACGCTTTGGATATAACCAAATATTTGTTCAGTAAGTGAAAAACATCAGAGAAATAAACTGTCTGTACAGTCGAAGGCTGGTTTGAACCTCATCCTTCAACCATCAACTACATACAGCTATGGAGAGGGGATTGAGGCGACTAGGAAAGTGTGGAGTGAGGTACTTTGCCATTGCTTTACTCACTGAGATAGAATGCTATTCGCATAACGATTCCACGCATGAGAGACATAATGACATACAGGTACACTTTTCGTATCATTGAAAATGGAGTGAGGCTTCCTATGCAAGATGAGGAGTGAGGTAGTTTGCCCTTGGTTTATGTACTGAAACAGAATGCTGTAAGAGGTACAATTCCAAATTAGTGGAGCACAATGACTCTACAAGTAACACTTTCTGTAGAATTCCATAAGTAGTGAGGCTTACTATGCAAGATGAGGAGTGAGGCAGTTTGCCCTTGGTTTATGCACTGAGACTGAATGCTGTTAGAGGAACTATTACACGTATGTGATGCACAATGACTCTACGAGTAACACTTTTTGCAACACTGAATAAGAAGAAACCTTAATTAATTCAGCATAACTAATACCTTTGTAGCTTTTGTGTGATCACAGCCATGAATAAAACAGACACAAAAGTATTTAAAAGACACATTTTTCTCTATTCCGTACCACAAGACAGATGAAAAACAATTAGTTAATCACGATATGGTAGCAGGACCTACGTGAAGCAATAAACTACATTTAATCTTATCTAATTAACCTATTCTACAAATAAGGATTGTTTCAACCAACTAAACATACCGTACTTGCATTCAGTTCTTCCGTAACTGTCGGTAAATGAATCGTGAACGATCAATTCCCTTCAACTGCAGCGGGAATCCAATTCGTACACCCCAGGGCTTCGAATCCTTGAAGATTAATTCAACACAAACTATGAATTACATACTTTTTCACACTCATTCAAGGAAATCGCTGGATGCAGACTTGAGGAAGCACTGTCGACAACATTTTCCTCTTCCTGTATCCCAATCGATGTCGTAATTGTGGCACTTCACGTCGACGGCAAATTATCGGAACAAGAAAGCCACTCAGCTTGAGATCGCCATTGGAAACATGTTCTCAAGGCAACCACGTGGTGATTACGAGTGCCATTGGCGCGCTTTCGGAATTCCGATTCTCTTCAAGAAACTGACGTTCGTATTTGGCGTGTCAGAGGAAGTATGTCATGTCAGGTGACCGACATTTCCGGTTCCGGTTCTCGAAATGGCGGCTACTTCTGAAAAAATAGTGCTACGTTTTCTTGCGAGTGTAATTTGAATGTTGAAGACATCGGACGGAAGAGTTTAGATTGAAATATTCAAAAGGAAAATGTGTTCTTAACATAAAATCGACTCATTTTGTTATCAAGTGTTGTGAAAATGTGTTCCGGAGAGAAAAGTGCTTCGTTGTGTGTGATTTATAGCCACTCTTCATTCCTACTTGAGTGAAATTATGCATTTTATTCTCATTAATAACCTAAAAAGGTAGAAGTGGCTAAGTTTTAGGAGTGTAAGTGTGGAATTCCCTTTGTGTCATCAGAGAATTCGATGGAAAACTGTAGAGGAAAGACGAAAAAGGTATTCACTACAGAATCAAAGATCAATAACATTTCTCATCACTTAATGTAATAGCGTTTAGGAAAGTCATTATAGCCCCAAAAATAGTCTGCTAATATAGTTGAATTATCCCGTTTGTGTGAATTAAGTACTGTATCTCTTTCATTAGCACTAACGCGTTGATACTTGAATTCTCCGCGGATTGTGTAAAATCGCTCGTGTTTTTCGATCAATACTTCTTCCTACAATATGAGTATAAGTTGTGAATAAAATAATCCATCATTTCAAGGCATATTTTTGTGTTTTATTGAAAAAATACATTATAGCTTGCGTAATTGGGCAATAGGAAATTCGTAACATCGGTTTCTTAATTTTGGAAGTAAATTGTAACCTCTGTTATACTTTAAAAGGCGGTATATTGTCTAAAGAAAGTACAAGTACTTTTTTATCACAGAGGATTTTTCTGATAAAATATCATCAATTATAAATATAATATAAATTTATTGACTCCATGCGCTAATCCCAGTCTTTTGTTTTCTGTAGCCGCGAAAATATAATAAACTTATAAATTTAAATAACCACTAAATTATTTCANAATATTCAATATACATAATCTGACAGTCATCGTAAACAAATATTGAATTTTATAGGTTAACCTCAATGGAATTTTCCGCTATCGCCATGGGTTAGATCGAAAATAAATACGAAGCTTAAAACTGGAATTTAAATAAAAAAATCCTTTCAAATAATTTAGAAATTCAATTTAAAAGATGCTTCATTGAATTAAACACAATTTTATTTTTTGTAATTATTATCGTTAATTTTAAAACGGGTGGTCGGCGGGTCATGTGACATAGAAACCAATTTCGACCAATCAGATCGCAGGATTCGTCAGTTTTACCTTTTCAAACTCTAAATTTCTCATTTGGTGCGCATATTTCATCGAGTGAGGACTTGTTAGCAACTTTAGTGAGAGAAACCGTTAGAATTTGAATTTGAACGTTGGCGAGAAATTGGAAAGTTTGGTTACGAAGACGAAATGGTTAAGTGTTACTTTTTTGTTTTTGAAATATTAATTATATTTTTTAAGTAACTGTTTATTAAATGGCGAGAGGTAGGTTTTCCAAGGAATCAAGAGTTATGCGGTCGCCAGGGAGGACTTTGCACGTAAGGTAAGTTGCATAGAATACTTTCATCGGAATTGAAATTTTGGATGTCTCGTAAAAGAAATAAATGCTATTGCAAGATGAAATTGTAATTTCCTAAGTGTCTCCGTTGCGTAGTGAAAGTGCATTCCGATCGCGTGTCCATAAAACTGAAGCTAAGTTTGGTCGACGCGTAAATCAGTAGCGAACGTGTATTCTCTCGTAAAGTATTCGAATTAAATCGTACGCCCAATTAATTCGTGAATATCGGTCGATTGGTTTGTAATTCATACGAATTAACTAAGTTTCTCGTTTTAAGTTCGATAATCGCAACTCTCTGAGTGATTTTAGTAACTTGAATAACTGTTTTGCGCGAGATTTTTCAATTTGTCAGAGAATTATTTCTTTTGCCGTGTATTTGTTAAATTTTTCATACCGAACCTGAAATCGCGGATTTAAATTAACATCAATCGGCAATTGACCGTTGAATCTTAGCCAACTGATTCTAACGATACTTAAATATTTTATAGTATGAAATATTTTTAGTAATTGTGAGGTTACCTTTCACATATTTAAATAGGCATTATTTTGCGTGTAATTGGTGCGTTTCGTTCGCGAATTCCGTAAGATATACTTCTCATTATTGTTGAATAGTAACGCATCTTTCTCAAGTTCGTACTGATTATCTTTGGGAACGCAAAAGATTTTAATTAACGATTTATTCGATCATTAAGTTTTTCGCCGGATTTCAATTCCCAAATATGTCTCTATTTTTGCATTTCGAGTGGCTTAAAGCACATTCGTTTGTTCAACAGTGGACGTAACGGTTTTCCAAGTTTGAATTTTTACGGATCAGTTCTCATTGACCGTTCCTGTCTTATGTCATGAATATCCAAGTGAAATATTTCTTACATTATTAAATTTGTTAGACCCCAATTCTTGGAAATGGTTACTTGAATATTTTAGTGTTTCGCGTAACTATCGGGAGATAAAAAACGGAAATTGTTAACGGAATCTCTGATTTGAATTTTGCTCGTAATAGTTCGAAATCTACCTTGGATTTATGGTAAGGGTTTTAGATTGGAGTATTTGTATAAACAGAATAGCTCCTGCTTGTTAATAATTTTTCTATTTTAACTGTCATCGTTGCGTCATATTTTTCGTTGCTATTACAATGATATTCATTTCATAACCCAAGGAAGCGATTCATTTTAGTGTTTCGCGTAACTATCGGGAGATAAAAAACGGAAATTGTTAACGGAATCTCTGATTTGAATTTGTCTCGTAATAGTTCGAAATCTACCTTGGATTTATGGTAAGGGTTTTAGATTGGAGTATTTGTATAAACAGAATAGCTCCTGCTTGTTAATAATTTTTCTATTTTAACTGTCATCGTTGCGTCATATTTTTCGTTGCTATTACAATGATATTAAATTCATACATATCATAACCCTAGGAAGCAATTTTTTTTTCATTTCCTTCGTTTAAATTAAATTTGCAATTATTTTCCGAAACAAATACCTTTTTTTATATTTAAGTTTTCTTGTGTTCTGTTAGAAATGAATTTTCAGTGACCACTTTACAAATTAGAATGAATGCTTTCATTAACTATTGACTAATTCTCTGGAATATTATTTTTAATCTTTCATAGCCAAGTATCATAAGACTTCGTGGTAAATGAAATAGTGATTTGTAAGCAAAGGAGGTCCTAATTCAAAAGTGACGAGTTACAGTTTATGCTTGCCCATGTCTTTCGAGTGAAATACTAGTTGATTTGAAGTTATTTTCCAGTTTTTTATTTGTGTATTTCTATATTCCAAAATATTTAGAAAGTGAATATCCTTCTGCGAGGTCTATGTTTCTTTCGCGATTGAGTCACTCTCCTGTTTTCAAAGTCCATTGGAAGACATCGAAGACGACGGAGGACAGCGGCTCTCCGGAGATTTAACACAAGGTAATGTGGGCTTATATTTTCATTAATTTCCGATTTTATCTTCTTGGGCACGCGTTAATATCGGATGCATTTTAAAGTCTTTCTCATTTCGTTTCAATTAAGTTTTCGCTACGAAACGTCCGCGTCATAATACAGCTTCATACTTAAATATTTTGTTAAGTTACATTTAGAAATTATTCTGTGAATATCCTTTTAAAAGTAGCTCTATATCTTTAAAATGCTAGAATGCTTATTGAATCAACTTTCTATATACCAATTTGTCACCTTATTTCTTAGTTTTTCACTATGAAGGGCGGTTTTGTGTTTTATTGCGTTGTTTTGCATCATCTTTCGTCTGGTAGTTTGTCCGTCTTAAGGACACAGTATCGCTTACTATTAATGCCAGTAATTCTAATAGAAAACATGGGAAATGTGTTTACTTAAATACGGTTATCTTTTTTCAAGGCCTGTTTACCTTTCCTTTTCTGTTCCTTTTCACTGTCATGTTATTCTTTAAAAGGCGACTTTACCTATTCCAAAGAATACAGATAGACCGATATTCCCTCAAACGACCTTCAATTACTTTCCTTTCCTTTCGAAGTTCAAGGTGGATTGTCACCTTAAAGCAATTAGTCATTTGAATTTATTTCTCTTTTGGGATTCTTTCGCTTCCTTCAGGAGGAAAGGGAAACTTAATACTTTTATATTAAAATCATATAAACCATTTTGCTATTAATTATTGGGGTTTTTTGATTTTATAATTGAAATCATCTCTTACGGGAATTAGACGCGAAAGTTTTCGCATGGTTCCTCTTAAAATCGTAGTACCTCCACGATCATTCTCTACTAGCTGTAGGGTTTACATTTCTCCTCCGAAATCAATGCCTTTCGCTTGATCTATTCTTAATCCTCTGCGTTTAAAGTGCTCTTTTTCTTAAACGGGTTGCGTGTTGCAGTTATAGGAATATTAGATCTTAAAAATTATATTTTCTTCGAGAAATTTTGGAAATAGTATGCCTTTCTAAATTAAAGAAACAATTTCCGTCTCTCATTAGCCTATTATTGGAAGGTGATAAGGACCCGTTCCTAGGCAATTCCGACGAATAGTTTATGGTTTTGAATATCATTTTATAGCAAATCACAGTCCAGCCTTTAGAATTATAACAGAAACAATAAAATTTCTGAACATGTGTAATTTCTGACGCATTTACGTATTTGCTTGATTTCAATACTAAAAAAATTGAAGAACGTAACTATCCTAAGAAATTATCGTAATTTATAGATGAATTCATTATGATGGCTATTAGTTTTCGAAATTTATAGTAAACATATTAGAGGACGGATTTTAAATATTTCAAATTGTGTTATTCAATTACTTTTATCGATGTTGACATTTACTTAGAATCACTAATGTATGTGCTTAACTAAGTTTTGTATTTATAGTTTCTTTGAGGCGCGTAGTTACAATTGTTTCGCGAAATAAACTCCTTGTCCGGGTAACTTGAACTGTATAGCATGTTTTCCTATTAACATATTCTCTGATTTATTTTAAATTATTTAACTAATGCCTCAAATACTTGTGACCGTCTTTTAATTGTACTACTATTATTCCATTCTGAATTTATGACGACTGTCACAATCGTCGCCCTATATTTAACGCGTTTTTACTATAACAATCACAGTTGGAACTGCACAAATAATTCTCTTTATACATGTTATGGGTCTGTAAATAACCTCCAATCATAAGCCTCAGTTTTCTACCTGAAGGTTGACTTTTCCGTGTTTAGCTATTTACATCTTTTAATTGATTCTTCTTAAGGGTTTTTGCCTCTTCTTTTAGGATAAAATTAGAACATTAAACTTTGAATTACTGTCGTCTTAGACACTTTTCCTATTAACAATAGCATCATCCATGATTTAAAGCCATTTGCAACTTAAACACAGTCAAAAGTTTTTCTGTGTTTCCGACCATAAATAAAACTTACAAACTTGCTCTGAACCCAAAAATACTTTTGGTTTTCTGGAAACAAAAATATTCTAGTCATCGTAAATATTATATGTATAGTAACTGTTCCACCAATATTAAATACCTTTTACAATAACATTATTTCTAAAAAACTTCAATTGCATTTTTCCTTAGATAATTTCGGTAATACCTCAAAATACAAATCTGCATTTTTCTTGTGGTGATTTATACTATGCGAGAATGTAATGACACATATGTAACACAATTCAGTTTCAATTGCTTAATTTTGTCTTACAATTTAACTAACGACATTTCAACTAGCAACTATGATCTGTTTATCATAATATCATTATACTTTAATGATAACTGTCGATNTGGTGATTTATACTATGCGAGAATGTAATGACACATATGTAACACAATTCAGTTTCAATTGCTTAATTTTGTCTTACAATTTAACTAACGACATTTCAACTAGCAACTATGATCTGTTTATCATAATATCATTATACTTTAATGATAACTGTCGATTTTTTTAATTCTTAAAATGAACTGCAGACTTCATACATTATGCTTGTTACAAAGTTGATTTACATAAAAATGGTGATAGTTTTACATTCTTCATAGTTTAATATCAGTTTGTGAATCATTAGAAAGTTTATTTGAATCAAATTAATCATTTATCGGAGTTTTCTTTAAATGGCAAATTAGTAGTATTTAAATAAAAATTTAAAAATGATGCAATGCTATAATTAAATATTCTGTATTAGTAAACTTCTATACTAATTATTGTACTTCTTTTCTTACAGTTCAGTATAGAAACTTAATCTCCTGATCGTGTCCTTCTGTGAGTACTCTGATTCTTTCCTCTTTACTCTACAATCACATAATGTTCAATTAAATCTAATTATGAAAAAGAACAATCTTTCTATCAATAGCAGTGCTTTCTTAGGATACATTTCATTCTAATATACGTCTATTAGTTCAATAACATTTCAAACTTTGCAATTCAGCCTCATGTATCTTTCTCTTTGGAAACAATTAATTAAAACTTTAAAAATAAAATAATTATGGTCAGTAAGACCAGGATTTCTTTAAACAATTTGCAGTTCTTTTTTGCCAAATAAAATTTGAATGCATTGGAGGCAGAATTATGTTCCGGTAGCTTAGAGAAAAATGCATTTCTCTGTATTGACCACCTGCCCTGTAGGGGGCGATTGAAGTCATGCATCTCTCGTCCTTAGCCTCGCTCGAGGCCTATAGAGGCAGGCATCTCTTTCAGGGGCCTTTCTTTCACCTTCTTCTCCAGCGGTGAGGTAACTGAGTTCTCACTTCTCAGCTGGTCGCTCTTTCTCTCTATAAGGTCGGAGCTTGCTCCAGGACCTGTGGCAGAGGGCTCCCTATGCATGAATAGGGATGAACCTCAATGCACGTCACAAGGGACTGGGGGGGTCCACTCCTTAGGGCTTTAGGTTATCCCTCCAAACCCTCCCTTCCCCCCATCATCGGCTGAGCACGAGGAAAAGCAGGAAGGACGTCGAATCATCCAGCCCAGGAATAAGGGTATTGACACATTCACACAATTGACACTAAGGAAAACCAGGTAGATAGGAAACACTAGTAAGAAAATGCTTAAGGAAGGGGTAATAGGACAGTGTGTTAGGTATATCAATTCTTTAAGGATATAATTATTATAATAGTCCTTGAACTCTCTTATTTAAGCATATTAACCTACATTATTTAAAATCCACATATCATGTTTAGTCTGGTGATAAATCTAGATTCTTGATAATTGAGACTTTGACAAAGATTTCTAGGAAATAAAAGGAAAGTTTGGAAATATTGTGAACAATTTTCTATAAACTATAAGGCATTGCTAAATAGTGAAAATCTATTTGAATTTAATATACTTTTCAAGAGTTTTCATGTAGCATGATTTGTCACTACTTGATATGGGAAATACTATACTTTTACTCACACTTGATATTTCAAGGAATCTGTTTTAAGGTAGTTAAATAATAGAACACTGAAAATGCATTAAATCTAAGAACGTGTTAATCCAATCAAAGTAATAAAAAATATATACATTGAGAATATGTAAATTTTGAGAATTAGATGTTAGAGTAATCATAAGCAGCCGTAATAAATACTTTTATTTCCGGTCTTCAAAACGTTTTCTATATCTCATAGGAGTTATCTCAATTAGACAAAGAGAAAACGTTACGTTGATTTTGTTTTAAAAATTAAATGCTTGATGAAAATTTAGACAAAGCGAAAAAGAAACATACTATTTAATTACTCTGTTTACAATTGATTATGATGAGACCGCTCCGTTGTTGGAAGGGTAAGCTCTAATTATGATTAGACCGCTTAGTATTCGGAACAGTAAGCTTGAATTATTATGAGTCCGCTTTGTTCTTAGAATAGTAAGGTTAAATTATGATGAGACCGCTTAGTTTTTGGAAAAGAAAGCTTAAATTATCATAAGACCGCTATGATTTTAGATGCGTATGCGTTAAATATGACAAGACCGCTTAGTTTCTTGATGATAAAGCTTAAATTATTATGAGACCGCTTACTTATTGGAATAGTTAGCTTAAATTATGACGAGACAGCTTTGTTTTTGGAAGAGTAAGCTTAAGTTATGATGATACGGTTTAGTTTTTGGAAATCTCAAGAAAGTTATCTCAATTTGGGAAAGTAAATTTAACGTTCTTTTGATTTAAAAATGGTTAATGTTTTTATATTGATAAGGTTTAGAATAAGCGAGACAGAAACTAACTACAAACTATGATTACATAAAAAAGTTCTAATTCCTGATGAATTTCCAAAGTAATTAAGGACAAGAGTTAATAATTAAAACTGCCTAGGTTTATTCTGAGTTCGTTTACTTAATTTAGGAGTTCGATTAATTGATGATGCATTAGCTTAGCATTATGATCGATCCACTTGGATAATGATGACCTTTTTTAATTAATAAACCTGATAAATTAGAATTGCCTACAGTAATTACATTTCGGGTTAAATAAATAAAAACATTTAGGGACGAAATCATAACTTTATATACGTAATATAACATAAGAAAAAATAATCTTTGGGAAGTTAAGAAAATATAATCATTTTCCTTATAAGTAAGCTTAAACTTTTACAAGACAGGTTAGTTATTGGAAAGATACGCTTCATTTATGATAAGACCGCTTAGTTTACTTTGAAGTAAGCTTAAACTGTTACCTGATGGCTCAGTTCTTGAAAAAATACGCTTCATTAATCATGAGACCACTTAGTTTTCTTACAAGTAAGCTTAAGCTTTTACTTGATCGCTTAGTTTTTGGAAGAATACGGTTCATTATGATAAGACCGCAACGTTACATTACAAGTAAGCTTAAACTTATACCAGACAGTTCAGTTTTTGGAGGAATACGCTTCGTTTATGATAAGACCGCTTAGTTTTCTTAAAAATAAACTTAAACCTTTATTCACCCACTTAGTTTATGAATGAATACGCTTCATTTGTGATAAGATCGCTTAGTTAATTTACATATTAGCTTAAAGTTTTACCCGACCGCTTAGTTTTTGGAAGAATACACTTCATTTATGATAAGACCGCTTAGTTTTCTTACAATTAACCTTAAACTTTTACCTGATGGCTCAGTTCTTGGAAGAATACGCTTTATTAATGATAAGACCGCTTAGTTTCCTTACGAGTAAGTTTAAACTTTTACCCTACCGCTTACTCTTTCGAAAAATACGCTTCATTTATGATAAGACCGCTAAGTTATCTTACAAGTTAGCTTACACTTTTATCCGACCGCTTAGTTTTTGGAGGAATACGCTACATTTATGATAAGACCGCTTAGGTTTCTTAAAAAACAAACTTAAACTTTTACCTAATGATTCAGTTCTTGGAAGAATACACTACATTTATGATAAAACCGCTTAGTTACCTTACCAGTTAGCTTAAACCTTTACCCGACCGCTTAGATTTTGGAAGAATACGCTTAATTTATGATAATACTGCTTAGTTTAACTACAAGTAAGCTTAAACTTTTACCTGATGATTCAGTTCTTGGAAGAATACGCTTAATTTATTATAAGACTGCTTAGTTACCTTACAAGTTAGCTTAAACTTTTACCCGACCGCTTTCTTTTTGGAAGAATACTCTTCATTTATAACTAGACCGCTTAGTTTACTTACAAGTAAGCATAAACTTTTACCTGATGGCTCAGGTCTTGGAAAAATACGCTTCATTTATTAAAAAATCGCTTAATATCCTCACAAGTAAGCTTAAACATTTACTTGACCGTTTAGTTTTTGGAGGAATACGCTTCATTTATGATGAGACCGCATAAGTTTACTTATAAGTATGCTTAAACCTTTATCCGACCACTAAGTTTTTGGAAAAATTCGCTTCATTTATGATAAGACCGCTTAGTATCCTCACAAGTAAGCTTAAACATTTACTCTACCGTTTAGTTTTTCCAAGAATATGCTTAATTTATGATAAGACCGCTTAGTTTTTTCAACAATAAACTTAAACCTTTATTTACCCACTTAGTTTTTGAATGAATACCCTTCATTTATGATAAGACCGCTTAGTTAATTTACATGTTAGCTTAAACTTTTACTCGAACTCTTAGTTTTTGGAAGAATACGCTTAATTTTTCATAATACCGTTTAATTTTCTTATGTGTAAGCTGAAATCTTCGTCCTACCGCTTAGCTTTTGGAAGAATACGCTTCATTTATGATAAGACCGCTTAGTTTTCTTACAAGTAACCTTAAACTTTTACTTGATGGCTCAGTTCTTCGAAGAATACGCTTAATTTATGATAAGATTGCTTAGTCTTCTTACAAGTAAGCTTAAACTTTTACCCGACCGCTTAGTTTTTGGAGGAATACGCTTCATTTATGATAAGGCCGCTTAGTTTCCTTACAAGTAACCTTAAACTTTTACTTGATGGCTCAGTTCTTGGAAGAATACGCTTAATTTATAATAAGACCGTTTAGTTGCCTTTAACTGAGTTTATCGGAATGATGCATAATATACGATCTTGAATAATCAAGCTACTTAGATACCATTTGGTATTCTTCTCAGTACTATTTCTTAAAATTTACATGTTTATTGCCTCGTTCCCCGGTTAAGTGTACCTCGCCCAGCAGGCAGGGAGCAGTGTACAGTGAGCGCTACCTTAGGTATGCTTCACTGTACAGTGCTCCCTACTGGTTAAGTGCTCCATGCCTCCTACACCGACTTCAACTTCAATCCCTCCACCATTAGTTATTAGAGGATGGAATGAAGTTCAGTAGATAAGGTGAGGTCGTTGGTTCTGCTTTCCAGGACAAACAACCTCACTCCTCATACTATGCCAGATTGCATGAAACCTAAGAGCAGTGCAATGATTATATGATTTGCAAATCTATAAACTCGGTATTTTTTGGAGTTTTTACAATTGGACTTTACAATTATTTGTTTCAGCTACAGGACCCTTTACATACATACCCCTTTAACTCTCAAAAATAATTCTCATGCCCCCTCCTTTTCCTTGTACATTTCCAGAATTAATTAATAATCCCTATTTCTTAAAAGCGGTTTTGTTATTTATAATTTTCTCACTGTACGTAGCTAAGTGTACCTTATAACCAGTAAAAGAGCCTTTTATTTAGAAGTGTGTCACTTTAGTTAAAGTTGATTGAAGTAAATGCCGAAGAACTTCATTCCTGGAAAAAATAATCTTTTTATGGAATAGTGAAATTTGAAAATAAGTGATATTTTTTATGTTAAACTCTACTTTGAATACGCAACATTAGAGCTACGTGAACTCTCCGAAAAAGATTTCTACCTAGGTTTCTACTCTAAAATTATAACGAATTTAACTATCACTTAATGCTGTGAATGGCTACAGCCTTTTTATTGTAATTGCTAGACCGAGAGGGAACTTTAGTTACACATGCAAAAGGAAATATGTATAATTTGGTAACAGAGGAAGGTGAATACATTACCGAACCGTCATCGCGAATGTCTTTTGACGTTTTATTTGTGGATTTAAAACACTTAAGTGAAGCTAATGAAAAGGTAACCACAGAAGGAAAACACCAGGGATGTGTGAAAAACCTTCGCAAGCCTACAGAGTAAGAACTTATCATGACCAGGAAATAAAAACATGATAAATATAACAAACGATCAAATAATAAACACTAAAATATAATACACTACCAAAATAATTAACAAAAGGTATAATCATCCATAATTAAAGTGCGTTTTCAAATTCTATGAAATGTCAAGTAAATGCAGAGGAATATTAATGTTACGAATAACGATATAAAACATATGGGATGATAAATTGGCTAGGTAATGACACCTTTCATTGTAACTAAAGTTTACTAAAAGTTCTCCGTTGAATGTAGGTTCGAAAGAGACAATTCTTACCATAATTCTGCTGCGGATATTTCCATTTGTAGCGATATAAATACATAGTCGTAACAAGTGGTGATCCCGCATGTGAATGGGTAAGAATTTCCAATTATATTATCTTCTCTCTTTCCAAGTGTCGATGATTGTCTAAACCCCACCGATGTTGGTGAAAAATCAATGTATATGTTATTAATTCAGTTGTAAAACAATTCCTATCATTTCCAAGTCCCGAACCTTTCCCCAACTCGTGGGGAAACATCCTTTTTTAGAGGTTCTAATTTAAATCTATGGTGTTTTCTGGTTAAGTAACTTAGCTTTTCATCCTAATATCTGCCCATGCTTGTTTGCCACTGATAAAAGAATTACGGAAAATAAAGTAGTACTGCTATGAAATTTTCATAGTGCTGATCGGTTTTCGAATAATGGACGTGGCGTTCGTGCTCTAAATGAGAAAGAAGCATTAACCTACTTACATCCTCAACCACAGAGTTGGGCGATTAATCTTTTCATAATTTGGTCAGTGACGCGAAAATTCTACGTTTTGCCAGTAAATTCAATACTAGGAGCCCCTTCTCCGGTATTTTTCTACCACAAGTTATGAAAAAGTGAAGGAAAAGCATCCCTATGTGGCCCAGGCCAACGCAAGCGGCGTTTACAGCATTATGTATTCATCGCATCGACTCCCACTTATTGGCTTTCCTAACCCACATTGGACTCGCCACCTATTGATTCAGGGCTTCTCAATTTCTTCACGTTCTTCTCTACATTATGGCCCCCAACAGGAAGCAAAGCTTAAACCGGACAAATGATGAAAGAGGCAAAAGAGAAGATGAGATAAAAAATACTACTTTTCTTTGTTGTTAAAACGATTGGAAAAAAAGATTTCGCGGAGAGATACCGAAATGTGGAATGTTGGGTATTTCAAAGTTTCGGTATCTTGTGTTCATGACTCTTATGGCGCAACTTCTGATTGATTATTCCCAAGGAGAAACGGACACGAAAAAAGTTTGGTAGGACCGGTACTCGAACCAGGATCTTCCACTTTCCGGTTGACTGCTCGAGCCAATTGAGCTATCATGCCAGAACAATTAGACAGGCCATTCGGGAGACTTTGTGGGCAAGGTCATGTTCAGTTATTCTGGATTCTGATTGCTAGGATACAGACTCGAAATATAATCGGCTAGAACTGTCATTCTGAAAGTGGAATTCCCGGGTTCGAGTCCCGGTCCTGACAGACTTTGCTCCTGCCCGTTTCTCCTTTGGAGTATTCCTAGGCACACATCTTAATGTGGTAAGTTACCTTTTCAACCATTTCCTCTGATTGAATATTTTGCTCATATTTGTCTCCGATGGGAATTCACCCTTTCCTTTATCATTAATCACTGTTAGTGGGTTAGTATAAGATGGTGGTGAATGTATGTTGCATAATACGCATACTCAACGAGACCAGTCGACAAAGAGATTTCGCGAAATTGTAGGGAGAACGGATAGCTATTATTGGTCTCTTTTTCCTGATAGCACTAGAAGTTCTAATCAGGTAGCTTGTTAACAGATCCTGGGTTTTCACACTCCCTGTCATACATCATACGGCGGCTTATGGGGTACTAATTTAAATGTAAATTTTAAAATACCTACATTTGTACATAGCCAACCAAATAGACCTGCACAGAGTTGATGGAGGAGCTGCATGAGGTTCTCTAGCCGAGAATTGTGTTCTCCTACGTTATGATGTAATGTATGAAGAATTTATCTACAGCATTACCTCCGAAATCCAAACGCCATAACTCGAACAACTTAGAATAATAACGAAAAATTTGAGTAGATATTGCCTCCGAACCCGAACGCTTTCTTGGAATTCGAAAACTCGGCACGAATAAAAAACCGGGTTTCCTTTCACGACTTGATAACTGTAGAATAAATATTATAAATAATGTTAAGAATATATATTGAATTATTTTTTGTAAATATGATAAACAACTTTTTCTAGAATTATTTATCGGCCACGTTGGTGGAGTGGTTAGCGATACAGTGTTCCTACCTAAAGGTCCTACTCCTGCCTTCACATGTACCAACATCACTCCCTTTTAAGGTAAATACAGAGGTGCGCTTAAAATCCGAGTATAAATACATGTTGGGGAAGCGGAAGACTTGGGTTCTAATCAATCTAATTTTATATTTTAATATTATCAATTTTCATTTGTGTTTATATATCAGTGTTATTTGTCAATATTTCACCTTTAACTCCTGTATATTTACGCTCAAAATCATTAAAAGATCGAATTCTTGGGACTCAGGAACGGGTTAAAGAAGTTTCTATAATTTTAGTCTTCTTCGAAAGCGAATAATTTGGAACTCGAGCGGGACTGTGGAATGTATTGAGTTCGGATTCCAAGATATCGCTGTATAACAAAAAGTGGAAGGAATAAGGGTATAAGAAGAAGATTCTTTGAACCCTTGGCGTGTAGTGTCGTCCGGAAAGAACATAAAATGTGGACCCTAAGAAACGAGGACGGGAAAGATTAGATGTTTTCGAGATGTGGGTGCGACGTAGAATGGAAAATAAAGTTGGGTTGACAGGAAAACAGACAGAGGCTGGGGATGGTGGTGAAAGAGAGGTTTTCGATTCTAGAAATCCTGCGACGGCAGGGGAAATGAGGGTCAAATGTGGAGAGGAGAGGGATTGCCAAAGAAAGTTATTAAAGGTGGGATGCATGGAAAAAGACAGATGGGAAGAAAAGTAGAAGGTGTTAGATCAAGGAAGTAACACTTGCGGCCCGCGGCTCTCAGAAGGCCCTCAAACTCCTCTCGTGCGGCCCAGCTGTTAAGATGTCGTTTTCATAATATAACAAACGAGAATCGCCTTTTCAGCTTGAAATCTCTCTTTCCAATGAAGGCTTTTTATTATTTAAGAAAAATACCTCGAGAGAAACAAATTTGCCACACAATATCTACGCTATTTTGGGAATACTAGTAGGTTCTTAAAATGATTATTTTCGTGCATGAAACCTTATGAAACAGCTCATATCTCAAGAATTACCAATGAAATTCTTCCCACCATAAAATAAGATCACAATTATTGTCTCCAAATCTTGAAAAGGTATCTGGAGGCAAACGATAGCCAACATTGCCAAAAATAAAATTTAATAAACCAGCACTGCATATATTTAGTTTTTTTGTAAATATGATAAACAACTTTTTCTAGAATTATTTACCGGCCACGTTGGTGGAGTGATTAGCGATATAGTGTTCCTACCTAAAGGTCCCGGTTTACATTTACATTTACATTTAAGCCCTGCAAACCGCCAATGGCGCGTGGCAGGAGGTTTCGAGTCTCGGCGAGCCGAATTCGTCTGGTTAGGAAAGGGTTGTTTGCGTTAGTTTTTGTGGGCGAATAATACTTATTATCATCATGTAATTGAAGTTTTCCTGTTTCCATGGAAGAAGTTAATGTTATTAGAAGTTATTAGTCTTGATCAATGAAACAATTATGTCGTTAGTTATGTTTCTCTTATTTCCTATCGATAATTACTTTGCATTATTTAGTAATTATATATCGTCCTTCATTGTAATTGTATCATCTTGATGATGGAACAAAGCAGATTGATATCACAATCAAATTTTTCTATAAATGTTATATTTCTTTAAGTAAATCAGGAAAACACTATAAAAAATCAAAAACAACTTTAGTAATATCATGATTACATATAATGTGGTCCATGTAAATTTATCTTTGTGATAAATGTCCCGCATAGAGTAATGGCTTTGAAACCCCTGTTTAGAAAGGAAGAAAAGAAGGAAAAGAAGAAGAGAATATTTGCTCATTTGCTTACCGTGAGGTTAGAGATTTATAATATAGAAAATATGTATGGAATTTAAGCTATGTTGCCTAAGAAGAGAAAAGCTTCCTTTTAACTATTTACTGCCGTAAACCTTTCTGGTATGAACCAAAAACTATCGAAAATAGGCTCATCGTAGATTCGCATCTAACCAAACCGGCGATTGATGAAATTTCAAAGTACTTCAAGGTGGTTTCTGTCTTAGGTAGAATTTCAGTTCGATTTCTCGCCGTTCACGATATTTGGCGTCACTATCTATCCATCGGAAATTCTGTTGAGAGTTCCCGATGGACTCATAGGCACCAAGAGATCCAACGAGAGGCGAAATTTCGTGGAAGGGAAGACCATCGTCGGTTAACCTCATCCGAAAAGCTTATCGGATTTTGAAGCTGCCCCGGGATATGCAAGATTAGGCACTTGAAAGCCGTACGAGGATATTCAAAACAGGCGAAGTGAAATGAACACCATCTAGTGATTTCAAAGTACTTGATGCTCTCTGTTATCGGGGTTATAATTAAAAGTTTCCTGAGCCTTCAGGTTGTCCGGAGATTTTTTCATATTAATTCAGCGGAAAAATAAGTTACAACAAATATTATGTATCGCTAAAATCGGATTTTTGTACTCGAAATTACATTTTCAGTGAAGATAGGAGAATATTACATAAAAGTGGTACAAGATAATGTTAAATGATTTCATGAATTATCCCATATAAGTGCACGGGGATAATCAGTTCTTATAANCTGTATGGTTCTTTTCAGTAAACGGTTTGATCTATAATAGTCATATCTCTCCGACAAGAGATAGTTCGAGGTGGTGTCGAATTATGGCATAATTTCTGTCAAAAACCCTCAGAACTTCTGTCAATCATTACTCGAAGAGCCAGCGAAGAGACAATTTGATTCAAAATCTCCTATCCAAACGGGTGCTAGCAAGTAAAACTTCATTCTGTAAGTCACGCTTTTGATTATAATGTGCCAATGGGTTCTCCCATCCCATACATCAGCGTTTTCCAAACTGGGAGGCGCGCCTCTCTAGGGAGGCGCGGACTAGTCTAAAGGGAGCCACGAAAATTAGTCACAGTGAACAATTTTCCAAATTACTGCTAAAGTTTTCTATGTAAAAAATGAGAGAATAAATGAAAAAATACCATCGTGCTTTATCGCGCATAGTTCAACTAAACAATTCGTAACTTAGCATCCATATACCTAGACGTCCTAGACNATAACTATTTTTATCTCTGTAAAGGCCCGGGTTCGAACCCAGGAGCACAAAATACGTTTCCATAAGAGATGTACGTAAATTACATTTTCATGACTTGCAAAGGTCGTTTCCTTTACAAAATTAAATTAGAAAAAATGGTCCTACGAAATTGAGACAACTGCCACAAGAAAGGATAATAATCATAGAATCTTATTTTAGTCGTGAATTATTAATATAAATTCGATATTGCGAGAACTTTGATAAAATAGACGTAAAATTCATAAAATTATTCGTAAATAAACAACCCATCCCTCTGACGACCAAGGCAATTGTTGTACATTGATTTCATGAGATATCCCATGGAGAGGAGAGGGATTGCCAAAGAAAGTTATTAAAGGTGGGATGCATGGGGATAATCAGTTAGTATACTTTAACATAAGAAAGTTACGTAAAATGGGTTTTCGTTACCTGCAGAGGTTGTTTCTTTTACAAAATTAATTTAGAAAAATGTGCACTACGAAATCAAGAGAAGTGTCAAAAGAAAGGAAAATGATCATAGATTCTTATTTTAGTCGTGAAATATTGATATAGATCCGAATTTTCGGAAACGGAAATTTCGTAAAATATTTAAGAAATAAACAACCCATCCCTTTGACGACGCTATTGTTTAATGTTGATTTTATGAATTATCCCATATAAGTGCACGGGGATAATCAGTTCTTATAATTTTTATAAGAAATTTACGCAAACAAGACTTTCACGACTTGAAAACAGTAGAATAAATATTATAAATAATGTTAAGAAATATATTGAGTTATTATGATCTTACGGCAGAACTTTTTTGTGCTTAGGAGGACCAGATATATACGATAATAGATATATTTTTAAACTAAAT
>KZ308596.1:103723-133305 GCA_000376725.2 Ladona fulva
CAGCAGCTATTGATATGGTCAAAACAATGTTTGGCCAATCTTATGCGAATCAGCTGCGACAAATACCGCTTGCTGATAATACAATTGGCAGAAGAATTGATGATATATCTGAAGATCTTTGTGACCAATTAGTTTCTCGAATGCGTACTTCAAAATTCGCCATACAAGTAGATGAAGCTACTGATGTAGCTAAAGACGCACATTTAATTGCATATGTTCGATATGTTGACGATACTAATATAATTGAAGATATCTTATTTTGCAAACCAATTCCTGACAAAGCCACATCCAATGAAATTTTCAAAATAATAGACAGATTTTTTAATGAGAACGACATAATGTGGAATAATTGCATTGGGCTCTGTACTGACGGTGCACAATCAATGGCGGGACACAAAACTGGTCTTCAAACACTAGTTAAAATGAAAACACCTGAGGTTCTCTGGACGCACTGCATGCTCCACAGAGCAGCTCTCGTATCAAAAACTATAAGCGAGGAACTTAACAATGTTTTTGCAAAAGTAACGAAAGTTATAAATTACATAAAAAACAGTCCATTAAAAGCAAGGTTGTTCGCAAAACTGTGTGAAGATATGCGAGCTAATTACACGTCACTTCTGTACTATTGTGAAGTGCGCTGGCTATCTCGTGCAAAAGTGATTCAAAGGGTACTTGAACTCAAAGAAGAAATTGCTATGTTTCTCGAGGAAAATCATAATGAAGACGGCAATATGTTTAGGGATGATAATTTTATTGTTAAACTTACATATTTGGTTGACATTTTTGAAAAATTGAGTGTTCTTAATAAATCAATGCAAGGACCGCAAATGCATTTGCTTATACAAAAAGAGAAAGTGAAAGCATTTATTAAAAAGTGGAGCTATGGAAATCAAATTTGCAAAAAAATAAGATTGACATGTTTCCACGTTTAAATTTATGCGCCCGAGATAACATATAAGCAAACAAAAATCTCTTTGTGGAAAACTTGAATGGTTTGTTGCTTCAATTTTCGAATTATTTTGGTGATCTTGATTTTACAAAGTTTGCGTGGATACAGAATCCATTTATCGACGAAGAAGATGATGAATTTGGATTGACAAGTATTGAAAAAGAAAAATTGATTGAATTATCTTGTGATACTACATTAAAACATAAATTTCAGACTGTATCTCTGGTTCAATTCTGGTTGAATCTTCATACAGAATATAACACTTTGTCAAACAAAGCTTTGAAAGTACTGCTGCCGTTCGCAACATCATATTTATGCGAAACGGGATTTTCTGCCTTGGCTGCAATGAAATCCAAATATCGAGCTCGTTTAGCTGTAGAAAAAGAGCTACGAGTAGCTATATCGTCACAAACACCAAGATTGGTAAACTTTGTGCTAATAGACAAGCACATCCATCTCATTAAAAACAATAATAAAATATCGTTTTCCATTAGTTTGTATGAATAAATTTTATAAGAGTAAAAATGTTTGTGTTTTTATTTTATGAAATCTTCAGGGGGGGCGCCAAATGATTAAATATTTTTAAGGGAGGCGTAGTAACATCAAGTTTGGAAACCACTGCCATACATGAATCATACAATCATCCTGAATTAAATTCTAGCCTCCTTGTATAAGGTCTTGAAAGGACAGCTACCTAAAAAATAAGGAGTTGGATATCCTCATTCTGGTAGGAAATACCCACGGCGAAGACTACTCGGACAGTAAAAATCACTAAGTAAAATTCCACAGGAGTACTCCTGTGGAATTTTACTTAGTGAATTTTAGTAACCCAGTGATGGAGTTCCACTTAGTTAAGGCTTCTTCCGTAGATGGAGACTATTCGTGCACATAGCGGGCCGACCATTTCCCGTCCTACTTTTAATCGGTCGCCTCCAGCATACCTTGGACTCCTGATTAGCAGAGGTGCAGTCGAGGGTTCCGCGACGATTGAGCGCGCGGTAATTGAGATCCGCAATAAGGAAAACCGACCCTCGTTCGTTTTTAGTACAATGCTGCCTACATAGTTTTTATCAACAATTGCTTATAATTAGTGTTTATGATAATAATATTAACACATAACCGTTAAAAGCGTTTCGATTTNATATCTCTCCGACAAGAGATAGTTCGAGGTGGTGTCGAATGATGACATAATTTCTGTCTGACAAAAACCCTCAGAACTTCTGTCAATCATTACTCGAAGAGCCATCGAAAAGACAATTTGATTCAAAATATCCCGTCCAACCGGGTGCTAGCAAGTAAAACAGCATTCTGTAAGTCACGCTTTTGATTATAATGTGCCAATGGGTTCTCCCATCCCATACATGAATCATAAAATCATCCTGAATCAAATTCTAGCCTCCTTGTATAAGGTCTTGAAAGGACAGCTACCTCAAAAATAAGGAGTTAAATATCCTCATTCTGTTAGGAAATACCCACGGCGAAGACTACTCGGACAGTAAAAATCACTAAGTAAAATTTCACAGGAGTACTCCTGTGGAATTTTACTTAGTGAATTTTAGTAACCCAGTGATGGAGTTCCACTTAGTTAAGGCTTCTTCTATAGATGAAGACTACTCGTACACATATCGGACCGACCATTTCCCATCCTACTTTTAATCGGTCACCTCCAGCATACCTCCTGATTAGCAGAGGTGCAGTCGAGGGTTCCGCGGCGATTGAGCGCGCGGTAATTGAGATCCGCAATAAGGAAAACCGACTCTCGTTCCTTTTTAATACAATGCTGCCAACATAGTTTTTATCAACAATTACTTATAATTANTGCTTACATTTTTATGTATTCATTATAGGTTTAAATTTTTTCGAAGATCAGAAAAAAACTATTTCAATGACCTCTTAAACATACATTTATAATACGCACAATGTAAGTAAAAAAATCCAAGCTACAGCAATGTAATGGAGACAAAATATACCTCTCGGAAGCAGTAAATAGGGAGCTTATTCCTTTTGTGCGTTGTCACCATACGATTTGAATGGAAACCCGTTTCTGAAGCTGACCGTTTCGTCAACTACCGTTTAGAAAGTAGAAATTGCCTCTCCTTTAATGTTCCTTTTCATGAAGTCGAGATTTCCCTCGGGGATCATGTTTGAGTTTGAATGGAGTGAAGAACCAATTTTCCTGTCCTACGCTGAGTTTGATTAGGCTAGAAAATACGGTATTCATAACAGGTTAGTTTGGTTAAATATTGCTCTCTCATTCAAAATTTGCTTTGAATTCTTTCATGAAAAGTTAAATGACTTCATGGAATATTTTCTAAGCTAAACTATACTTTAGTTTTTTATTGCACACGCTTGAAAAAAAAGATGGGAAAGATTCATGGGCATGTTTGCAGTAGTTACCGATTCCCGCAAGATGGTAATAGTATCGTTAAAAGTGCTCCGATAACCTAGGTCATTTCGCACATTCCCGTCCGGGAATCGAACCCTGGACCACTCTTCGATCCGGGAGCCGATTCCCGAAAGAGATAATGTAATGTGAATTGCACGCATAGGGTTTTAGCTAGACATGGGTACTAACTAACTATGATAAGTTATTGTTTTATTCTTATCGCTCAATGCTGTTTGTCCTTTTGCTAAAATATTTGTAAGCTGTCAACTTTTTACCTTCGTAACGAAACTACGAAAGTTGCATGAATTAATTTATAGAAATATACAGATAGAAATAAACTGATTTTGGCGTTCTACATATGAAAGGGTACCTTATAAACTTTATGTGAATTCACAGGTTCTGTTTCAGATGATATGAGTTCTTCGGTAAAAAGACACCTAAACTTTATTCTTATTGCTTTAAGATTATTTTTATTTTCAAATGTAAGCAACGAATAATATTTACTTCCGAATGATACTCGTGTGATCTTTGGATCTTAAGATTTTAGACATTTAAAAATTAACGGTATGGGAATAACAAGTGCGAAAAATAGCGACATGACTGGGACTCGATTCCAGGTCTCCCCCTTTGCGGGCAGGTATTCTAAGCAATCGCTATTTTTCACATTATTTATTCCTTTGGGATTAGTTGCATGACTTCATCGTGCAAAGAAATTCACCTTTCCTTAAATCCTAATTAACGGAATGTATCAACGTCACAATCTTATCGCACCCACATTACATTTTAAGGTCTTACGTAAGATAAACCCTCACCCGGAATTGATTTTGACTTTGGGTTCACTAAATCCGGAGCATAACGAAGTGCTTCAGTGAAACTGTTCCTGCCTAATTTCGGAGCTTAAAGTTGGGATGAATCTCCAGAACTTGGTCGCAAGAGAAAGTGTGTTTAAAGAAGTGCTTACAGCTCCTCCTCAGATTGTGCCCGCCATTTTATTTATCCGGAGTTTCTCCACAATTTTTATGGAAATGAGATTGAAGTAAGACTCTCGTAAGCTTTCTCGTCCCTTTTTCTATTAGGATTAGCAAATATTTGGGTATTATTCCTATTATTTCCCAATAGTGTTTATTTAGAATAATAATAATAACCCCAAATATTTGATGTGCTCCTTTGCTACAGAACACATTACCGGAGGATTATAACTGAGCGCTTATCATAGCCATTTATTGCAAGCAGTGATGTAACATTGAAATTCTAATTCCACTTTACTAGGTAATTAACAGAATGGAAAATTGAGGCGAGAACCGTCATAGTAACCTATTTTCTAGGTGAAATCACGAATGCGGACGTCCCTTTAAACCGATCGGGTTTCTCTTAAAGAGATGTCTCATCGTAAAGCTCCCTTTACCTGAAAATTTACGACTTAAATGGAACACTCGCAGGTTTGCTTTCTGTATCCTTTCCGAGATTTCATCTCAGAAGAGATTTCAATCGCTCACTCCTTCAATTCTAGCCACTTCTTTTCTTAGATTTTCAAAATGCGCAAATATCGTATCCTTCATTTCTAATCGGCTCCTCACGACCTCTGGATTAAAACGAACTGCTTTATGCTCTTTGGACATCGCAGGATTATTTGTGTGGATTCGTACAGTTTATGCTCTGTGTGATTTTCCATGCTTGATTTTCTCTCTTTACTCCTGCCCTTTTCCTTCCTCGAGTAATAGAAAGAGAAACAGTGTCATATTAGTACATATTTTTATATCCTCTCGCTCTATTTCTATATCCTACAGCTCCAAAAATTGAGAGAAGGTATATTTTTCAAGTCATTATGTATATACATGCACATTTATTGTAAATGATATTTTATAGCATGACATAATTTTTGAAAAATTCTATATGATCGCTTTATTGCCCTTACTGGAAACTAATCTTGAGCTTTCATCTTGAGAGTTGAGGAGTTTTCCATTTGCCATTTGCTGCATTAATTACGCAGGCCTCGGTGGCGTGGTTAGCGTGTTAGCCCAGCAACGCGAGGGCCATATTATGTAGACTTAATCAACACATATAAAGTTCCTTAAAAATTAAATAAACATGATCAAGCGTGACTTCGTGGAATTTTGCAGACATTTCCCGATTAAAGAACACTGAGTATATTCCACCAAAGGTTCATTTCCACGACCGGTTTCGTCATCGACATCTTCTGTCATGATTCCTTCTTGCATCGAAAAAAAGAGAAATTTGTTGTACGTCACTGAGAGCTAATGAACAGTCTGATTGGGGCCTCTCATATATGTAAAATGACCTGCTCACATCGACTGTGAGTTTGCGGTCGGATCGGAGTCCGTTCGGCTGAGCTCGCAGACACCGTTCTTTATGGAATGCGATACACCGATGATACCGAAACAAAAGAAAATAAAAATAAAAAAAGCGAAATATTTCTCATACAGAGGCCAATTGCCAAAGCAATTGTTCCCGCGATTCATTTGCCCGTGTTGTTCATTAATCATCGACTTTCATAGATTTTATCCTTTCAAGTTTTGTGTCGGAGATTACGCATCCCCAAGCTTCATGTTTCCATACAATACACAAACTTTTCAATCACGCTGCTCGTTAAATGTCACGGTCTGCAAGATTGGGGACATTCTACGACCTCTCTAAGGCTACTGACCCCCCGTTTCGGTTACAATTCCCCACTGAGACTGTCCGTTGGTTTATCCCGCGGAAGGAATGGAGATAAAGTAACAACGTTAAAGTTTTCTTAAGCTCTGCCCTCTAACTCTTGTGATAGTCTCGCGAAGATGCTTTGCTTTAAGTGCTGCGTTATACTATCCCCGTCATACTCTCCGCTCATACTTTCGGAGAAATCTTTCTTTTATTCCCATCAACGGCAGAATCAAAAAGAGAAGTTTTTATTACACTGTAAAAGACGTTCTTCTTAATTCCAATCGAGTCGTTTACATTAACTTAGACAAATGAAGTGGAGCTTAAATATTTTTTTTAACAACAACAATTATAATTAGGAAAGTCGCAAGTGAAAACCAAATACAGTACGGAAGATACGAACTGGAACTCTTTAAACATATCTATTAGTTATTTATATCGTTTTAATCTAACTTACTCAATATCTATTTTAATTTGGATGAGATTCTTTTGGGTTTCCATCAGCTCAGTTGAATCGTTGCCGATGTTTGGATGGAAGAGTCAGCTGTCGAAACGTCGGCAACGATACAACTGACCTGGTGGAAAGCCCCAAAGGACTTCATCCATAGTAATCACCAAGAATTCACGAAATCCTTCATCATTATTGTAGTTTGAACAATATCCACCCAAAGATAGTAGGGAAACCTTCCGAAACCCTCCCGTAAGCAGAGAATGATATTAATATTCAGCTGCACATGAGTTGACATTATAAAGTTGCATATTAATTAATCATGCATTGGCACATCTAAAAAGTCAAAATAAAACAACACATTATTCAGATGAAAGTTGGAGACCTGGATTTGATTCCTGGTTATGGAAGACTTATTTTCTATTTCTTCATCAACACATCGTTCGACAAATCATAATTACCAGTATATATACATTGTATAATTACATTCATAAATATATTTGTAAACAGCTAGTGTATTATTTCTCTGGTCCTTCCGTTCGCACGTCGCAGTCCTCAGTTGGCAAATTCAGGTTTTTATCTGTACCACTTATGAATATTTACTTTACCATTATTAATTCCTAATCCCTCCCGGTCAGGAAAAAAAGAAGGTGACTTAAAATTGACACTTTTATCGTTTACTATAACAAATTATATTCATCTACTGTTACAGTGTATTAAAGGAAAGTCTTGCCCTTAGTTAATTTAGTTTTTGTTGAACTTAGGATTACTACGACAATCATTATTTGTGAGAAAGTTTTTAAGCTTGCTCATATCGTACTTATTATAACTTGGAGTAAGAGTCACTTTCTAGGATAAAAGTTCTTCTTGAATAATGATTTCTTGAGCAAAAGATATAATAATAATAATTTATTACCGCAAACAGGAAAATACCCAATTAAATGCGATATAATAAATAAATAAATTTATAAATACAAATTACTACACAACAATTTTTCGCTTTAAAGAAGATAGGGAATCGCATAATAAATCAATATCTGTAGAATTATTCAGGACCTCGCTCGTCGTTCTCATAATTCTAGCCACAGGTTCAAAAGAAAAACATCAACATACGAAAGAGTTCCGGGACAGCTTGGTATGTCTAGCAGATCTAAGAGGAATATTGAAGTTAAAGAGAGAAAAAAGATCATTAGAGTCATTCACAGCAACTAAGACATTCCATAAGAACACAATATCCACCACTGCACGTCTTTTATAGAGAGGAGCAAGGTTATATTGCTTATATACTGCATTATAGTCCACTTTACTAAAGACTGATACAGTTTATTCAAAATGAAGCCGTTTTATGAATCGCATTTGAATTCTTTCAACCGCTTGATAAATTTATTCAATAATCCACGGTTAATTTATAGATATAATAATGAGTATAAATAATGGTCGTAATTCACTTGAGTAGTTTTTATAAGTGCTCCGACAACTGATGTCATATCGTATAAAAGGAACCTCTACGAGAATCGAACCCGGGACCACTATCACCAAACTGAGCTATCCGAGTACCGCAACCACAATTCATCAATTAATACATTTGTAATTGAATCGCATTGGAAATGTACTGTTTACTACGTCATAAAACCGATTAACTGACATCAGAAAAGGCCATGGGGCATCATTTACGTATTCATTCAAATTTCAACCGATTTCAAAACCAAAAGTCTTAACACGAGTTTAAAGGTCGAGAAAGGAAAATTGAATTTCCCGAGTATTACCAAGAGACTCCATATTTTATGCTCTTTGGTTATTTTTCCTATAATACGTGTGGTAAATCAGCAGCAATAATTGCTGATTAGCAGCTGAGGATTGTACAGGGTAAACTCAGTGCAGTTTTGTTGGCGGAATGAGAGGTTTATGATACGAGTATATGCCGAAATGAGTTTGAAGTAATTTCAAACCCATTGTTAATGAGGATCACAATGGTCTTTTGATCTCTTTTACTAGTCGACATTGAATTTAAAGTAGAATAAAAATCGTCTCCACAAACTGAGGGATTGAAGAGTTCCCTATTATTTTGAGTAATTCTGTGCACAGTGACCGGAATCGGTTAGTGCTCTCATTTGAATGAATCCACCGCTTTCTCGTTCGCTCATTTAAAAGCTGTGAATTTCTCTTCGCTGTCACGTAAAATAAAATTTCGTATGTAATCACCATATGATTTTCTACTTTAGCGTAACAAAAGTATTAACTACAGCGGTTTCGTTGGTGTAACTCTGTAAGAAAAGCAAGCATTATGCAAATTCTCTGAGACGTAGGTTGGGATTCCTTGAAAGAAAGGGGATTAGGAGCTAGGCTACGATTGCTGCATAAATTTAGAGAAAGTTCATTTGCGGAAGACGTAGTCAGTGGTATGAGATCCCCTTCTGCTACTTCGGCAGATCCGACAGTGAGCGTAAAATAAGAGAACTATATGCGGGGACAAGTCGTTTTAGGGACTCATTCTTCTCTCGGAAGATACGCGATAACAATAAGACAAAGGGGTTTTTTCGAACGCTTGGTGTTCACACCGAAAGGTGGCATGCAGGGTTTTTATGTAGATGTGGACGTATTTATATAAGAAGGTATAGAAGAAGCTATACCACGTGTGACAGATAAACATTTGACTTTCTACACAAAAATGAAAAACATGTCGTCAAATTTCAATCTCAAGACCTTGGTTAAAGATTAGTAAACTGTAAATATTCGTAGCTATAACAAGACCCTGCCATTTGTAAAAATGATTTGTAACACCGCGACTGGAAATGATTCTAACCCTTCATTTTAAAGGCAGTTTGTTCTCTCGCCTACTAAAAGGTTAGAGCTCACACCTCCTGCCACACACCGAAAGACGGTCAGCAGGGTATTTATGTAGATGTAGATGTCTCTGGGTCAAGTCTGCTTCTTCTCAGCTTCGTAAATAGATTTAGCTTGGTAAATAAGAGAACTAGAGGAAAGAACTTCATGATTTGAACCGGGAGGGTATATAAGATGGAGAATAATGTAAGGTAGAAATCAGAACTTTATATCCTTTCATAACTCCCACCTTCATTGAAGGTCGCACGTGGCTTTAGGGCTGGGCCGGCACTAGGTGTATTGAGGGCCAGGACAGGGAGTCAAGCCGACGTCCAAACCAGAAGGATAGCAGCAAAACACCCTTTATTGGATGACTAACTTGATTTCTTGGCGGAAAATTTTCTTCGTGCTAATTACTCATAGAATTGTTACAAGTGCTTCGACAACTGAGTTCCAATTTCATTCAGATCCTCTCTTAGGTCCTCTGAGAGGTGAGGAGTTCATTCCAATTGTTTTTCATAACTTTTCCCAAATGAAGGCAGGGGCACCTTGACTTGCGACATTCGCATATTTTCCTCATTCATTCCTTACCAGAAAAAGGAAAAGTAACCTGTTGATTGATGTATAACAGTAAATACACACATATTCCATGTGGCAGCCGTGGAACCAGCAGGGAAGATACCTCCTAATAATTTATATTCATAACGAACTGAGTGACTGAGGCAGGGGTTATCTCTATATATTATTATTTTACACTTATGGCGTGATTAGGCCAAAATAGCTTCTCTTCCACCCAACCTCGTAAGATATTACATGATAATAATATTACACTGATATCCAAACACAAATGACCACAATTAACATAACTTTAGAAAAATAAATCAATAAATTCAAGCAAACATAGACACTAGAAAATTGGTACAAACTGTAGATATTAATTAATAGGCAGACGAGTTGATAAATCTATAAGGAAAGAGTTGATAAATAAAAACTAATATACACAGCCACATATCGACTAAAGATAAGAAATATGCTTCTTTCACGAATTGGAAATAAATAACTAACGAAATAATTTTAAATCCAAAGAAATATTTCATCAAAATGTAGATCTTTGTTAACTGCATCAATAAGGAGAAGATGACAGGAGATTTCTTCAACTCTTTTAACTCTAAATTTGAGAAATTGGCTCCGAATGGAAACGTCCCGATTTGGAGAAATGGACCGACTTTTTTCTCTAGAGTATAACTCCTGGAAAGTGAGACGTTAATTTAATAACATATCCTACAAGGCCAGAAATTAGTTTTTCGAAAAAGATTCGGAAATTAAAAAAATCCTTTAAATAAAAAGAAATATCCCCTGATATATTCCCACTTTTTTGAGCAGTAGAAATATCTAATTGCGCTTTCAATACGTGGAGTTAATGAAGGCAGGAATTTTTATATTCAAAACTCTACCATGAACCGTTATGGCATAAAAATGGACTGAAAGAGTAGATGCAATATGAAAATTACATTTATGAAATTGGAAAGGAAAGTTTGCTGCAAAAGAAATAGACTAACGTAATATTCGAAACTGTTGATTTTTAGCTTAATTTCAATATCCATGTAATAAGGAGATTTTCGTTCAATTTATCATGCTTTTCGGCCTAGTGATTATTCTTGCGTCAAAGACGTTTTCCTCTTCACGCCTCTCATGGCAATGTAACATCTTAATATATTTACTAATGCATAAAATCCCGACTCCGCTGACATGTTTTGAACATCCAATGAAATTAAAGGGAACTGCAAGTAAACTATACCTGAAGGAGTTTCAGTCATTCATTTTCATTATACTGAATTTTAGAACTCACTTAGCCGTGAAATAATGGAGAAAATGAAAAAAAAAGAGCGAGGTGAAATCCGCGACCTTTTAGTAGGCAAGAGAACAAACGGCCTTTAAAATAAAGGGCACGAATCATTTCCGGTCGCGGTGTTACAAATCAATTTCACAAATGAATTTTTAATTTACAGGGAATTGTTATAGCTACAAATATTTACAGTTTACTAATCGTCAACCAAGTTTAGAGATTGAAATTTGATATGTTTTTCATTGTTGTGCAGAAAGTCAAATGTCACACGTGTTATAGCTTCTTCCTTACCTTCTTATATAAATACGTCCAAATCTACAAACAAACCATGCAATCCGCCATTCGGTGTGTGGCAGGGGGTGTAAACACCTAGCGTTCGAGTTATCTCTTTAGCTTATTGTTATCGCGTATCGTTCGGGAGAAGAATGAGTCCCTAAAACGACTTTTCCCCGCATCTATTTCTCTTATTTTACGCTCACTGTCGGATCTGCTGAAGTAGCAGAAGGGGGTCTCGTACCACCGATTACGTCGTCCGCAAATATACTTTCTCTAAATTTATCAAGCAATCGCAGTTTAGCTTCTAATCTCATTTGTTTCATGGATTTCTAACCTACTTCTGAGAGCATTTTCATAACGCTTGCTTTTCTATCGTAGCACATTTTAGCAATCGCCATGAACTGCACTTTCTCGAGTTCACGGGTATTCGTTTCATCCGCCGGGTCCGATATACTTGCCGCATTTTTCAAATGGGGCTTAACTAATGTAATATAGTATCGTTCTCTAACCTTTTCATCGCATCTACCGACAATACTCTTCATAAAATCGAGCTTTTAAGTTGCTTTACGGCATATTTTTCAAATATGTATGCTCCAGTTTAAGTCATTGGTAAGGGCGATTCCGAGATATTCAACTGAGTCGACTACATTTAAATTCGTTCCACTAGTTTCTTACGGGTGGTTCTTACACAATTGTTTCCTTTCTAAACAATTTATTGCAGAGCGTTTATTTACATTAAGATATAGTTGCCATTTTTCGCACCACCTTTGTATATGAGCTAAATCGTTTGAGAGTGTAGCGCTATCTTCGTCACAATATTAGTAGTGAATTCTCTCTAAATTATCATACGTATCTAGCACTATCCATATAAGCCATATCATTTGGGTTACATAGCTTGCTTGAGGATTTCTGAAATCTAAGCACCAGTCCAACCAATATTATGATTAACTGTTACCTTTAGTCACCGCATATTTCTGAAAATTATGCTAGTGTGATAATGGAAAATTTCGGAATTCCCATTACTGTTTAATTTGATGGAACTCTACAGATTATGAGCTATCTCTGTATGGTTCTTTTCAGTAAACGGTTTGATAGCTATTATGCACAATTATATCTCTCCGACAAGAGATAGTTCGAGGTGGTGTCGAATGATGACATAATTTCTGTCTGACAAAAACCCTCAGAACTTCTGTCAATCATTACTCGAAGAGCCATCGAAAAGACAATTTGATTCAAAATATCCCGTCCAACCGGGTGCTAGCAAGTAAAACAGCATTCTGTAAGTCACGCTTTTGATTATAATGTGCCAATGGGTTCTCCCATCCCATACATGAATCATAAAATCATCCTGAATCAAATTCTAGCCTCCTTGTATAAGGTCTTGAAAGGACAGCTACCTCAAAAATAAGGAGTTAAATATCCTCATTCTGTTAGGAAATACCCACGGCGAAGACTACTCGGACAGTAAAAATCACTAAGTAAAATTTCACAGGAGTACTCCTGTGGAATTTTACTTAGTGAATTTTAGTAACCCAGTGATGGAGTTCCACTTAGTTAAGGCTTCTTCTATAGATGAAGACTACTCGTACACATATCGGACCGACCATTTCCCATCCTACTTTTAATCGGTCACCTCCAGCATACCTCCTGATTAGCAGAGGTGCAGTCGAGGGTTCCGCGGCGATTGAGCGCGCGGTAATTGAGATCCGCAATAAGGAAAACCGACCCTCGTTCGTTTTTAGTACAATGCTGCCTACATAGTTTTTATCAACAATTGCTTATAATTAGTGTTTATGATAATAATATTAACACATAACCGTTAAAAGCGTTTCGATTTAAAGAAGAGCAAACCGTGTTTCACTCAGTTCCTTCCTTCCAAGAGCCAATAGAATGCAGAGGAAACAGACGCGTGGACCCGTTCTGCACGAGCTTCACTCACGCAGGTAATGCTGGTTACGTCTTAGGTGGTTAGAATTTTGTGTGACCAGTTTTACAACACGCCAGTACAAAATTATGCAGGTTTCATCGAGAGTTTTCAATTTTACCAATATAATATTAGGCTATTACTTTCATTATTCTCGATAAATTCTAGCCAGTTGTCATAGCACTGAGCTAGTATTGTATCTGGAAAGGCACGGAGGATGACACCAAATATTCTGTACCTACATTATCGGTTATCGTTTGAAAGACACGCGGAATAAATGAGTAACGTTTCCTCTAGCTAACTATACCGCGTAAGTGTATACCTCAATCCAAGCGCATAGGCTTTTAATATTCAGGACTTCGTTGAGGAAATTACAGTCTAAAGAAATAAAAAAATCTAGATTTCTATCTTATATACTAACAAGCTCATGATAATGCTATAGCCGATAAAGTGTATCTTCATGGCTAAAGAGGAACAACACAATTGACATCTTTTAGAGCGTGGTAAGGGAAACCTTGATAGGAAGGGTAGCAGGTTTAAGCTAGTCATCTTTTATTGTTACCTGTGTTATTGGATTTATCTCTAAACCTAGAGACGCTCATTATATCCTTTGAATTCCATACGAATTCAATCCCTCTCAACTCTGGGTTGTCTCGAGTAATACACTGTTTTTCTTGCTACACCGATATAAAACCCCCAGAGATCTAAATGAAATTGCTATGGATTGATTCGAATTTTGGAGTCGATTGATAGAAAATGCAAATTAAAATTAATTAACCGATACAGTACTTAAGAAAGATATTTAAACAATATATTACCAGTAAATTTAATGGACTATAGTAACAATATGAAAGTTCAATTTAATATCAACCTCATAGTTTTTCGTCTATATTTCAATGTTTCTGATGGGAATAAGCGATGAGAAACGCATGGTTCACATGCTTGAATTTAGACGAAAGAAATTGGAAGAGAAAAAAAGGAGGGATCGTTTTGTCGTGGTAGCTTAGAGGACAGAGCACCCGCCCGGAAAGTGGGGGACCCGGGTTCGATTCCCGGCTGCGGCGGACTTTTTCTCTTCCAATTTCTTTCGTCTCAATGTTTCTGATGTAAATATGGGATCGCAAAAGGTTCAAATAAGTTCCACTTCAGCTTCTTAGTAGCGAAATTGGACTTTCATCTCGAGAAATACTGCTAAATAAACAGGCACTCCTTCCTCCCGCGAGAGGCTTTTAAGACCTGCGCAGATACTGCTGAGGTGAATTTATGTTTCAAGAGACCTGAAATTAATTGAAAGCGCATATATATGACGAACAATTTTAGGAACGACAATATTTCCACACAAAGAATAACGAGAACCGTATATTCTGACTTTATTTGAACTCCTGTCATCAGATTTACCAGCGCTTTTTTCTTAGAGAAAATTTGCGATTGTCACTAAGTAAGAGAAGTTAATTTGAATATTATGGAAATTAAAAAAAAATAAATCTCTTACAGCCGTAAAGATTAATACTTACCTATTTCTTAGTTAATAATTTTAGCTGTTTATTTCTTGGATAATACTTGTCTATTCTTAATTTCTTAGTAACGGTATTCCTTTCATAAGAGCAGCGCTTCCTAACCGTTGTGCTGCGGCACACAGTGGTGCCTTGAGGCGAAACTCTCTTGGTGTGAAACCTGATTATGACACGTTTTTCGTTATAGTTATATAGTAATAATTTCACTTTACGTTTGTGCTCTATTTCGAGATGTGTTATTTCGTTTAATGGAAGTTTGTTACGATAGCGTTAATAAGCATATTCCACTGTTGTCCTTTCGATTTTTTTATTTGAATTAAGCGCGTGACTAGTGAAGGTGAGGATTAGCATTCCGCGAACTTAAGTCAACTCATAAAGGATTACAGAATGTTGGGAACCTCTTAAGGTAATAGGACAGATTGTACAGGAGAGTGTGTTTATTTAATACCGTATGAGGCAAATAGTATTCCGTCACACTTCTTACACAACAAAAAAGTAAATTTGGTGCCATGCATCGCTTCAGTACATTCTCTCATGCCTATCAGAACTTTTATATTTCACCATCTCTGTCACCTTTACCTCCAATATTCACAGCTTAACAATGTTAAAAATCTGTTGATACTCGAGAGAGCTGCAATCGTAAAAGTAACATTTATCCTTGGAATGGTTTTATCAGATTTTGCTGTTCCATCATTTTCCATACTTGTCTGATTAATCCTTGATTTAAGATTTTCCGCATACTAGATACGATTTTGATGCAGCTCAGCACGAATGTCTTAGTAATGCAACATTTTCGGTTCCTCTTCCTTCTTTTAATGTTTATATTTCTCCTGAGATTTTCTTTTTCTCTCACGAGATACGCTTGGGGGAGAGTTCTGAGTACCGTGAATAATTTTTTTCGCATAGAACCTTTCATGCCACAGAAAATTTTACTTTCATACGCTAAAATACGTAGAGAATTGTGTATTACACAATAACAGAGGGATCGAAAAATAATGTTTGAACATTATTATTCAAGACGCGTGTGCACAGGGTATACAAAAAAAAAAGATTCTGTATTTTGGTTAAAAGAACGATCTTCTTTTCTTTTTGTTAGGAAAATATTTCTAGACCCTCAATCCAGCATCTTCTGAAAAACACGCGATCCTTGGAAATCTGAACTTTTTCTCTACATACTCACCTCATAGATTACACCGTTATATGCTTTCAAGGAAATAGATATCCGCCAGTATTTACAGTGTAAACGTATTCAAATTCATCTACATTCCTTCCTTACTCTCATCCTTTTATAATACTCTACTGCTGTGCTAACATCTCGATAAACTCCCACTTCCACTTCCATACTTTCCCATTCCCTGAAACATATAACCGATTCAAATAAACGACTGATTTAAATAAACTATTATTCAACTCATTGACGATAGATTATTTTAAATTGAAAAATAATCGATCACAACCATTTCTCCCACACTCTTCGCGTTTTTTGACGTAATAGCAGTTTTACTTTTGATGTGATAATAATCTAATAATACGTAGGTCGGGAATCCACGTAGATAGGGAATCCTTAATAGAAAGCAGATTAGCAGCTAGGCTGGGATTACTTGATAAATTCAGAGAAGGTGCATTTGCAGTATTCGGTATTATGCGACCCCCCTCAGCTGCTTTTTCGGCAGATCCGAAAATAAAACAAGAGAAATAGATGTGAGGACAAGTCGTTTTAGGGACTCATCATTTCCCTAACAATACGCGACAGCAAGAAGCTAAAGAAATAACTGGAACGATTGACGTTTACACCCCCTGCCACACGCCGAAAGGCGGCTTGCAGGGTAATTATTCAGATATAGACGACGTTACTTAGTTGGATATAGTTGTCGGAAGCGTACATTTTATAGGAAACGCAATGCTTGATGAAATTTCTTTCACACTCAGTGGACAGCTTATACCGTTTATGAGGATATGATTTCTCCAGCAGTACTTTATGTATGAGAATGTAAACTTTAACCATCAGAAAAATAAATCAGAGAACTGTGCCTCCACAATTATTTATTTAACACGAATGGTTTCGACCATGACTGTCATTGTCAGGTCAAGATCGTGGTCGAAAGCGGTAGGGCTAACTAAGTGATTGTGGGGAATGTGAATAAATGTTCTCTGATTTGTTGTTTATGGCGTTCCCGAAACTTAGGCCAGAGCACCTTATGTTTACACGATCGCAATGAAATGTTTTGTGACTAAATTGAGGATTTGATTTATTTCCTTCAACTACTGCTATATTAATTTCCTGCTACGCAGGTGATTCGGGGTCCAGAGAGTGATTGTTAGGATTTCTCGGTCTTCCCCTTCCGAGAATTCGCAAACCAGGAGATCTAAATATTTGTAGAGGATGTACTGGAAAGGATTTCCGCCTCGCAACCTTATTCCTAATTTCCTGCTAAAGTTGTCGAAGATTTAATAGTAAATTATAAGTTTCTGATTATAAAACACTAATTAATCGGAATGTTCAGCCGAGTAAATAATGGTACCGCAGGGAAGGAACAGGTGGAACGAAGACGTGTCGATGATAAGATGCGATGTGTAATAGGATTTCGGGAGGCTGCGCAGTGGTGCTGTGAGGAGTGGGAGATGTAAGGGAAGGGGCAGAAGTTGAGGGCGGCGGGCAGACCGCGCTCTCCCATAACTTCGAGACCAGTTTGCCGTCTCGGATGGAGAAGAACAGTTTGAAAATATCTCGCGCCACCCACTACGGTACGAGGGTCCTCCGTCTTAACTTGTCCGAGGATCGTTCAAATCTCCGATTCCGTAAATTTCTCTGAGGAAAAATTCGCGGGGAATCTGTGATTTATTTGCGGGTGACGCACTCCTTTTTTTCCATTTGTAAGACCTTCATTCGATCTGAAACTTCAGAGGTAAAGGTTGAGAGATTTCCGTTCGTAGATTTAAGTATCTTTACCAGATCGTTGATTGGTTCGCCTGCAGTGGCTTTCGAGGTCTGGAGCAAGTGAAGTTCTCTGAAAGGAAAAGCAAAAATTAAGGTAAGAAAAAGTTTGTCTGTCTGCGCAGTTGTAGTTCAGATGAACCTAAATTCTCCTTAGAAAGAGCAACATATATTAAAGAATCAATCGCAATCGATAGTGTCTTTTTCATTTATAATTTTCCTATTTCCTTTTCTTTATTCACATTGATCATTTAACCAGTTGCAATTGTTTTTTCAATTCGTACTTTGATTGGATGTTAATAGGTTGTAGATGGTAGGTTTTTATCTCATGAACACGAATTCGACGTTCTTATGGTAGGTTTTTATCTCATGAACACGAATTCGACGTTCTTATGGTAGGTTTTTATCTCATCCATAGGGGAATGTGAGGTGGATTTAAAACATCGATAATTTCTTTACTGTAAAAAAATTAATAGTGTGTTATTAAAATAATCGAAAGTAATAAGTTTGGTTTATATGTACACGGAATTGGTGCGATATTTTGACTTGCCCTAAAGAGCTTCCCATTGGTGAATATATTATGCAAAATTCATCGGATATTATGGAGTTGCAGATGTAAAAATGACCATTAGAATTATAAGGGTGTAGTGCATATGAAAATCATTAATGACTTTTCGTGGCAAAAATAATTTCCCTTTCATTGAAAAATGTGAAACGACAATATCTTCTCTGATTAAATCTATTGAAATACCGCTATCATTATAGTAGTTTTAGAGTAGACAAGCAAAGTTAAACTTATCAAGTGGCGATTCCTTTCTTACATATTTAGTATTCGTTTTTCACTGTGAGGGGTGGGAATTACCAGAGTGGGAATTTTTCTTACCGCGGTTAGTTTCGTATGTTGACTCGGCGTTCCAACCTTAGAAATGTGCATGTAATGATAATGCCTTGATTTAATCATGTAATGCGTTTATGGCAAATAATCACTCTATAATGTAGTTTTGCATTTCACTATATAATTTTCGTAATAATACGGTGGTATACGGAATCTTATTAATATTTGCAGGGTAATTGAAGAGGTATCTGTACATTTACAGCTAAATTACTTAAAATACGATACAATAATTGAATTTACCAAATCGGCCTCGACTTTGTAAGAGTTTTCCATCATTTTTTACCTTAACCCCGGAAAGTTTATTCTACGACCTTGGCTTCTTGCAATATATATTCTTGTTTTTCAAGTTCACTTGATGATGACCCAAAGGGTCGAAGCCGTGTTCGTGGAATAAACTTTGTGTTGTAGATAAAATTTGTATTTTATTTTTCTTCGGCCTATAATAAATTGATTGTTGTCATAACAACGGAGTATCGTAAAAAGATGTTGGTTGCTCAACCCCCGTCACTGGGCTGATACATGGTTTACGTCATTAAATATTTATTTGATACGCATTAAAGCATGAAGTTGACTGAATGGTTAGATCAGACCGTTTTTTGAATGTGTCGTAAATTTCAATTGTGATTGAGTTGCTGAAGTATCCGGACACTTGGGTTCGTTTGCGAATTAACTTAAGGAGTCGAAAGATATAGCTAGAGAAAGGTTTAAGGCGTCACGACGTTAACGTAGCTCTGATGTTTCCCCATCCCGTCTAATTAGAGGACTTAATAAAACACGCCTTTTTATGACACAAAGCAATAAAGCGTTTCGTAATACAATCCAGCTTCCCGTCCTCACTCTTGGGATATTAAACAGATGACATTTTGAGTATCAAGGAGAGCTACGATCATGAAGACCCTCTTTGTCCTCAGTTTGTGATCTCCTGCTGAAATCTCATTTCTCCACGGGATCATCATCAATACCCTCTTCTTTCGGAATCTTAATCGACATTTATCCAGCCTTCATCACGGGATTCCGAACCCTAAGACCCCTTTCTGTATTCCTTTAATTCAATCTCCCTTTTTCCATCGACATGGAGTTCATTCTTCATTGTGTTTGTCTCGCTTTCATGGCCTTTAGTTAAATCGAACAGACTTTCCAGGAAGCGCAGGGAATTAATTCCGAAGGAATTGGGCTGTCAGCAACTTACTTTCCTGAAGATGATTTCTCATGGTTACTATAAAAGAGTTAACAAGTCAGTTTTACAGAGCTATTCATAAATATGATCCTGAATAGAAAACAACTACTATGTTAAATATATCTACTCTCCAGTTTTCCACACCCCCATACTTACCCATCTAGTTTTCTACACTCCAACTGTACGTTTTTTTCCTGGAGTGGAATCATTTTTTCTGTGATAAAAATCAGTCTTTTTATCCACAGAACCATTCTTTCTCTCCTTCTATAATTTCTATTTCTAGTGAGCTTGTTTATAATCTGTATATTTCGTAGCTTAACATCTTTTATCATTTTATATATTCGAGTTTGGATATTATTCTGAGGGTTGATGGGACAGAATACAAAAGATTGTACATACTTGCATTTATGTATATTCATGACTTCACGTCTTACCATATCGATTTTAACATTAACCTAAGTTCCCGATCATCCAATTAAGACGATTGTAAGTATGTATCTCATCCCATTAGGACGTTTTCAGATGCGTGAATTATTTCATCATTAGTCTCAGAAGGTAATGGATTGCCGTATGTTCTGAAATATGAGGCGCTCCCAAGTCTTAAAAGTGATGCTCGGTGAAAACATAATCACGAAACTGTGAATGCTATTCTCTGTGGTCCGTGTCTAGGCACGTCCGGACAGGCTTAGTGCTTGCTAATGATGGCTGACGAAAAGGACGCCAACTGCCACTGGGAAAACTGAATGATACATGATACTTTATACATGATAGTCAAAGTAACTTTTCTCTGCAATGCCTGATTTAAGATAATGCGTTTTAGATAGAAAATGAAAGACGCACCCAATTTATAGAAGATCTAAAAATATTCAAGAAGAGGACCACCACCTCTGTGGGAAACCTTTAAGGTATGTTCTTTACTCAAAAATAATAGACGCGAGTCCGACCGTTGACACAACTAAGAATTTTTTAACGCAAAATTGGCAACTGAAAATCTCTCTCTGAAAATCTCTCTGAAAATCTCAGCCGGTGGGGGCTCGTAGAGGCATAAAGGGGCCAAGTCAGTGACGCTTGCGGTTTTTGCTAAGAATTCTAATCCTATATGTAGCAATATTTATTTATTTAATAGTAAAACGTTGCAATTTGGTCGGAGGAATATAATACTTGCTGTAGATCCGAATTAACAATAATTTAAATAAATGTTGACGTAAAAGGTTTGGAGGATAGGGAGATAAAATACTGTTTGAAGGATAGGGAGATAAAATTTAATTGCGAAAAAGTAAGTTATTTGTAAAAGAAATAGGAGAAATTATTTTTCTAGAAGGAAAGTTTCGCGATCTTCATGGTAATGCGCGTGTATGGCATGGTTGCTTCGCTCCAATTTCAGTTGCTGATTTTCCGTTAAAAATGCCTATTAGTGTGAACGGTCGAACACGTGTCAATTAATTTTGAATAAGGAACATACCCTGAAAGTCTCGCACGAATCCGGTTTCCACAAAGGTGGTACTTCCATTGTTAGATTCGTGAGTATAGGGCACCTCAAATTTTGGGAAGAGAAAGAGTTAAATTTATCTAGAAAGACTTTATAATGATTCTTCCAAACGTAAGAGAGAAATAGTCCCCAAATGCATGCACTTTAATATCAAAGCGCCTCTAAATACAAGATAATCATTTTTGAGGCTTAAGTGACTGCTTGAACGAAGCTTGTACAACGAGAAACGTATTCTCCGAGTATTTTAAAAATTTCGATTAACAATTGTAACTCGTTCTGCGAAAGAATTGTTCATTTCTTGCTTATTTTATAAATGCTAGGCATATAAAATATGCTTTATATTTTTTTAAGTAACGCTCTAAAGAATAGCTATTACACTCTTAATATATAATAACGTATAGTAACTGGAATATAGAGCCCCAATTAGAAATTCTGACGTAAAAAATTGAATTAGTGTTTCATTCAATGTTATGTTGAATATATACCAAAATCTTTACTATAATCGTTTGATGCACGTAATAATCCCCAGCAATAATAGAGATATAAAATGTATTTTTATTGAACTGCTGTTACTCGGTTACTTGGAAATCTGGTGTAACACAAGCTTATCCAAAATTTATCCTTTGTGTTCCTTTATCTATTCATCCGATTTCTTTCGTTTTCTTTCTTTTCCTAACTTGCATGCGATTCATTATTGAGATCGATTTATTTATCAAATTTTAATATAAACAATTTAATCATTTAATGACAGCTTTTCCTTATTATTCTCTATTTTGTTAGACTTTCATTTCATTTCTATCTAACTTCTGCTGTAAATCTATGTTATTTCTATGTATTATTTGTTGCTATTCCCGGAATCATTTCTTTACTGAATATATTTAATTCAGTCTGCACCGCCCCTTTTGCTGGACGATTTTATTTGTGTTTCTCTTCCTCCGGGATTTACCTTTGCATTTTTGATTCTGCGAGATTAATAATCACAACATTTATGATCCTCATGAAACTTGGATATCTGCTTCTTTTCTCCCTTTCTCACGTCCATTTGCCTTTGGAATTCTTTTTGTATCACTTCCTCCGCCTGAATTTCCATTGTTTCATCCTACGCGTTGTCACCCCCATATTTTATCTTCTGCACACGCAGTTTCTGTTTTCTTTTCAGTATCATCATCGATATCTTCTTCTGTTAATCCTTCTTCCCCTCCTCTCATCCAATGTATTGTTTAACTCTTAAATTTTGCATTATCTCCTCCCTTTCAGCCTCAGTTAATATCCTTTAACGAACCAGTTTCCTTGGTTTCATTTTTTCAGTTATATCTTCTATTTAATATTTTCTCTTGCTTGTTTGAAAAACTATCTATGCGAGAAATGCCCGTTAGGTTTAGAGTCCTGGATAAACACAGAAAATAGAAACTGATTTATTTAACATGTATTCCCTGCGAATCTCCCGGGCGTTTGTATATAATTGTGAGAGACCATGCTCTCGTATGATTTCGTCTATTGTTGGTTCTGTTCTTGAGGGGGGTTTGGACCCCCAAAACTACCCTCTTGGCTACGCCTCTGGTCCAAAGTTAAAGATGCAAGATGAATAAATTCAAATTATCTCACTTTTACATACTTTGGTGAAAGCGGTCCTTGGTTTCATTCCCGGCGGGAGCCCAAGACTTGGGTTGGTTGTCGAAGCACTTTTAGCAATAGCATTACTACTACATTTAAATACTTCACTTTTCCATAGATCAATAGATATCGATTGGATTTTGTATTGGATCAAGTAGGAGATATCTAAATGCATTGCACTAGGTATTTGTTAGCAATTATATGTTTAATAAGGAGAGTTACTATTTAATTAAAGTATATGTAAAGTGGCACTTGTCGATCGATGCTGAAACACAATATTTCGGGGTTAGTGATCATTAACGGAGTGTCATGTGAACCAATACTGAAGCAACGTCACCGATATTTACCTTTCACTCCTGCCATCGATAATCGTTCTCTTCAATGCTCCCCAACCTTCTAAACTCAACGGCAAGCTTACGTGTTCACTCAACATTCACAGCACACTGAGCAGCTTTATTAGTTTCACTTAAGTGTCAAATCAAAAGGAAGTATCAAGTGTGGAGTAAGTTATTTCAAAACCTCTCGTTACGAACTCCAATGAAACGAGAAAGCAAATCTCGCAGAGCATGCACGTGTAGTAAAATCTGAAGATCATGCTACCCTTGGATACTTAACGACGTACCGAGATATCTCTCACGACATTCCAGTACATCGCGGTTCACCTATTTGGAAGCACTGTTTTGCTTTGTTTCACACTCTTGTTTTTTTAAAGAATCTTTTCCGAAATTTATCTCTTCGCATTTCATGGTGGTATTGCATGATGGTTCAGAAAATACGAACACATCTGCATGTATTTATTCAATTTTCTACCCGCCTTTCGGCATTTGGGAGGAAGTTCATACAACGCTTGCCTTAGTCCGTTAGTGTCGTTTATCGTTTCCCAGTAAAATGATAATTTTGAAGCTACTTCTCGTAAATTCTATTCTCTAATTTTTCTCGCAGTATCTGGTCTTTTAATGTAGCGTGATTGACGCATAAATTCTATTACGTCTTTCCCGACGCTATGTCTCTGAATTTACAGAGGAAATTGAACCTATCTTCTTCCTTCTAACTATTTCTATCCTACACCAAGAAGAGTATAGGAAACGTAGCCTATTAATCATTATAATTCTAAACAAAACAGGTCGCCTATTGCAAGGCTCTCTCTAATTTAAGAATGCATTTTTTTGCATTTCGCACCCATACTCTGCATTGGGTTTAAACTTAAAATTAAAAACTAACAGAACCTAAAAGTAAAGGAAACAAGGCGACGTAATTATTTATACCGAAATTTATTCATAAATTCTTACACACTTGTAGACGAGTTTGACAAATTATAGATTTTTGCTTGAATAATTCATGAATTATAGGAATTTCAGAGCATAACTACGTACTAGCTTGTTAAAGACTACCTTACAAAACTCATTTGGAGGTTGAAGTTTAAGTAAAGACACAACACTTTTTATTCTACACATAAATTTTAAAGTCTGTCAAAGTCAAAGTTTTAAAGACTGTAAAACTGGTAAATTAGACAGAGTTTGGGAAGGGATGAGAGAAAAATTGCAAAATGTGTCGGAGAGACAGGTGTAAATGTGAAAGAGATTACAAATACATATTACAAAACTTAGATCAATACTGTGTGTACTAAATCAGAACAGAATTTTTTTCGACAAGATTATAGAAGACTAATTTTATTAACCGACCGTTCAACTCAGAAGGTTTTGGCACGTTTCATTTTGTCGAATTGATTACTATTGTAATTTTAAAGTTATTTGAGTACTTAATTAATTAATCGCATGTACATTTTTCTTAGCAATTCCAGATTCTATATAATTTCCATAGTTGCGGGAATTCATGTTAATTTTCGATTTGATTAGTTTCTTGGGCCAGGCAAGTTTTGTCCCCATTTACTTAATCAATTTCATCCTTTACAGGCGTTCTCAATCACTTAAAAGAAAAGGTACCAAATTATATTGTAAACAGCTCTAGGGAGTCCCAACCGGTCAATTGCTTCCGTTTCCATGGCTATCGTTTTCAAGGAATCAGTAAAGCTCATCATCCTCGTGAACCTTCAAGAAAGAGCCAAACCATTCCTCGACTAAATAATTGTGTTTCAATCCATCTATGTGATATTGGGTGTTTTGGTTCAAGTGCTCTCCACCTCCACGAACTGAATCATTAAGATCCTTCTTGTCCTTCCTTACTTTCACCGTTTCCTCGATAACCAAATCTCTCCTTCGTGGCATTCCACGAACCCCTATCAAATACGAACCTATCAGCCTATATAGAACCTATTATTATATATAACCTATTATTAATATATATAACCAGTTATCGATCAACCTATCAGGTACGGAATCTTGGAGAAACGCATGCCCATGATATGTTGTACCCAGCCTCGTTGCCTTTATCTCGTCGTAAGATGAAATTAAAATTCAATTCTATCGATTGGGAAATAATTCAAACTACTTCGAATAAGGAGATGATGTGACACTTGCTTTTCTTCGGTGTTACTTCGCTAGACAACGATCATACTGCGGTAAAGGTTAGCTATCACATTTTATCCATCCACCATCTTTCCATCTTCATCATAATGTATGGCCCATTGTGGAGTATTTAAAACTAAAAATATAAACTATTTCTTCATTTGAATTGATTGTAATATTGAGATTTATGTTATTTTCTGAGTGTAACAAAAGTGAAAGGTTCGTTTACATGGTAACACACAATTCAGGCAATGGAATATTTTCTCAAAACGAAATTAAATAGTGAATGATTTTTGTCGAATTCGTCGTGATTTACGGGTAGTTAATCCTAATATGTAACACACTGATAGGAAAAATGAAGACAAAGTTACAAAGATTGTTTTGATAAGGATTTGAGTTGATCAAAAGAGGTAGGAAGACCGAAATGATAATAGATGAATTAGGATGAGATGAGTAGGGAGGAATTCTGTTTTAAAAAGAAACAAAAGGTAATTCAGAAAAGGAGTTGGAATGTCTCCTAAGTGAAAGAGCTTACAGGGGAGTTAATGAAGGAGAATTGTGAGCTAAGTAGGTTATTAGTGTGCATATGAAACAGTATAATAGCATCATTGCTATGTTTGTCGGAAATGAGCCGAAGCTCTCACGAATGAAGCTGGTTGAAATTTCCTTCTTTAGCTGCTCTCTTGGCGCATGTTATTGGCGGTCACCCGTTTTCTATTATTTAAAGATATACATCGATTTAAAGATAATACATCGGCACCGACTGCCAGCAAGCGGGAAACCTACTTTCTTTGGGTTCATACCCAATGTGCTTAGTTTAAATTTATCTTCTAATTTGAATCAAGCTTCAAGTAACCTTTCCATTAATGATTTTCTGAAGCATCTACGCCATTACAAATTTCAATCCTCAAAAAACGATCGTTTGTACCTATCAACTCACGGTACGTAGGATGTTTCGGGGTCTAAAATTTCCTTCTCATCTCATTCTATTGGGAAAGAAAAAAAGAGGAATATAGGGGCAAAATATTTTTATGATGTGGTGCTAAATACCCTCATGAGTTATCTATACGTCTACATTTGCACTCTGAAAGTCGCCTTTTGGCTCATCGGGGTCGAGAAGTGGGGGACTGACCAACAAAGAAGCGAAATGCTTACACACGAAGACCACTTGTTGAACCCCGTCATATTCACCAGATAAGTCGACATTTGATGAGAAGTGTTATCGTCGATTCCCTACGAATACGTTTATCACGGGAGCTGCGATCTCTTTTCTTCAGACTACGACATATTTCGAATTTAATTAAATTGCCTGAAAGCCTGCCTCAAGTATTTGATTGTAAAAAGTAAATATATCGTTAAAATTAGTGTAAGTTTTCTGATTTTGAGTAATTTCTTGGTATCCTTAAAATCAAATGGTTTTGTGGCTTTTTCGGTTGCATGAGAGAATGCAAGGGTTTCCTTGGTTTTATTTTATCTACTGACCCTTTGATCTGAACGGAGGAAATATTTTGAGAAGAAAAGTGCTCTCGAATTGTAGTTGTTCGTAAGTAGTTGTATTTGTTAATATGGTTGTAAGAGTAGAGTACAATTTAAAAGGCGAAATGTGAGAGGCGTAGGGGACTAATGCCTGTTAGAGTGATGTAAGGTGAGAACTGCGTGCCCCGGGAATGCCACGGAAGCTGTGAAGTACTAAGGACCCTGAAAAATCTTGATGATAATGTAATAATATGATTGAAATAGTGTTGCGATAAAGGAGAGTTATGTTTTTCGTAATTATTAATTACTGTACTGACTAATTCATTGTGTTGCATACTATACCATTAATCAGTAGCAGCAGTATGGTTAAAAGTGCTTCGACAGCTTAGGTCATTTCGCACGTAGGCTCCCACCGGGAATCGAACCCGGGACCGCTTTCACCGTTGCCCACTTGGCTATCGGGTTGGCTATCGGGAGCCCCTACCATTAACCATAGTGAAATCATTCTAATCTATTAAATATTCTATGAATAACTTATTATTATTTCTACATTAATTTTATATTATGAGATTACGCTGCCACCAGATTTGTGTCTAACTGCGGCGGAAATTTGTTAATAAATAAATAATGTAAGTAATCTATCGTACTAGAATGGGCTTCGTAGAACGATACTATAAAAGAACGAAGATTTTTTTTTAATTTCCAAGTTTTATTTTTAATTTCACGATATATATTTTTATACTAAATATTGTGGAAATTATAAAGTTTATCTTCACTTCCTTTTGAAATAGTTGTTGGTGGTAGGCACCTCGGATTGTGCTCCCTGTTATCGACTTGTTCGTGGTCAGATCCTGGGAGCAATCCGAGATTGCCCGATAGTCCTGGCATTTAGTTGTTACTATGTATTCATTACAATCGCTTAGTTTGAGAATGGTTTACATTAACAAAATTTATTTTCTCATCTTTTAGGCTCATTCTTGGTGGGTGACCTCTACAAACATGGAGCACTGTCCTGGGTGAGTGGATTGCCATATTTTATCTTCTGCGGTCAAATCTGGTTCACGTTTCCTCTTAATAACTTCCGCAAATTATACGAAAAATTAAGAGGAGGGTTGGAATTATTGGAGGAATGAGGTGGATTCTGAAAATGTTTACCATTACACGAATGATCATCATCTGAAGACATGCCAGGTTAATTCTCTCAGTAATTGACTTCCACTTACGCTTTTGTTTACATGTTTTTCATTATCATTTATTATTAAATTATATACATATCCTCGATAACGTAAATCAAAGCAATATCTACTGCAGTGAATAAGTAATAAAATACGCTTTGTATGAGATTATAGCTACTTAACCTGAAATTCTCGTAATGGAAAGTTTGATTTTTTTATTATTATTGTTTCTTTAATGGATACAGGAGGCCCTAATTACACCCGAGTTAATTATTTGTACGGAAAACACACACGACCATTCCCTCACCGGAAGAATCCAACTAGCCAGGATTCGAACCCGGGACATTGGCGGTGGTGTCCTTGCGTGCTAGCACGCAAACCCGCTCGTCCACCCGGTGATTTCATTTTTATGTCCTAAGGACGTTATATTTTTAAGGACAGTAGAGAAACAAGATTTTATCATAGGAGGAGAGGAGATTATAACTTTGGGCGTGTGACGATGTTTATCCATTTAAGGGTATAGAGAAGTGAAAGTGGAGAGAAATTGTTGTACCAAAGATTTTAGTTTAGTTAGCTTAAGCATCTCTCCGAAAGTTGAGTGAGCAGGATTTGATTAAAGAGTTCTCTAGGACTCCTATTTACGGAAGCTGTTTTCGGCCACAGTTTAGAATCCGAGTGAAAGTCAACCTTAGTCTTGTCCGACCTTACCGTTTACTGTTTTGAAACAAAGTTTACAAGAACGAATACCATTGAGGGTTGAAACCTTGTCCATTGACCGTTCACAGGCCTATAGATTTTTCAAAGATGTCTTTAATCTTGTATCATCACTATAGTGCTGTTTTCGTTGCCCCAATACAGAAAATCTCTTTGTTACCATGTTTCATCTTATATGAATATCACAATAATGGATTATTCGTCACTTATTTGATTACTCTTCTGAAGGTATTTACGTCAATAGTATATAATTTTGGCTATAGTGAGAGGGTTTGCAAGATAACCTGCATATTAAGAGCATTTCTTTAAATTTTCAACTACATTTTTTTAAATCTACTAAAATCAGCGCATCTGAGAGAAAAAAGCACGATAAAAATTGAAATCCCAAACATTCAGACCACCTCACTTCGCTATCATTTCGAAGCGTTCCCCAAGTGGGCGTATAGTACGTGCAGTAAAGGATTCTCCCCAGAGGCTTCAGTCTATTATTGTGTCCACCCTTAAACTAGAGGATAAGGGCATCTTCACCTTAGCCCTGTCGTCTCGCCGCAATAACGAGCGATCTCTTCTCTTAACTACCTCATCTGCCCCATTTACTGCTTTTGCTCTTTGATCAACGACCTTTCTCTCGCATAGGTCACCTTCCAATGACTCTCGCTCACTCGTTGTTTTAGAATCACTCAAAGGAAGGACCCATTTTGACCCAATTGGCTCGTTTCGAAATATTTTAAAGAAGGCGTCACTTAATATATTTCGAAATAATTAAAATTAAATTACTTTTAATTAATAAATAAAACAAAACTCTGAGTCCGGTTACC
>KZ308596.1:142039-184804 GCA_000376725.2 Ladona fulva
ACCGATGGTTAAGTTAATTGATGTTGAGATAACCCACACACAATCAACAATGTAATCCTGCCCAGATGTCGTAATTCAAGAAGGCATAATCACGGATAGAAGCAGAATGCCCTCTCCTTACCCTGTTGGCCTCCGATGGTGCCTTCCAGGATGGCGCATTGGTTCACGTTGTTCACATAGTTATCGCAAGGTTATGAGTTGACTTTGATAACAGCTCCAAGGGTTGCGATACTTTATCCAGAATATCTCAGCACGCTTAATAATAACAATTTGCAACTATATTCAAGCCGTTACATGATCCATTCTTACGTCTTTTTGTAGTTTTTCCATATCAACAAATTTTTGAATTAAGAAGTTTTTTTTTATGCACGGCGATCAATAAATTACGGGCAAGGCCGTACATTGTTTTCCGTTACAGAAATGTTGCTGCATTAACGTTCGTATCCAGAGGGAGTACCAAGTTGAGGCAGCAACATTTTGATTAGGATCTAGAATCTTTGGGTTTCCTAAATTTAGTTTTTATAAACTAGATTCCGTAAGGTGCCACCTACGATAGCATAGACTACTGTCTCCAGAAATCTCTTTGCCTCCCCTTTGCTGAATAATGAAATCCACTGACTGGCTCGAGAGTGGGAATTACATTAATGATTCCTCTCATCAAAAGGACTCTATTTCAATACTTTGCTATTGGACATCTAATCTTCACTGCAATCTTTTTAATCCAGTAATTTCTATCAAACTCGTTGGGCGACCATTCCCGCCTCAAATTATCTCTCACAAACAGTTTCATTTGTTTCCTCAGGTGGATTTCCTCTTCTCTGTTCTGATCTCATCTCCCTCTTAAGCCGCCCTCATTTCCCATAATCCTTTTTATCTTACCTGTGTGCGCTTCAAAAGACCTCATCCTGTTTAACCTTTTCGAAAAAAAAAAAGATTTGCAGAGGGGAAACGAACTCCGAGGCATCTCCGACGCGACTACACTAATTTCATTTGAAAATCAATCACGACCCCACTTCCCGCTAATACAACTTCGCCTAGAGATTGACCTCTCGATATTTCATCCTAGAGACACCTAGGTAAAAGACAACTTCCAACACCGTTGCGATGGCCTGTGGGACGGCAAAATAACGCCAGCGATCTGAAGAGAGGAATTTAATTACAGTTACAAAGCGGTACTGATGCTGCAGATCAGAGGTGTTAAAATTACGCTCCGATTTAGACAATTTTTAGTCGCAGTAACGGTTCGTAAGTACGACTGTTTCTATCTAATTATATACGACCCTTGCTGTTGAAAACAAAAATTTTTCTTATGTCTTTCGTATAAAACTTTCCTATCCAATTTCATACTCTTGAAGTCCTCTATATGAAAAACGCAGGGAGTGTCATCACTCAGTGACCCGCTTCCAAAAATGAGTTAGTTTAACAATGAATTTGATATTGTTGTGTGGAATAGGAAGGAAAAGTATTTCGATAACGTAATTTGGCTCCTTACTTCCTCTGAGGTTTCCTGAGGAAGAGAACGAATTGCAGGTTCCACCGCTCCGATATAGTCGCTGTAATTAAGGGTGTTTGGTGCAGGAGCGAAGTTTAGTCCTNCCCGCCACATCCGCCTGAGACAACCAGAGAAATCGGCCATCGCGGAACACTGCCTTCAGGAAGGACACTCCGTTGACTTCACCCGAACTGAGATTCTTTGGAGAGCTCCGGCTTTCTGGGACAGGAAAATAAAGGAGTCCATTGAAATCCAATTAGAAAGAAATAATCTAAACAGAGACGACGGACTCACCCTCCACAAGACATGGCAGCCCATCATCAGAAAGATTGCCGAGAAGCGATCCAACCAATCACGGAGGTGAAAAGTTCCAACCAATCACGGAGGTGAAAGGGGACAACACTCCCCTATATAACCAGACACGGAAATTCGATATGCACTTCGTCCTGAAGATGGCCACGGAGGATGTGGCCGAAACGTCGGCTTTCGCCAAAACGCTTACCCGGCTGGAGACCCGAGAACGATTCTTTCAGCAACTACGCCGGGAAAACAACAGATCTTTTCTGACCTAAATACCCTACAAGCCACCTTTCGGCGTCTGGCAGGGGGTGTACACACCGAGCGAGCGAGTTGGTCGTTCGAGGAAAGAATGAGCCGCGGAGAGAATCCTTCGTAAGATTTGGTCCAACTTGCGCGAAAATGTGTTAAGTTCTTCGATTAATACGATAATTACAGGCAGCGGTGATGGAATGTTTGCTAACGCTTCAAGTTCAATTCAAACATTAGTGGATTCATATTTGGAAAATATTTTAATCAGCTTCAGAATCTCTTCGTGAAATGGAATGTTTTGGTGTAGGAGATCAAGTATCTAGTCAGAGAGAGTTTGGCCTAAAATTTTGAATATTAATTCAAAGTAAAGCGATGAATTTCACTGTTCGGTTCGAAACATACATTGCATATTGATGCACACATACAAATTTAATCAAAAAAATTAGTTGCGTGCGGATGAAAATCTTTTATGAATTTACTTACAGATTTAGTAGAAAATCTTGCCAAAATGAAATTTCAAAATAGATACTGCGACGTATCAATGAAAGTCAGTCCTAGAAAAGGCTAAAAACTTTTCAGAATTTCCCATGCTTATGGTGAGAGATGTTTTTATCTCAAACTGTTTGATTCGATATTTTAACGGAGGATGCACAATTCTAGGTGGGCGTTTGAGACTGAAATTTTTCTTTCGTGGCTTTTTCAATATTTTTTTATAGAGTTCATGTTTTGAAACGAAATATATGTCTACCGGAATCGGTATTAAGGACGATTAATTTTCAAATTCTCTTCGAAAAATATGAACGTTGACCTAAAATATTGAGTCCGTTAATGCGGAGGAAATATGGAGTCAGTGAATTGCATTGCATGTTTTCAACCGCCTTACCAAAGTTTTGTGAGCTAAAATGAGTACTGTATCATCAGCATAAATAAATTACATTTTCTGATGACTGAAAAAATGTCATTAATAAATAGAATGAAATGCAGAGGTCCAAAAACCGAGCCTTGAGGAACTCCACTTGAAACATATTTACATTCACTGACAAAGCTATTTAATTTCATCTTCACATTTCTCTCAATAAAAATAATAATTCATTTACCACAAACAGAGAAGTACGAAATTAAATGCGATATAATAAATGAAATGATGGTATGTCCTGATGGAAACAATTATGATGTGCATTCGAAAATACTAAACTTAATGATAAACAGCGAGCGTTATTGAACGAAAAATTACACAATAAAATAGATCAGAAGCTGATTTTTAATCATTAAATAAATATTGGCAATTGCATTCTCAGAACATTAGACATACATTTTACGATACCTTACTTCCTCAACCGATTCGACGAAAAGCTAAAACATATGGTTCCAGAAACCATTTATTTCCTCGAAATATATGCAGAGAGCCAAATCAGGGTTGACACGTGTATGCATAATCAATTTCATAAGGAAATTTACTCACCTTTCGTTTCTTCTTATTTTAGCTAAAACGGGAAGACTTCCAAACAAGGAAATTTACGACTCCGATAGATTCGTTCCGCCACGATCAACCGATGTAGGCTTCGAGGATATCGAAGCCTGAAACTTCTCGTTTACGACAAAAAAGTAGGAAAGGGAAGAACCTATAATGCACAAAGGGAAAATCGGAATAAAAGTAATCTATAAAAGAGTCAGAGCGGAAAGAAGAGTTCGAGCGTTCAAAAGGGTTTATATATGGATTCCGATCGCTTACGCAGCTGAGAAAATGCTTTATCCTGATTTTCTCAAAGATATAAACGCGTTGAAATGCGATCGTATTCTACCTTTTTGATTTTAGTTTCTGAGGGGAGTCGTTTGAGCCTTTATATGCAAATGAGATTGCACAGCAATACGTCGGTATAATAAAATTCGCTTTTTTACACCATAGCGTAGTTTGTTTGATTTTACGAACACTGGAGGAAAACTCATTAGCGCTAATTGTATATTTCTGCCAAAAATATATATCGTAATACTATCACCCAGTACTGGGATTCATTATGAAAATTTCACTTTAGTGCCTGGTATTATAATGGTCTGTAAGAGGAAGAGAAGATTATAGTTAACTTCCTACATAACAGTTATGAATTATCACTGAGATTAACTATTATCTTTAGTATACCTCTAACATAAAACTATAATACCAGCCCTACATTGAACTTTTATTCAAGTCCATTTTAAGTTTACGTTATATTACTGGACCTAAGATTAGTTTATATTTACTGAATACACGTATGCGAGTAACTGGGCAGTTTTTGAAGCGTCGTATCGTACAATTAGTAGTAGTATTAGTATTGTTAAAAGTGCTTCGACAGCTTTGGTAATTTCGCACGTGGACCCCACCGGGAATCGAACCCGGGACCGCTTTATCCAAAGTTCGAATGCGTTGCCCACTTGGCAATCCGTGAACCCGCGTCGTATCTTTTGCGGTTTATATTTACCTAATTCGTTTCCTCATGTTGGATGATTTCTCTCTGTATTCAAGAATAATATCAATTAAATAACGCTAGATAAAATTAATTTTAACAATATTTGATTAACCGTTCGTGGAATTAAATATAAAAACTTCACATTTTATCTTCCCTGATAGGTCCCTCTGTTTCGTTTAATCAGTTGGAAAGGAACAGAAGGTTCACTTTGCGAAGAAAATTCATCTTACAAAAATATTTATGACTCGAAGTTTTGCAAGGACATTTATAATCATGTTGATTATCATGAAGAAAATACCTTGTGACACATAAATCCAACGTCAGATAATTTGAGCTGATTTCGGGTATATTGAATTTAATTATAAAACTTAACTCTTAACTTTTTTAAATTTTCAGAATCAATCAACATAATCGCCTCTATAATCATCTCTTCTAGTTTAGGCAGTTCCTCATTTCGTTCCGTGAATAGAGAACGTGCTTTTAAACGCATTATTGCTTTAGTCTGGCTCTGCAGCTTACTACGCATGAGTAGTTTTAAGTCCTCGAGTTTCAACTTGTAGCAGAAACACTTAACTTCCATCACTTAAGGCTGCAAGAAATAGATTACATTTCTACGATTAGTAAACAATGTGTTTTCGGGACGAACCAAGTCTTCGTTTCCCGCAAGCTCTCGTTAGCGAAATGCTATTTCAGTAGCTCATTCATACCTGCGCGTAAACCACGGGTTCCGCTGTGATTAGTAGCAAACTTCCATATAAACTAAGGGGGGACTTCAAAAGACTTTGAAACGCGATGAAGAATATTCAGAAAAGCAGTCAAGTCTTAATAGCCATAATATATATATTCAGTTTTAGTATTTCATTTCCGCACGTTCTGAATTCTTTTTAAATGCAGCCTTAAGAGAGTTAGATTAGTCCGACGTCTTATCGCATCCTGTTCTTCTTAAGACTTGGAGCATTAAGTTAATAATTACACTTGTAACCCCCTGCCACGCGCCACTGGCGGCTTGTAGGGTTTAAATGTAAACATAAATGTAATTGACTAACATGTAAAAGTAAAGTTGCTGGCACGCGAAATGTTTCATCGACCAGCGCTCCTTAATAAATAAATCCTACCTTACCCGCTATTTATTGCAATAGACAAGAAGATATTCAGCAACTTCTGATTAGAGATGTTGTCCCCAACCTTCTCTTACCTACCGCCCATCTTTGTGTATTATGATTTCATTTGCGCCCATCGATGCTCCAGTAACTTAATTTAGCCCGTAAGCTATAGGTCATTATGTGGAACTCGCGTTTACACGTTAAACCTTTTTTGTCCCTCNTGACATTTCCACACGTTTAATTACATCGCCAGGTTAGTCTACGCCGATAGCGAAACCGGTCGTCTGTATTGAAACGTCTGGAAAATTTACATTTTTTTCTCTTCCATGATATGGCCTTCAATAAAGTTTTGCACATTTAAGGAACATGTTTATGTTGTGCAACAATGATTTATAATGATAACAATAATGTTTATTTATGCAATAAATATATATAATACTGACAGACATGGATGTGTAAATTGATGTCTTCGTAAAGTACGTACAATCTAGAATAAAATGTCCACTAATATTGTCTCCCAAAGAATCACAATGTGAAAGAAAGCACAATTTAAAAAGAAGAATATATTTGAGAATTTTGTACTTGTTACATGAATACTTTTGTCCGGTTACTTAAATTCACCTATCTTATGATAACCTTTTCCATGGTAAAATTTCATCGTCTTCCTTAGTAAATTCATTATGATATACTTAATCATTTGTGAAATAATTACCGACCGCCTGAATACATTATGCCCTTCTGGTAGGCGGCTGGTGGCACGAGAGTGGCAATCACAGGTTTAGAACATCAAATTGAAAACTTCATTTGAATCTAGAGCCTGAGTGACTTCGAAGAAAAGTTACGATAAGTTTGAAGCACTTGCTCCAGAAAAATAGCCTAGTTCACCGAGTTAGAAATAGAAATAATGAATCAATCAAAATAAAACAATGTAACAATCGTTCCCATAGTATCTATCATATCTACAACAGTGGTAGTGCAAAAAACACGCCCAACTTGGAAATTATAAACTTTGGAATTAACTTATATTTCATCCAGAAATCTGTAATTCTGGATACCTGCCATATAGATAGATCCCTTTAAAATGAAGTTAAGTGATCCTGAAAATTGTGTGGAACTTTACAGTAGTCCGTTCCCGTCTTATAAAGCCGTCAATTTGTTGTGAGAATTGAAATACGAAAACAGAAATAATAATAATAGTAACGATTTAATTAGGGCTAGATTGAGACTATCAAATATCTTCATACCTTTCTTACAAAATAGCTGATAGAGATACCTCGAAAAAGTGCACAGAACGGTACACTTTGAGGGCTTCAGAACCCAAGTTTATACTTCGAAAAGATATAGAAATGGCGAGAAAAGTACTTAACTCTATTTCTAAAGATAACTAAATTTTAAATTTACCAAATCCTGTGTCATGAGCTTCCATTTATTGATGGGCACGAATGTTAATTATTCTCTTTATCTTCTCTCGATTCCACATTTTGATGCTCGCAGCCGTTCGATGCCACTCAAGTAAACATAATTATGAATTATAGGATACAATAATTGGAAGTACGGAACTTGTACCATTCCCAGCGAAACTTTCAACGATAGTTTAGGAAGAATTCCAGGAATAAGTATTCACCATTACCATATTTGCATGGAATATATACAGAATCGCATTGGGCCCACTTAAAAAAGTTCGAACAACACATTATATTCTCCGTGAGGAAAACCTCGGGAGGAAATCGTTATCGAATATTCTTCACCGATTTCTATACATTCGGAAAAGTTCAATACATAACCGACATAACGAGTCCCTTTCGAATGAGAGGCGCTCTTCAAAAACGGAAGTGCAAAATGCGTGTGGAGAGGAAATGAGGGTGAAACTGTGAAGAAAGATTGGTTTTGGGAAGGACTGTCGTAAACTTTAACTGATATCACGAAATATCACGGAATATTTTTCGATGTTTGATAAATCACGTTTGACGTATATTTTCTGTTTATTTTATACAAAGTTATTTCTATTCGATACAATATGTCGGTGCCATATTTATTTGCCTATTAGCTATGATTTCACCTGAATTTTTCCTGAAAATTAGTTATCCATCAGTTGGTTTCGTAGATTTTTCACACACCCCCTTATTGCGGGCGTTTCCTTACCATAGTGCATTTTAAGGCAAACTTACGTATTTAAGCCATAAATTAGTTTTCTTCTTTGCACTTTCTCAAGCTATCTCTTTTAAATTTCAAACGACGAAATACTACCAAAAGCTTGATAGTCTCAATCTCGCCCTAAAAAGGTCGTTTTATTATTATTACTAAAAATTTAAACATGTTTAAAAAAAGTAAAAACAGATGAATGAAGTACAGTGGAAAGCGGTTGACACGAAAACGAATAATTCGATGTATCGGTCAATACGAAATGCAGTATTGGTCCGATCTGTGCCTTATATCTTTCAGTGTATATTGATTCGTTTAATGCGAAATGAGTAACACAAACCGGTGGTTATCACTGAAACCTTTAATGATCTGTGGGGAAAATATTCCTACAAATTCCTTAGCTTAGCGTATTTATGATGAGGATTCAATCAGATTAAAATTTATCATTCTATATTTTCAATTGCGTTCAAAATTTGTTTTTATAAATTTGACAATAATTTAGCGAATAGCAGAGTTTAAATAATTGATCTTCCGCTCATTACTCTTTATTGATTTAATAAACGCAAAGTTTTGATGTGTTTCAGTATAAGAGACGATAAATAAATAAATAACGTCTTTATTTTGGGCGAAATTGAGAGTTTAAAGTCTCCTCTTCCATTTAACCCATAAATACTCTTATCTATGGGACCCAAAGCGCCGGGTTATACTATACACGAAATACGGTTATAATATAATATTATATAATAATACAGCGAAATGTATAACTTTGTCATCTTCATTTTGTGTTGACCAATTTCCATTGTACTTAGGTTTTACATCCTAAACAATTTACGTATATATTGGGTAGGCGTGATGACGGAATTTCTCATTAACAAAAAATTTCAGTAGCAAGAAATTGGAGGAAAATGAAGCGTAATAAAGTTGCTGACAGAACAAATTAGGAATCAAGTACTTATTTTTTAAATTTTTGATGTGGATTTTTTAGTTTGAGGCTACATTCTCTGGAAGTACATATTTATATCTCAATGTAGGTAAATAAACAAAAGAGAAAACCAGAAGAGAAAAAAAAACAAGTAATAAAACGTGTGGAAAAAGTACGAAGTTTTTCACCTCGTCTATGATATGGCTTTCCACGAAGTAACACCTTAACATACAGATTTCGTAGGTTAATAAGTAAGATTTAATAAGTAGTTAAAGGCATACTTCGGGAAATGATAGCACTTTGCTCAAACGTTTATTTCTAGAGGAAAGTAAAACGTTTCACATTATAAAAACTATGAAAGCCCAAAAAATAATATTTAAACCGCATCTTATTTAGATCTGATTTCGATAGTTCAAATAGATGAAGTTTTTCTAAACAGGGTAACATTTTTATATATAAAGGGAAATATTTTAAACTGCGATGTTTTCTCATTTCGAAAGCTCGTAGCTGATCTTTCAAAAGAGAAATTTTAGGCTTAAGACCCTTAAGATTGACAATTTTATATACATCGTCATTTATATTCATGTCTCGTGCGCAGTATATCGGGAAGAAGGACCAGAGTTTATGAACCGAGTAAACCTGACAACTTGAGCAGAATATGGAGAAACATGCTCTAAATGATAGCGTAAAATCAACCTTTAAATAAAATCCAATTTATCGAAGAGAGGGAATTCCTTATCTTGGGAAAATAATTCTGATCGTGCGCAAATATTACCACGCTTTATAACGGAGGTGATCATAAAATGGAAATTATGGTTATGAAATAAGATTATTCATCCAATTTCAAGATGTTCCATTTTCTAGTACAGATTAATTAAGGAATTATTCGCGCTCGAAACATCTTCCGTACCCTCTTCATTAATTCCTCGTCCGCCAGCCTGAACTTCCTTCATTCATCCTACCTGATAACTTAACCCCATCCATTCCCTAGCTACTAAACGCACGGAAGACTCGATTGAATCAGTTAGATCGTCGGACTTCCGGTCCATTGAATTTATTATCCGCAAGGGAAAGAGTACCTGACTTGCAATAGAAAGAGAATATTAGCGACGACGTAATCCCAGTATGTTAGGACTTGGTGCTGTATATGCATATTTCATGAGGACGTGCACGAAAGGGCTTGTTTTGATCGAAAAGTCACGATAGTTTTTTTATTCTCCATAAACAAAGTACATTGCAAGGATTCGTCAGATTTTAGACACTTATTACACAAGAACAATAAACCAAAATAAAACGTAGTACAATGTAAAATGTAGTACAATAAGTAGACAAGACTTTTGTAGTACAATAAGTAGACAAGGCTTATGAAATAAAACTCATTTTTTATTTTCATCCGTGTATTCTAAGTACTCATTTATAAAGTAAAATGATCTTTCGATAGAAAACTGTTTGAGTTTTTGTTTAAATAATTTTATATCCATAGCATGAAAAGTTCCTTTGTTACTTAGTTCAGTCCTCTTTATTTTTACATTAATGTCATTTACTGATCTAGTATGATGGCTATGAATAGCTGAATTTAGAGTCATAGAGTCCATGTTATTTTTAATGTTAAGTATTGTTTCAAACATATAAATTGAAGAAAGTGGCATGATTTTCAACCCCTTAAAGTGGGTTCTACACGAATGCCGGGGTTTTAAGTTAACCATTGTCCTTATAGCTTCTGCACTTTAAAGGCATCAACAGAGGCACTGGAGGCACCCCAGAAAATAATTCCATAGCGTAATACATTATGAAAATTAGAGTAATATACACATTTTAACACCCTTAAACTTGTACTATTTCTCAAAAATCTTAGCTGATAGATTGGATTAGAAAATCTATTCCTGTACTTGTATTGCAGAGAAATCAATCGAGAATGTTGTCAATCCGTTAAAATGTATCAAGAATTTATTTAATCAACGTTAATCAAACGAAGGTAGCAAAGAAGAAGAAAAATGAACGACTGTTTTAAGCAAACCATCCCTTTGTTATTTTCCAGTCTCTCCCGCAAAACGCTGTTTATTTAATATGATGTTTATGTGGTAAAATTCGCAACAGCAGAGTGTCCAAAGCCCGTTATATGTTATTCTTTCATGGAAAATTTGCATTTTTGCGTTTTTTTTATTTTGGCAAAATTTCGCCAGTCTTTTTAAATACGTAGCGTAGTGATGGGCGTTCAACCTTCATGGATTTCATTGCTTTTGATCGATTGAGCTGTAGTTACGAAATATTCAACTTCATGTATCACGTATCCCGTTGGTGTGAGTATAGTAAGAGCTAATTCAGGCCCTTTCCATTGAAAAGTAAGTTGAAGATTTTAGTTACCTGTTAATAACAAAGTTATTTCATCAATTTAGGGTGATCGTCGTGAAATAATTTTCATCATCGTTGTTTAAGCCTTATAATGTATTTATTTTCAAACTCCAGTCTCAAGATATCACAAGAGTAATTTAAGTTTCCCCTAAATTCTCAAACATCAAATACTCCCCCACCTGTGGTATTAGTAATTCGTAGTCCGAATATATTTAGAACATAGTATAATACATATTTAATCAGAAGTGTCCGTGGAGAGAGTACATGGAAAGGGTTATTCTGAGAGATAAAGAATGATGGTTATCTCTTCCGATGTTTCGGAAGTAGTCTGGAGAATCCACTAATGAATAATTCAATGCATTATTAAGACAATGACTAACTTTCTGATAGCTTTGTTGGTTTTGATAGGTTTGTACTTGCGGATAGATTTTGCTGACTAAACATTTTTTTCGAAGCACTTCTTTATATCGATATTTCTGACTCACTGTTTATTTTACGACTTTTCTTGCTGCATCAAATTTTACCGATCCCATGAATGGACACGAAAACCGCTTTGAAACCTACCAAATATCTAGTAGCCTGCTTTTTCTCTTACGTTATCTAAATCTTCATTTCAGTGGAAAAATATTTTCGAAAAGCATTTACCGAACCCGGACGTTCCTCGGATATTTCCTACCGTTTGCACTGTGCTCATAAGTTTAGTATTTTCCACCGTTAGGTTACTCCAGACCTGTCTCAACTACATCGAATCAAAAACGTTCTGTGACTTTAAGATATTTATCGCCCACAGTTTTCTTAACGAGTTCTTCGGAAACTGCCCATTAGACAAGAAACTAAATTTCTTGTTCTTTAAATAACTAATACTATTGAAGAAAATCCAACAACTCTTTTACATTATTTACGAAGATCGTGTATTTCTAAGGCGTATTCCTCTTTCCACCGAAGATGATTCTGTTATCAACCGAAGAACGACTAATCCTTTTCTTCCTTTATTCTTTAAGACATGAAAGGGCGTCCTTATTTCATTTTTACATTTGAAATACAGTAAACCTATATCCTTGGCATTGATGTAAATAGAATCTTAGAATTTAGAGTCTGCTTAGTTTAATTTAATAGTTCCCCATAGAGTAATGGCACAACCTACCTAGCCTCAAGAACAATAAAATTTATCAAATTTTCCTTCTAATATTATATTAATATATTGCCTCAAGGACTGTAACATTAATCAAAAATTTCTCATAATATTTTTATTAGCTCTTAAAGATTTTCTTTTAAAAGAAACATATTACAGTAATATAATTCAAAAATTCCTCCACACAATTACCTATAAATAGTTTTTAATTATGGTATGTGCTAAACGAAGGGCTAAGAAAAATAGAAGGCTCCCTTGGGATGGATTTGAACTATGGCAATTTGATTCAGTGAGTGCTGTCCATCACATCTAGTTATCGACATATTAGCGGATAATAAACAAATGCTCATTTAAGAATATTCAATAATAAGAATGAAATGTTATGATATCTTAAAGGATATTTACAGATGTAAAATTCTAGATGAGTCCCAATGCATGACTAAAGCACTAAATTTTTCAAGTATTTAGCGAAATACTCTTTCGGAATCATCTCTCGCTCTCTTATTATATTTGAGGATATGGGAGAGATCATATCGATTATAATTAATATTGAAGCTTGGTGTTTTCAGTAAATCATATTATCTTTCGGTAATCCATTTCGTCAAGTTCCACCCGATACCCCACGGTCATCTGGTATTTCAAAAAATATTTCAATTTCGGCAATGCCTTTTTGGGCTACCTGTATTCGAATTTTTCACGGATTTAGAGGTGTACTATTTAGTTGATCAATTAATTATTTTGGCGTTTCATCATTAAAATATTATATCATTAAATTTTGATCGATATTTAATAAATAGCTGCATACTTCCATTGATGATATCAATAGATATTTACGAACCTTTATTCCTAAATACTTAGAATTTATAATTTATTAAAGCTCTTGTGTGCAAGAATAATCTCGCTATGGATCCATCCAACTTCGTTGACAGAGTTACCTTCTCCTGCTCGAAACATTCAAGAAGTTTACAAAGGCTAATCTCCAACACTAAACTTATAAGTTAGTTAAATTATACCCGTTTAATACTTTTGTGTACTCTTTGTCTTCGCGTTTGATTCCTAACTTTTCCAGGTGGAAGAGAAACTTTCCGAAAAATTTTTCTTCATCGCAATTCCGCAGTTTTTTGTGTCTAAAGGAATTCGTTATCTACGCATCACTTTATTTGTTCTCCTGTTTTTGACGCCACTGCTTTTTTATATCCAGAAAGGTATACATCTCATGGGAAACCCCTGTCTCCTACACCTTTCCCTCAAGTATCTTTTCTAGCAGATCCTACCTCCTGTCCCGTTTTCCCGACTCCCTGTCTTCCTTTCTCTTCGCTTTGTTCCCTTTCCTACACAAATCCCTCCCTTTGTCCCTCTCGGCTGTCTCTCTTTCTCGTCAAATCTCTTCTAAGAACACAGAGAGACGTTTAGATCTCTGACTCAGATGCTGAGATCCTCATGTTAAGTAATTCGCAAAACATGCAAAGCTGAAAGTGACAATTGATGAAAAAATATAATAATAATACTTTGTATGAAAGAAAATTTTTAATAATTCATTCATGTCAATATTTGATCAAAAGTTAACAGTTGAGGTATAGATAAGAGTAGTATTTTCAGAAAAACCTTGGAGGTCTAAGGTCACTTTGCACATTAGTACCCCACCGAGAGTTGAACCCGGGCCCACTTACTTACGCTGTACTCACTTAGCTATACGGGACCCATTTCAGGTACAGCTTCTTTGCAATTTGTTTCAAGAATTTCAAACATTATCCTTGGTAAACTATGAAATACAGACAAAGTAATCTGAAATAGGTAAAGATAGAAATAACTTTCTCCAAGTTATCAGTAAGTCACTTGTATTCAAATCACTCAGCCAATTGCGTGTGTAAAATAGTAATGCTTCGAACAAAGATGGCTATATATAATAATAATGATAAAGGACTTTATTCAGGGCGAGATTGAGACTAACAAGTATCTTCTTACATGTAACCCTTCGTCATATGAGACAGGAAAGAGAGAGATAGCTTGCATAAGTACAATGAAGAAAACTACTTTGTGGATTAAAAAACCTAAGCTAAGAGCTCAGGGAAAAATCTCCACTGCAGGAAAACACCCTCAAGAAGGAGGGTGTGAAAAACCTGCGAAACCTACAGATAAAAAACTAAATTTGATGATGAAAGTAGATTAATAGAGTTATAAAAGACATGAAGACAAGTCAATAGAAATAAACAAAAAAGAACGAATAACAAAATATAGCTATAAAAGACATGAAGACAAATCAATAGAAATAACCAAAAAGAGAGCGAATAACAACACATTAACATAAAAAACCTGTATCTTACAAAATTATCAAATTTGGAAGTGATTAGAAAAAACATAATTTCGCTAAATAAAAAGCACGTCAAATATTCAGAGCAAACCTAAGGTTAATCAAAAACGGGCTAAAAGACTTTAAAAAGTCACAAGAAGAAAATACAATAAAAATGATAGAATAAAGAAGATAAAACACATTAAAACGAAAAAAGGGGAAAAAAATCTTTTGGACGGTGGATAAGGTAATATATTATCCTGTTTGAACGAGGAATATGAATTAATTCATTTTGAGAACGTACTTAGTGATTACTTTATTAAGACATAACTGGAAATTACTCAAAGCTATATTCACCATATGCTTTGATACGATACTTTATTAAATTATCTATCATAAAACTGCTGTTTATGTCGAATAATCCAGCGTAAGGGAGACCTTCATCAAAAAAAGTTTTTTTATAAATTTACGAATCTCTTACGTTCACCGAACTGACAAAATCATAGGGAAGAAAGAAAAAACGAGGAAGAATTTAGTCCATAAATGTATTGCTCAGCTGCCAAAGTGCTTAATAGTTTAGCTTCCGGAAGAGAATAAATCTCCTAATTTCCTTCTGGCGCGGAAGGTATTGAGGAAACATCTCTCTCGCAAACCTGGAGTTAGAAACGACTTAACAAACCGGAAAATGATTCACTTGAGTATACTCGTATATCGGACATGACCTAAGAGATTTTAGTAGGATGTTTTCACGTATGAACAATTTACCGAAACAGGTTTTTCCGAACAAAATTTAGCTAGGTAATTCGTCTAATACATGAATTTTGAGAATCGGAGATTAATATTAACGAAAATGTTTATACTTACACATCTTCCGTCACATAGAGTAATGAAAAAAGAGACCTTTACAATATTTTATTCCACGACCATGTTTTAAGTCATCATCAGCTTCATTATCACCCAATGGGTGGAAACCATGGTCGTAAATATAAGATATAGTGGTAAATAAATAAGTGTTCTTTTTTCGTTATTCTCTATAATGGAGACCAGCCACAAAGCCTATGCCGAGATCTTATATTCCAGCTTTTTCAGTGTTGATTTAATGTTTGGTCATCCTCAAGATTCAAAGATTCCATATTGTAACAGAAATCCCCATTTCTGTCTATTGTTGTTTTGCTTTTGTATTTTGTCTTGGTGATTGGCTGTTCAGAAAGCAGTGTTGCGTTTTTTCGCGTGTGTTTTTTTTTTGGGGGTTTCGAGTTTGAACGCCCGAGGGCGTGGAAAACAAGAGGGGAGGAAGTGTGGAGGAAGAAGAAAAGAAGAGAACGATAGGAGAAGACGGCCGTGGTGGACGGAAGAAAAAGGGACCTGCCTGGAGAAGGAGCGGATCGGCAGGGGAGCCTCCGCGAAAGCCGTGGAGGAAGGATTCGAATAGGATTCCGGCTGCAGGAGTGTGGTCTATGCGGAGACAACGGCCGAAAAGGAACCGTTACTGTATCGATGAAGGGAATTTGTACCTTTGGCTCTATCTGTAAATGAATTAATATGAGTATAAACATTTTTATTGTGCGTATGAGTTTGAATAAGGAGAACGACTGGAGAGGACGGTGGTGGTGAACGGAAAAGGAACCGTTACAATATACAGAGTTACAAAATACGCTGTCTTTTATTTGTGATCCTCATGATATCGGTATGGTTCAAAACTAAAAGTACCTAATATTTATTTAAGTCAATGAACCAACATTTTTCAAATCGAATGCAACTTTACAAAATTATACCGAAGCCAGCAAAATTCTTTACTTTCTTAGAAACATCCGCTTATTACTCCGCAAGATATTGATTGCAAGAGATGTCAAACAAATATTAAAAGGTACCTCCCACTCCAATGAGCTACCATATTGACCAGAAAAGTTAAAGGTAACCATAGAAACAAATAGCCATTTGAAAAGTATTATCTTCTATCTTCTATATATATAAAGCAGAAATTCTGTGGGTTTGTGTGTTTGTTTGTTTGTTTGAGAATGGAGACCACGTCACGTCATTTGTCTAGTTTGCGTCAAATTTTGCATAAGAGTTCTCTAAAATTCGGAAGAAAGTACTGTTACTGTTTTATTCGATAACTTTGCTGTTTTTGAATCAAGATCGTTCAGATAGATTTCCATAAAAATACATATAGTATATGTATTTCTTATGGAAATCTATGTATAGTTCGACCTCATCGGTTACAGATTTTATTTATTTTGCAAAATTAAATTAAAAGGAATAGTTGTGAGAAATCGAAATAAGTACCAAAAGAAAGGAAATCGAATACAGATTCTTGTTATTGTCATGGCATATCACTTTCTACTCCAAGATGCGAGAATCTAGAGTACATTTTACTACATAAGAGTACATTGTGTATTTAGGCCCATTTAGAAGCAATTGACGATGTGAAAAGGAGGAAGTTATTCAGAGATTTTAACTATTTCGGTCACGAACAATTTGTAATGGTGAATTTCAAGGGCAACATACAAAAGTAGCACCGTAATGAATCAATGGAGATGGATGAGTAACTTTTTGTCTATCTGTTCGGACGGTTGACATATTTTACGATTAAATTTAAGATTAATTTTACGATTAGAACCAGAAGTTGAAAAACTTGCACATTAACTTGAGACAAGTTTCATAAGAAGGAAATTCCATAAAGATTTACATTCTTATCCTTGTCTAGATTTCGGCTTCGAACTTTGATTAGAAATTTTTGTTTTCAATAACATGTCCCATTGGACTAAACTAAGATGCTAGATGTTTTTTTTTCCTTCATGTACAAATAGGTATACTATATTGAATCCAACTATTATTATCCCCTTTGAGAATCTACGGGCACTTGTGTACGTATTCAGCCGAAAATGAATACCCGTTCCAGCCCCCAGTGACACAATTTCTTCCCCTGTCGTCACCCTCCCTTTCATCCGCATTTCATCTCTATTCTGAGTCTCTTATTTTTGACATCTCCTCTTGCTCCATATTATCTTTCCCCTTTCATCTTCTTCCACTACCGTTCTCTTTCCTTCATATTAGACCCATTCCCTTTCTCGGCTCACATAATATACCCTCACAGAATTTCATTCTCACGTCCTTTGGTCATCCCATCATTCCAAAGTCTTTTCCCCTCATTATATTTTCCCTTCCACGTCGCTCTCCTTTCTCGGAATGTTTCATGATTTGCCCTCTTCCGTTTCGGATTTCCCCGGTGATTTCTTCACCAAGTAACGTAGATATTTTCGACACTTTGTCAAGATCTCCCACTGTTATGAGTTGTGGGGTAATTTGGAGGCTTTAAAACTGTTTCGTCGCCTGCGGCTTCGGTCGGATTAAGCGTTTAGGAAAATTTGTTGTGAGCTTAAATGAGCGCAGTTCGGTTCGATTTGTTACTATTAATCGCACTTGAGCGCGGTTGAGTCTTGTGGGTACCCGCGGTTCCGAAATGTCAGTTTGACACGTTCATTTTTAAAAGGAATGAGAAAGTGAACAATCTGTCATATTTATATATTTAACGTGAACAGGTAAGCAGTCCTCAGATTCAAAAGAGGAGCGATTTGTTATCTTGTTCAAAAAATTACTAATATAAACTCAAGCTATGTCTATGATAGCTTTTGCTGTTGAAAACAATTTTTCAAAGCCCTTCTTCTTTTTGTCGATCTTTCTGATTTACTGTTTATGATACGACCTTCTGGGGTCCCTGAATAGCATAGCGGGTAGCGCGTTCGCCTTCGGTTCACCCCGGGTTATTTACCCGGTGTAATCCTGTATGTGCGAAATGACGTCAGCTATCGAGTTCAGAATCACTCCTAACAACACCACTACTTCTATATGAATTTTAACTTTTTAACTTTAAAGTGCTTAAGATCATGCATATATATTTCGGACATTTTTTTCGAATAATATTTATTCCTCGAACTCTCTGTCTGGGTTCTTTTTAGTCTCATTCAGCACTTGTGTCGAAATATTTCTCGATCTTCTTCGACATCAACCTTTGCAATGCTCCATTCTTCGCTCTCTATGATTATTACTACCAATTGCCGATCCCCGAGACTCAACGCAATATGATACGGTTTCCACTTAGATATTTTTCGTTCGATGGAAGTGTATTTGAGACGACAATATCAAGAAATCAGATCGCTGTTTGAGAATTATATTTAACATTTTGGCCTTCCAGAACAGAGAGATCGGAAATTCCGGAATCAAACGACAAAATTGTACAGAACAATAGTTGCCAAAGGGAAAAACCTCTCGTGGCCATAATTTAAGTAAATAATAAGGAAAGTCGATGACCAATCGACTTCGGAGACAAAATAGTGTGAATGTTTCAGTTATGCAAAATATTACGAAATTAAAAATCAAAACGAGTAAAAGAATACGATTCAAGGATGAGGGAAGTATGTAAATGCTGCGCGAGGAGACGAGAGCTTTAAAACTCTGGAAGAAGAGAGACCAGGGTTCAAAACCCATGGACTTCCACCCCCTCGATTACCATCATACAAGTACACAAGTCCCGGTAGTGGGACGCGCCCCATCAGTTGAGGAACACTGCTCTAAACTACAGCATGCTCATTCGAATTTCAAACTCTCTCGTAGGGTTGAAAAGGTAATGGAGAACAACCCCATTGAAATGAGGTTGTTTTTAAATTGAAAAAAATACCTTACCACATAACATAAATATCTTAATTTGAGCACAAAAGCTTTAACGAATCAAAAGATCAGGAATTATACTAAAAGATGGCATAATCGGTTTTCCCACCAGTTTCCTTCAATCATGTCAGAAAACTTGAAAGTTACTCAGAAAAATTCGAGAGCATCCTTTTCTGTAAAAATTGCCCACGTTTGACACATTGTATCATTTTCACAGGCACAAATAACGAAGAATAAAAGACGAAACAACAAAATTCAATCTTTTCTGAATATCTACGCTAAGTTTTAAGTCCCTCGCTCTAAAAAAACCATTTTTGGCCTCTTGGCCAACGTTTTTCGATTCTAGCCCACTGTGCCCTGTCTAGGTTTGAAGGTTTATTACGTAAAGTATTTCTAAGGTTATCACAACGTAGTATTGTTAAAAGTGCTTTTACAGCTAAGGTAATTTCGTATGTAGGCCCCTACCGGGAATCGAACCCAGGACCACTTCCATTGAAGTCAAACGCGTTGCTCACTTGGCTATCCTGGAGTCCTCTCTTAGGTCGTCTCTGACATTAAGTTTGAGTCGCAAAAATTGATATAGTTCGTAATCTGTTAGCACGGACTTAGTAGAGAGGAGAGAGTTGCACCTAATGCGTATAGGAGGTGGTTCTCTTTTTATTAAGAGGAATGAGTGGGTGTAGGTAGAAGTTTTCGTGTGTATAAAAATGAGGTTTTCCTTATAAGCGTGGAAGGGAAGCTAATGAATTTCTAACACCGATATTTTGATTAGATTGGCTTTGTTCAATGTCCTATTAGGGAGATAAACATTTTGTTGGGATGTATGATTATTTAATGGTGATACAAGGGTTCCGAAATATGAAGGAGGCGTCTAGAATGAGAGTGATATTATTCGATGGAGAAGAACCGCAGGGGAAAGAACCTCTAACAACAGAGAAACCCCTCGAGAAATTAGTTAACATTAAGGCGATGCGTACACGGAAGATGCGGTTGCCGAGTCTACCGAAAATTATCAAGTTTTTCCTTTGTGGGAGACAAGGAAGACCTGAGTTGAGCAATAGCCAAGAGAGGGGAAGAGGAGTGAAAAAGTAATGAGAAAAGGGGAATAATAAGGGGAAGATGTGATTACATTAGGCCTCGTTTAGTTAGGGTACTCATCCATGCCTTTAAAGAAATTACCCTTTGAAAATGAAGTTGGGTTGACCAAGGGAAGGATCCCAGCTTCTCCCTTGGGACAGAGGGTAATTTATGAGTGAAGATAATATTTTTGAAACTAAATTATAACATATTTACGCACGATTTTTTTATAAATTAATGATAGAGAATGTTTAGCAGTATGGACGATCTTAATAATCTCTGAAGAGATACCCGCGCACAGTATTATATTTCAGGACATCCTGCGGAGTTCGTGAGACATTACAAATACTTAGGAATTACGCTCAGTAGTAATTTTTCCTTCAAAGAGAATATTCGAAGCGTAATAGGAAAGGCAAACGGGATGCAAAGGTTAGCCAGTAAGATTCTGAGGGGATGTTCATCAAGAGTAAAGGAAATAGCATACTTTTCCTTAATTATACCTATCCTCGTGTATTGCTGTGCTATTTGGGACTCTCACAAACTAGCATTAGCCTCCGATCTTGAGATGGTTCATCGTAGAGCGGCTAGGTTTGTCAAGGGAGATTTTAGATTCGACAGTAGTGTTTCGGCTATGATATAATCCCTCGGGTGGACTTCGCTTAGGGATAGAATGCTTGATTACCGACGAAGCTTTTCGAAAAATTCATCTCTACAAATCTCTTCGACGAGATAGCTGATATTGTTATTCCGGTTAGCAATGTTCGTGAGCTCCGAGAGAAATCTAAGAAGAGATTCAGGAAAGTGATTGCCAGGACGGATAGTTACTTCTGGTCGTTTTTCCTTCGTAGTATTAGAGAAGAAAATAGCAGTTAAGGCGTGATAGGATTATCGGTGTTTTTACACCCCATGCCACGCGCCATTGGCGGCTTGCGGTTATAAACCAATTATAACATTTTGATTCCGGTTCTATTCCTTTAAAAGTCAGCAATTCTCTCTTTAATCTCCATTTAACCAAACAAGGATTGGTTTGTTGAGGTGTTGATGCCTAATAGGCAGGCCAAAGGAGGTACTTTTCCATAAAGAAACGGACACGAAAAAAGACTGAGTGGACCGGGACTCGAACCCGGCTGGATCTTCCACTTTCCGGGTGACTGCTCTAGCCAATTGAGCCTTCGTGCTTTTGTGGCTGGGGTAGATGCTGCTTAGGCAGACGAACCACTTGCCTTCGCCCACAAAGTTTTCCAAACGGCATATCTAATTGGTCTGGTAGGATAGCTGAATTGGCTAGAGTAGTTACCCGGAAAGTGGGATATCTGGGTTCGAGTCGTAATCTTTTTAGACTTTTTTCCATGTCCGTTTCTTTTTGGGATTATTTCCAGCCACACAGCTTAATTTGTAAAGTTACCTTTCAGCCTTTTTCTTGATATATATTTTTTATAAGAACATAAATCTATTTTTTATGAAGAATTGTAATATCATCCTAGAAGTTTATTATAAATTAAGACTAATAGGCTGAAACCAGCTAATCAGAAACTTCAAGTTGAGTTCGTTTTTATTGTATGCAAGATTTATTTATGTTGCAATCTCAAATGAGAAGTAAATTATGAGATTATGAGCCGAAAATGTTTAAACTCAGAGGTGTAATATCAAGTAAACTGTGCATGTATGATGAGTCGTAGGTAATTGGAACAAAATATCCGAGAATAATGCGGGATAATCATTGACCCAACCCCGTTTGGTAGCTCAGTAAATCATTTTCCTCTTACAACGATGTTGACAACCTTAGAAAAATTTTGTAGCGCTGCATGTCAAAATGACAAAAGTCTGTTACGTATTTATCCCGAAGCTGGTTGGAACCTCATCCCATCCACCATTAGCTACTAGTACCAAGAGTTAAGAGAAGAGAATGAGGCTTACTATTCGAGATGAGGAGTGAGGTAGTTTGCTCATGCTTTTCTCCGTGAGTCAGAATGCGCGTTGAACAAGTCAGCGTATGTGAAGCACAATGAGTGAACGAATAACCATTTTCGTAGAATTCCATAAGGAAATAATTTAACCAATCTTATTGTTCAGTATCATTAATGCCTCATCAGCTATCATACACTTACAGCAGTTATCAAGATTGAGACAAGAGTGGATTAAAGATGGATTTTTCTACTTCCTGTACCAAATTACAAATGAAAAATATTTCATTCATCAAGATATAGCAGCAGGACCAAGCATGTAATGTAAAATGTTTTTCTCGTCAAGAGAAATTGAGATTGTAAATGAGGAAGTATGCTTGGGTGGGATGGATTTGATGAAAGAGGAAGTAAGAGGAAAGAGAAGAAAGGGCATTGCTAAGGAAGCGAAGGAAGTGAGGAAAAGGGAAGAATGGAGAGGGCAAAGGACAACCTGGCTCATTTCCGGCGATGGCGTTTGCTCAGGACCTCCGCAGTTATTTGCGGAATATTATAATTACAAAATAGTGAACAGACGTAATTCAATGCGTGCCTTAGCATATTGCACCCACTCCAGTATGAACCGATGCAAATGGTTAACAATCGAAGTATGACGATGTAACTGCAGCAGTAAGTGTTATGTGCTGTAAGAAGACATGCTTTCTTATGTATGTTTGAGTGAGATATTCTTTAAATCTAACCATTTCCATTCTTTGGGGAACCGGTTTATAACTAAATGCAGTGCAATTTTGTCGTATCAGTTTATTGTTTGGTCACATAAATTTATTGCTTTATTATATGATTGAATAATATTTATGAACATTCAAGCCAATTATGTATAGAAGAGTCCAAATATGTTATTTTTAGTAGTAGTAAAAGATTTTTCGCTCATAATTATGGACGATGTAAAATTTTATCAAGTTTACGATATTTTCATCTGAGATCGATTTGAAAATTTTACCCGAACTCTTGCCCTACCTATTTTATGATTTCGTTTCGTTCATTCGCGAGAAATATCTCTTTATTTCTTCTTTTCTAATTACATTGCTTTTATGATCAATATTTTGAATGTTTAAAAGTTTTTCATCCATCCTACCACTTTCCGTATTGTTGTGAGGTATTCGTTTTTCCCATGTATTTAATTTTCCATGATGCACAATTATCATACGTATCTCTATTCTAATTCATTTTGAGGCCTCTGGGATTCACGAGTATTCCTGTTCCTCGGCTGTAGGCAATGCAGTATTTAATACATGGCTCTAAAGACCCCACTCCTTCCAGGGACAAATCCTTGCTACGCCCATACGTGTAGGGAATAAATATAGGAAGGGAATATAAGACTGATATTGAAGTACTCTAACCGAATGTCAATCTATTAATTCTCCTCCATGTATCTCGGCAATATTGTCTGATTTCAATCTAAGAACGTCCGATCTTAGGTCGTAAATGAGGCTAGGATGCTTTGATGCGCGCAACTGGATTTTAAGGGGAAGAGAACCCTTGGAATTGTACGGTTTTGGCATCTCTCAAATGCCTTGTTTACAGAAATTCCGGGATGTTTGGGTTCCAGGAGAAGCTACGCCATGAAAACCTGCTGATCCTGCGAGATATTAGTCAAATACAAAGGGGTGCAAAAGGGTGGAAGGGGAACGGGGTTTCATGTCAAAATAGTGTGATAGAGGACAAGGATGGGGCACACGGAAGCTCTGCTGAGGGCGCAGATATGAAAAATCGATTGCGCATCCTTCCGTAGACATACTGTATCAGCAGTAAGATATTTCTAGGAAAAGAATGATTTTATTTTTTTACAAATTTTTCCGAAGTTAGACACAAGTCTGGGGCCAATTTAATCACATAATAATATAATTATTATTATTACTANTTATTTAACACAGTGAGCAGTAAGTAGTTATTATTATTAGACCCTGTAATTGCGAGGTTAGACCCGAGTGGGCCTCTCTTCCACCTAACCTCGTATATTATTCCGCATTGGTATTTACTATTTCTAAAAAGGCTTCAACAAAAAATTAATTTAAAATCTACAAAAGCAAAACAAAGATTTTGTTTATGGAAAAAAATCTCCACAACTGAAGGTGGTAGAGAAAAAAACCCACGAAAATGGGAAAACACCCACACAAGAAGGGGGATGAGAAAAACACAGCAGAAATAAAAGTTAAAATAAAAAAAACAAAAAATTAATTACATAAAAAGCAAATGTGTATGTTTTTAAAAGTTGAAAATGAGAATCATATGTCGATGGGGTGTGCCAAGTATCACCCAAGTATCTTCGGTGATAGTCGGCGTCATTAGTTGATACTGAGTAGAGCCTGAAATGAAGTTTGCGAGAAAGAGTAGATTGGCATTGACCAAATGAATACTATTATGTGACAAATTCACTAAAAGTGTTTGACTGATAACGAGCTTGACATCAAAATTGACTCGACGATGAGTTAAAAGTGAGTACAATGTGTGCATAGAGAAAGTAATGTCCAAGTATTAATTATAATACATAATAGACACTTATTTAAAATAAAAGCAATCCTACATAGATAAGCGATACTACATGTTACACCTTTTATGTTACATTGAATCTAAAGTTAAATAATATATTCACATAGTTTACATTTCTACATCTCAATTAACTCTGCGTCTAAGGTCTTTTTCATTCGTAGTTAAGGGTATGAAGACCTCTTCCCGCAAACTATTCCTCTCTTTTATCCCTCTATTTATGAAGGAATACTTAGCTAAATCTCTCTTCTGTTTTCCCAGCTTTAGCTTCTGCTTATGAATATAGCAATATAAAACGGTTCTTCTATTTGCTTTTAGACTCATTCTACGTCTCTCCTTCGTCTCGCACCTGAAAGACGCCTTCCAGTCGATTTGCCCTCCGCCTTTTTTCTAACGATTCCCAAATAAGAATTTCTACCATTTCCGTAACGCTATATTCATCATTACGCCTCCCTAATACATATGTGGCAGCTTTAAGAATGTTGGAACATGGTAATTTTCAGGCATATTCGATAAATGTGGAAAAGTGATTTCAAATGTTTTGGACATTAGAGGTTTCAAAATCCATTGCGATACATTCAGGTATCAACTCAAGTATTTTTAGTGCTTCCTCGATCCGGAGCTATATGTTTGTATGCACAATAAGACACTTGCGTGCCAGTCAGTTGCACCTGTAGAAAATTAATAGACATCGACCCCCTAACTCTCCCCCGAAGTCTCCTCGAATAGGGCAATGGAAGTCCCACCTCCAAAAGAGGATAAAAGTTGTGACTTTTCTGCAGAAAGATAGTACACTCCAAGAGAGGGAAAGGGTGCCCCGCCAGAGTACATAAAGAGTTTATTTTTAAGGAAAAGGCACCCCTTGCTCCCTTGGGCTAATTTTGCAAGATAAATTTGATTTCCGCTAATATTTATTGCTAATGTGTGTGTTATTGCTATTTTGTGTCAGTTAAATGGCAGATTGGAATTTCCAGCATCAATTTCGCCCAATTAAGTCATTTTTCTGCATTTATGTATTGTCAATGTAACATCAAATCACATTCCTCAAAGAATAGAGTGCAAGGGGGAAAACTGATTGTTCTTGGAAGTATTTATCGCCTCATTTTAAAAATGTTGATGTAACTATTATCTGAATAGTGTTTAAACAGAATTTCAATTCAAATTAAAAATTAGTTTCAGCGATTTCATTAAATGAATACTCTTTCTGTTGACTTTACAGCAGCTAATAATTAAACAAGTTTGCGTCATAAAGACGTATTAGAACAAAAGTTTGAGGAAGCAAGACTTTGAATCGATCAAAACTTTCTTTTTTAAGATATAAAGTGAAATTAGAAACTAATTAGTGTAATCTGATCCAATACAGTATCCAAAACATTGAGCAGCTTGGTGTTTTTTGGCGTTTAAATTAAGTTTTTTTTTTCTTTTCCGTAAGAAGACATGCTTTCTTATGTATGTTTGAGTGAGATATTCTTTAAATCTAACCATTTCCATTCTTTGGGGAACCGGTTTATAACTTTCAATGTCCTATTAGGGAGATAAACATTTTGTTGGGATGTATGATTATTTAATGGTGATACAAGGGTTCAGAAATATGAAGGAGGCGTCTAGAATGAGAGTGATATTATTCGATGGAGAAGAACCGCAGGGGAAAGAACCTCTAACAACAGAGAAACCCCTCGAGAAATTAGTTAACATTAAGGCGATGCGTACACGGAAGATGCGGTTGCCGAGTCTACCGAAAATTATCAAGTTTTTCCTTTGTGGGAGACAAGGAAGACCTGAGTTGAGCAACAGCCAAGAGAGGGGAAGAGGAGTGAAAAAGTAATGAGAAAAGGGGAAGATGTGATTACATTAGGCCTCGTTTAGTTAGGGTACTCATCCATGCCTTTTAAGAAATTACCCTTTGAAAATGAAGTTGGGTTGACCAAGGGAAGGATCCCAGCTTCTCCCTTGGGACAGAGGGTAATTTATGAGTGAAGATAATATTTATGAAACTAAATTATAACATATCTACGCGCGATTTTTTTATAAATTAATGATAGAGAATGTTTAGCAGTATGGACGATTTTAATAATCTCTGAAGAGATACCCGCGCACAGTATTATATTTCAGGACATCCTGCGGAGTTCGTGAGACATTACANACGGAAATTCCATCTTTTGAAGCAGCATTTTATTCTCCGATATCCAATTCTTCGGAATCCGATGCCGAAAAATATACGACAATCAGTATCTTTCAATAACAGACATCGGTAGATTTCTCGTGTAATATTTTGGTACCTTTCCTCTAATCCACTTTTTACAACAGAATATATCAAGCGATTAAAGTCTGGGAGGAAGGTCCATTAATTCGTTCAAGGACTTTTATAAATTTGTAAATTTTCCGCTATACAAGAATAAGTAACAGAGAACATTTTTTTGAATTCTCTCCGTTTCATGTCATAATCGGATTGTATTTTAATGCTTTAGTTTGGCATTGACATTTTGGGAAGAATTCAAATATGTATTTATCTTTAACTGCATGTGTATAAAATATATTTATAACTGCATTTTTCAGTTTATAACTATTATTATATCTTATTCGTTACTATCGCAGGTATTACGAGGTAAAATACATTGTCGTTGCGTTCTTTTACGAAAAAATTTCCTCCTTCATGAAACAATTAAAACATGGAGACATTTGTCAATAGAGATTCTTAACTATTATTTTTAATAATTTAAAATGCATCTGGCGTTATTTGGCAACATTTTCCGAGGAAAATTGGCATCACTGGAAACATTCCCTGAAGGTTCATGCCTAACTACATGATTGATTCTCTCATAGTAATAAACTCAAGGAAGCCGCAAAGTTCATCAGAAGAAGAATGAATAGCTAAGTAATCATTCGTCTTCTAACTGCATCACTAGAAGGAGAATATTTTAGAAATCTCGACGCTATCGAATACCAGTGCAAGTCTACAAACCAGAGAGAAAATGAGGTAACGAAAATTAGAGTTATAATATAGGTCTCATTTTTATGGGTTTAAAAGGGGTAAAGTAGACGAATAGTTTCAGCAGACCGATTACGAAAATCGAACACTCAAGATAAATATTCACCACGGAAATACATACATCTAGACAGATTTTTGTAATTTAAGAGCAATACGTTGGGAAGGAAATCCCAAATTTTCGTGTTTCGTGCGGAGGATATGAAATTTACTTCTAAAGCTGTCGAAAGGTAATCTGAATATTCGTGATTTTCTATTCAAAATTCTTTTCTCCCCATTCTTCTTGGAATTTTCAAACTTCTCTTTCGATTACAGCTGACAAAAACCGGCATTCCGAAATATCTTGTTATTTCTCTTTAGACAGCCTTCATTTTGGTTCTAAGCGAGGATTGGAATTCTGGCGAAGAAAAGAATTTTTCTATCGAAAAGCCGCACAGTTGGCTAGAATCAAATCGTGCAGTCCAAATTCGACCGGCATTCTGCAATTCGGCTTAAAGTTTTCGTTCCAGTTGTCTTCCATTCGGGATTTGCATCCAAGGAGATGCTTTACCAGGACTTCACATGCCACTCTTTTGCAGTACATGCAGAGCAATCATTCCTTTCTTTATTTGTAATGCTCATCTGTACTTAACTATCCGTGCATACATCTTTTGCTTCTTTCGTAAGTGCATTCCTGCATTCCCTTTGATCCATTAAACTCCGTACGTCTCTCTAGATTAGATAATTAGAATCTCGTGCACTGTATTTGAACTATTTTCCTAGTTATTCCACTCTCAGTGTCTAAAAAGAAAATAATGTAGATATGCGACTTATATGGGTTTGTCCCACAGCTACGTTGGATATTTCAGAGCATGTGTAATGATTTTAAAATTCTCCTAAGTCCATCTCAGGCCTCATATCCATTAAATCATACCTGAGATTAATAGAAACATTTATACCATCGATGTTGGTAAAACATGTTAAATAATTAAATAAATCTGCTCTTTTGCGAATCTATAAAATTTTATTAGAACCTATGCTGGAATTATAATGGATTAAAAATTGTCTCATTTTTACAATCCAATTTAAAACACATTACCAGTAATTTATCCTGAAAATTACCTAGGCAATTCACGTAAGGACGCAAGCCGACTACGGTACTTCTCTTATAATGTTTAGAGGAGTCGGATGTTTGATATCCAGATTAGTATCTAAGGCAAGAGATTAGTCCTTATCTCTGAGCCACACTAATTGTCAGCCATAAAACAGAATAAATGCTCGGCGGAATGAGCCATAATAAGGGAAGGAGCTTGAAATATTACGTGGACGTAAAGTAAAACTAAATTAAACGAAGATACATTCCAAATTTTATCCACTACCGAGTGATAACAGTGAAGGAATTGAGCCATATGCTAGGGTAGAGAATTATAACATTCTTTCTCGTCAAATAAAGTAACTAACGGCAGATTTCCATACGTATTTGTTTCTTCCTCTAAATGCCATAATTGCCATTGAAACAGGAAATTATAATGCTTTTAATGTTCTGATAGATATTATTTTAGCATTGAACACAATATCCCGTTATAGATGCTCAANGATTACATCGATTCAATTCAACTTGAAAACAATATCTATAACGATACCTACCCTAGCCATGGACCCCGAGGGCCTCATGGTGTGCAAGTTTTACGCAATCCTTAGGAGTTCAACTCCATGCTCTACCGCTAAGTTATCCCAACTGAACAGTTCTCCCTCGTTCATTATCATCTGGCATTTTACTAAGAGAAAATAGCTGCTCTTCATTTTGTGTACACTTTTATGTTGCTATAAAAATGTTATAGTTAATTTACAGTTAGTAGCAACCCGATAAAATCACGAAGAATAAAAGAGGCCAATGGAAAAACAACCGCTTAAAAGGAGAGTAAAAATTACGAAAACCCAAATATGAAAAACGTCATCCTCGTCTTCATGAATACCCTGTAAGCCACCTTTTGCCCTGAGGTTTGCCAATCCATGGCATGATTACCTTACCAACGGTGCAAAATATTGTGCCCATTGCATAAATAAATCACATTCGTTTATAATTTGCGAGCAATTTCTCAGCGTGTGTCAATTGTTTCTTGAGTCCACTCTAAAGGGATGAAAGGGCAGTTTACGCAGTTGTCTCATTGTGGGATTATCGGCACCGTATCCTTCTCTTTCTATAATCTAGTGCGACGGAAATACAGCCACTATTTCGTTAGTGTTTTTAGACAAATTATGTGAATTAGAAATTAATGCAAAGTTTTACTTTTCTCAAATGAGGTAAAGGTTGTATTAAATCAGCAAAATATGTAATATTATAATAAAAATGAGAATAAATTAAGATATTAATAATTAAATTTAGCTATGCTCCAATATTTAGTGACTCAGGACGATTCACCGAGAGGTACGTTTTGCCGCTGCCATTTTGCCGCAGGTATTATGTATTGCCATTTTATCGGTTAATATAGTCCTATATAAAATTCGCTGGGAATTTTAATCGCCTTCTGACAAAGAGGAATGCAATTTGCGGAAAAGAAAATTACTCTAAACACATTAGATATGTGGGTATGTGGTAGCTCCGTCATTGCTATCAGAGAAAGATGCAAAAATTGATTAAAGAATGATTATTTCGAACTACTTCGAAAATCAGACTCGACAGTTCGAAGACTGATTAAAATCAGTAAATTAACTTTACTGAGTATAATCAGTCTTCAATAAATCCTTAACTCTTTATTTTGCGGAGTATTGAAACTAAGAATCACCTTTCCCCAATCCAACACAGTTCAAGAATAGACCTTTCGTTTGCAATAAAAGTTTTATGATGTCGTCAGGTGTTAATTCTTTTCCAGATTATGTTAATAGGACCTCAAAAAAAAACAGTTACATATCTGAAAGAAAAAAAATCGCAAATATTATACCAGTATGAGTAGTATTTTAATCCTTCAAAAATAAGTGGTTGCAAAACGTCTCATTCCCAGTCATGTTTGTATTTAAAGGTTGATATGGGTTTGGAGAATGAGTTGAGAATGGAATTATATCGATTTTTCAAAATTCAGTAGCCATCGGTTTGAAGTAAGAAAATAGTGACCTATCCGCTTTAGGGATGAGAAGGTTATCCGATACGACTGTTTGTATTGGCTTTCTATAAGTTTTTGTGTGAATCAATCGCTAAGAAAGTATAAGTTGACTTCAAATAACCTTTACGTCAAACTTTTCCCTTTTTTTCTCCAGCAATCAAGGAAGAAATCCGAGCAAATTAAGTCGTTTCCGACTGAACTTGGATTTAGCAGTAAATAGAAAAAGAATGCCAATTCACCTTTTAGATTTTTTTCATCGTACCCTTGCCAATTCTTCTACAAAATCCTCGCGAAAAAAAAAGAAAAAAACGATTGAGGGCAATGCAAAAACACGGCGCCGAAGTGGAAGGGGAGAGAACGGGAAGAATACGATTGAAGAGTGTGTTTGGAGAGGGAAATCGAATATGGAGAGAGGGAGTTTATTGAAATTCCATAAAAGGAAAGGAAGCGAGGCGGAAGAGCAAACTATCTTGGGGAGGAGTGAAGGGGTTTTCCCAGGCCGTTTGTTAAAAAGACATCCGCGGTTGCAATATTATTTATCCAACGTCGCTCCTCAAATCTCTCAGCTGTTCCTGAACGTTTCCAGAATACGAAAAGCGTCAATTCACCGTGGAATACCATTATAGACGACGAATACATAGAAAAACGTGTAGCTCAATACTTAGCATGCTGAATGTAATATGCGCTTTCAGTCTCGTCCTGCCACCTTTCTTTATCACAGAATTCCAAGAGTAAATAACCATAACGTTTAAACATTACGCGAAAAATTTGATACTGTTCCTAACTTCGTAAAGACTCACCATCGTGGTTTTTATACCCATGATTCCACTTTTTCCAGGATACTGAGATATTCTAAACTTTAATGAAATGAAAGAACGAGAGTTATAATATCCACAAAAGTATATTTAAATTGTAAGGATAAATGGATGTAAAAAGATAGCGACATGACTGGGACTTAAACGATTTTTCCGAACAGGAATTATAAGCATCGATTACTGAGGTCGTAGTTTAGTGGATAGAGTATCCACCCGGGAAGTGGGAGCCCTGGGTTCGAGTCCCAGTCATGTCGCTATTTTTCACATCTCTTTATCCTTGTGTTTTAAGGCGCACACTTCTACGTGGAAACTCAAGGACTCAAGGACCATTTCCATTCAAAGGTTCTTTTGGATAAGTGATATAAAACAAATCCAGATAAGTGATATAAAATCCAATCTGTCGCTCTTTCATGATGCTACATGCCAGTCTTTAACATTCACACATTGCGTTAACCATGGTGAAACCTTTGTTTATTCTCAGCACTCATCTGTAAATTCTTTTCCTCGCATGCATATTTTTCTTAGACTCATAGATGTGCTCGTAAATTCATTACTTTCTTTTCATTTTTTAATAAATTTCTAAAAAAAAGTCCATATTTAAATTATGTTGGTTCTCCATCGTCATTACGCCAAGTGAATATGAAAAGGAAATTATGCATTTGAATTCAATTATATAAGGGAAATATTCGTTTCATTGTCAAAAATTTCAATTTTAAACTATTTCAGTCTAATCTAAATTCAACTCAAGAGCGTCCTGATGGTTTCAAATGCAGTCTTTCTTATGCGACCGAATAGTAAATGTGGTCCTCCGTTGAAGAAAGGTTCGCCATACCTCTACAAAGCAATACAATGTATATGCTCTACCGATGTTAGTTAATTAATTCTAGTTCTTAACGAATACGTTTTCCAGGATACAGGGGCGTATCCGGGATTGGTCCATAAGGAGGGTTTAGAGCTATTGAGTAAACACTGCATTGCCTACAATCCAGGGACAGGAACACTATGCTATGGTATTATACACAGTATATATTGAGACCCTTCTGCCACTTCAACCGATCCAATAATGAGCGTAAAATAAGAGAAGGAGATGCGAGGACAAGTCGTCTTAAGGACTCATTCTTTCCGCGAACGATACGCGATGACAATTAGCTAAAGAGGTAACTCGAACGCTTGGTGTTTACACCCCCTGCCACACACCGAAAGGCGGCTTGCAGGGTATTTATATAGATATACATATAGAACACTTCCGCCCAAAATCCAATGAAAATTAATTTTAACATGTATACCCAGCGACGTCTCTTTCGCATGCATTCGAGAGTATATCTTCTCCCATACTTTGTTTAGGCTCTGTTCTCACGGGGGGATTGAACCCCCAACCCCCCCCCCCCCCTTGGCTACGCCTATGGCAGGATATGATAATGAATTTACTTTTTACTTTTGAGTATAGCTCTCTCCATTTTTATCGAATTTCGCCGTTCTACTTCCAATGGAATAATTTATCCTTTTGATAATACAATATAACTTGTGCGAAAGTAGAGCGAACAAAAGCTATCACTGTGAAGTACGCATCGACAGCGGCCTTTTTCACGCAGAACATACCAAACTCTTTTATCCCACGGATTCTCTCGCGATTGCAATCGAAACTTTTGAACTGGAAGAACGTGATTTATGTCTGCGACGAACTCCTCAGGATGTATTTCCCTGCGTGATGTCTCAATTTCAAATCGCGTAGAAGAATCTCCAAAGCGAGCTGTTGAATTTTAGGTCACGAGTTTTATTTCCGTCGGTTCATCCTTATTTATCGAAGGAAAGCCAATGCTCCTGAACGAACGTCGTCTATACATCGGTGCTCAATCGGAAGGAAATGCTTGGACTACTTTTATACTTGCGTTTCCCTTTTCTCATGTGTGAGGCGCTTCATAATTGCCAATTCAGCGATTCTGAAGCTAAATGTAGCGAATTTTCTCTTCATTCAGCGACCTTTTCTGTTTTAGTGATTTCTCGTATTCTACAAAGCGTAATCTATCGCATCAAACCTCCTCTACCCACTCTTGACATCCCAAGTCTGACTCATTTTAAATTGGAATAGAATTACTTTCAGTTGGCAAAAGACACAATGCTAATACTAATTCGTTAAATTCAAAAAAAGCTTGCTGCCTTCGAGTCCATAGCTACTGAACTACATTAACACCAGTGTATCCTTGAGGTAAAATGTTGACGTTTGAGAAACTGGTATCTTCGTAAGAGCCATTTTGGCATTATATCTCTAGCAATTAATGGAAATTAACCTAATTGCTTATGAAAACGTTCTCTGTCACACAAAGGGAATCAGTTTCCGTGTCTCTTCGAATCAAACAAAACTTCGCATCATTTCCATTTTGGAATTCTTTAGGGAAATCTCCTACTCCCTTTTAATCAAAAAGGTATGAAAATTATTAAAGTTTAATAATCAGTACGAGCAGGGGCGAGGGGATCAACGCGTCAAATTTGGAGCAAGATTAGCGCTTTATATTGGGCTTTCTGAGTAATTGAAGACTCTCTTAAAAGAGAGAGAGATAGTATCAAAGGGAGCATGACTCACTATCCCTTTTTCTCCTAAATTAGAACACGCATCCTGGATAAGGTATAAAATGTACCTGATTATAATAATCATTAGTTGACTAAGAAAAAAATTCTTTACATGATTTCATCACGTTTACAAGGTCGAAAAGTATTTGATAAGGTCCCACATACTAAATTATTATGTAAATTAAAAGTCGGCATTATCTATGTTTACATATATGACACAAATTCTTTTTCCGTGAATTTAAAGTCACTTAAATCACACGTCAGATATTTTTAACATCCTAATTTGTATATTAACGGTATTTATATTGAACGACATGTATATTAACAAAGTTCTAGACCAATTGAGCACTGCGACAATTGAGCGCGTCTTACCACTTAACCTAGCGGAAAACAATGTTATATCAATTTCTGATAATCTGACGGGTGGCATAATTTGTCAGACCCTTTTATAGTTACACAATTCTTTGTTTAAGAGATCTAACTCTAACAATATTTGTTAATTATCTATGAAATTTCGTCGGTTTCTGTTTACTCTGGAAGATAGATGACATAAATTCCCTTTTTTTTGAATTTAATGAACCTTAACCCACATTGTGTACTATTTCAACATTACACTTTAATATTAACACTGTACAATGAATTATTTTATATTAACACTATATAATTAAAAAAATCATTAATATTTTTAATTTTTATTCGAAAAACCCGTCATTTTTTAAATACTTCGCGAGTGTCACTAAAGGTGCAATAAGCTCTCATAGTCATTTTAAAATATAACAACTTCTCTGAGTCAAACGACACGCCCCTAAGGTTCTAAATGATGGCCTTGCGGACATTCCAAGGGCAGTCGATTCCATGAAAACAGCTGGGTGCAAGCAATTCCGCTGAGGTAGCTTCTTAGGTACCTGCTTCGTGGTTTCTGCAGATCTCTTCAGCTCTAGGGCTATCTTTACTCACAGATTTTTAGCACATACTTTTCCATTTATATTCAATACACTAACCCTTTACAAATAATGAATATAAGGTAGACAGGACTAAAACTGGACTAAAAGGGACCGGGATGCCCCACCGAGAGAGATGCCCCAGTTGTAGATTGTAATGCAAATACCCCTTTCACGTCAGTTTTGTTGATGAGTGCACATTGTGAAAGTTTTAGATAAATATCTTGAGAGTTATTGGTTTTTTAATTGAAAGGCCGTACGTTTAGTTTCTTTTTACCCTGTGGGGTAATGCAGAGTGTTAGAAAATATCTCAGAACATCAGTTCACGTATGTTCCCGAGTTGTATTTTGGTTAAAATTTTATGGATTGTGGAAGGACTACTTGTCACTTTTTTGCGTGTTGGATTTTTAGATAGTAAATTGTGCCCAAAGGCATCTCTTCCGGAGTTAAAGGAGAGATGACAATCACTTATTGGGGGAGATGCTCCAAGTTTCAAAAGAATTTCGAGTGAAGTGACTAAATATTAATTTTGCTGGCTATTTTGCAGTTGATGGTAATAAATTGTTTGATCATAGCAGCTAAATGCCATAAAAGTTATCAATTTGTATTAATGCATTGACGCACTGTCTAAGATTGGTATCATTAAAAGGGCACCCTGAAACAATGAATGAGACGACCTAAACAGGTGCATGTCTTCAAATTATCTTCTTTGGCTATCTGGAAAAATAAATAAATAAATATGACGGAGTCGGGTTTGAAACATATTTAATAACAATACTCTTCAACAACTACTAACAAAACCAAGCAGTGTTAATCATTATTAGTATATACCCTGCAAGTCGTCTTTCAGCGTGGGGCAGGGGGTTTAAACCGCAAGCTTTCGAGTTACCTCTTTAGCTTATTGTTATCGCGTATCGTTCGCGGAAAGAATGAGCCCTTAAAACGACTTGTCCTCGCATCTACTTCTCTTCTCTTAATCTCATTGTCGGATCAGCCGAACTAGCAGGGTAGGTTGCATAATACCATTTATGTCTTCCGCAAATGTACTTTCTCTGAATTTATCAAGCAATCGCAGCCTAGCTTCTGATCTCCTTTCTTTCGAGGATTCCCAACCGGCGTCCGAAAGCAAAGCAGTTGCGTAACTCTTGATACAGATCGAAATGCTTTTAAGTAATTTTTGTTTTGTTTTCGTGATTTTATAAATCATGAAAAACTTGTAAATGTCAAGTACTTGCTTTACATCTAGTGTATCTTCTCATAAGGGCCTGGAATAAATTTCAAATTGGATATCTGTTCCCGGCGAAGTTAAAAGCACTGCAAATAACAAATGAAAGCGCAATTTTCCTCAGGAGTAAACCATCTGTTTCGTCTCATGGCCTAAGTATGCAAAGTGATACCTCAATTGCCTTTAGATAGGATATTGGGAGAGCCTTATACTTTGATTTATTGGTCTGCTATGCAAAATCCTTAAGACATGGTGGACAAATTTTCGGAGTTTTTGTAATTAATATGATGTATTTATATGTGATTTATTCTTAATGCTTAATCGATATTGAAAGAGATTATAGTCAGGGACGGACTTAAGCCATTAGGGGGTCCTTGGCACAGATATTACATTGAGGCCACCACTAGGAGTTATGAGTAAAAATTCTAATCTCTCATAAAACAGACAAATATGCATCTCATTGAAACCTCATTTGCGTCACTGCGGCTACAATGAACAAGTTTTCTCATAGTAGTAGTAGTATTGTTAAAAGTGCTTCGACAGCTTTCGTCATTTCGCACGTGGGCCCCCACCGTGAATCGAACCCGGGACCGCTTTCATTGAAGTCGAACGCGTTGCCCACTTGGCTATCGGGAGCCCCAGTTTTCTCATTTTTGTAAATTACGGTTAATGATTAATAGACCTTTTACATTGTGATGTGACATAGGCAATCTCATATATTCTATAAAAAAAATGCTACGTAGATATTCTCAACAAATATTAAACTAGTTCTTGAAGCGGTAGACCAGAACAACGTTTTTCAGAATTTATTAGCACAGTCTTATTTAGGTGGCCCAGTTTGGTATGAGGAAGATGAGCCTCCTTATAAATCCACTACTGAGTACAGTTTTAAATTTGGTACTAGATTTGTAATTAGCCAGTGGACTGTATATTCGTTTTCTAAACGGTTGTCTTCTGTAGGTTTATGAAGACGAGGCACGTTATTTACGCGAAATCTGATCAGATCTCCGTTCTTAACTCAGTCACCTGGAAAGGAAACATGAATTGAACATGTACGCATGACAAAAGAGTAGCTTTAATTCCTCTGAAGCTGCAGTCGTTTATAACCAATCCAAACCTTTTCAATTCCCTCGAACTGCACGCATTCCAAAATCCGAAAGCAAATTACAGCATCCGAGACAATATCCGTCGCCCCGTTTTATTGAGGAAACTAAACCCATCCCGAAGAAGTCCCATCGATTTTTAAAACTAGGTGATCGCATTCAAATCAACTAACTCGAGACGCTATTCCAGTGATGTGAAATTACTTCCCGATGTCTTCGGCTGTGCGAGGTTGTGTAGGAAGAGGAGATTGCGCAGATCCAGGAGTGGGGGCGGAGTGGGAATAATCCTAGCGCCCGCAGTCTCCTTTGATCGAACGAACGTGACATTAGAGATTTTAAAGGGAGTGCAAGTGTTGCAATTATTCATTGTTAGCCTAGGTTCACAATAAAAAGGACAGGTTTTCGTTTAAAACCAATACATTTTTGTTCGAAACCGACAGGTTTTGCTTTAAAACCAATAGGCTACTGTTTAAAACCAACAAGATTTTCTTTAAAACCACAGACTTTTCTCCAAAACTAGCAGTTTTGTCTTAAAAATCCAACAGGGTTTCCTTTAAACCAACCGATAGGCTTTTAACAAAAACCTGCCTTTTTAAGGAAAATCTTGTTAGTTTTTAACAAAAAACTTGGTTTTGAACAAAAAACCCTATTGCAACGAATAGATTAACGATTAATGACAAGACCTGTATCTAAAATTCCACAAAAGTTAGCGTAGTTTAATCAGTTTCAGCGAGAATGTACGCTATCATCAGAGCTGACAATCGGTGGCGTAAATTCACGCCTAACTTCAGCACAGATTAACCAATTTCGATGTGAATTTACGCCACCATGTGTCAGTTCTGATAAAGGCGCAAATTCACGCCGAAACTTGTTTACGTTTGCTAAAGTTTTTGTCGAATGTACAAGTTTTGCCATTAAATACTTATTTATCATGAAGTTCCACCGAGTATTGCTTGATACTAATCATTTCAGATTGTTTTTTAAATCAACAGGATTTTCCTTAAACAAGCAGGTTTTTGTTTAAGACCAAGAGGATTTTCTTTAAAAACTGACTGGTTTTTGCTTAAGACCAACAAAAATATATACCTATGCAGGTAACCAATAGAATACAGATAGAAACCAATGTGAATTGTACAAACAAGTAATTGGACGTTGGAGTAAACGTGTAGTGTCTATAAATGAAGGTTTCTTCTTCTAAAATCTCTCTAAAACGTTGGAGATTTAACAAAACTCCGTAATCCAATGCTCCACAATATTATTTACAATATTATAGGAACCCTTGAGAATGGAGATATTATTCCTGAAATGCACGTAGGGTAATTCCTGGAAATCAGTATTCCGGAACTTCCCGTTTGTATCTAAAACGCGAGTTCTACTATATATGTCGACATTCGACTTATGGAGTGTTTTTAAACGTCTAACTCATCAACAGCCGTGCTCCCTTTTTCTTTTATTACTCTTACATACGCATACATCCGGTGGTTTGAGTTTTGAAACCTCGCGAAATTTCTATCACCAAAGCTTGACTTCCGACTTTTGAAACTTCTTGCCATCTGTTTTAAGATTGTTCCGAACGAATTAATGATTCGAAGGAGGTAAGAAAAAACGACGATACTGCTTTATGTTTTAGGGAATTTTTAAGGAATATATTGCCAGAAAATAAAAAGGGAATTACCGGCGTAAGTGAATGAGTAAATAAAGTGGAGTGAGATTTTTGTTCACGAGTTCAAGATAAGAGGTTATCGCTTTCTTAAGTCACGTGTGAAGGCTACGGTGATGCTCTCTCATTCCGCGTAACTCAACCGTGAAAGGAACTACTGCGGCTGTAAAGACTTTGCATATACATCACGCGCGCTAATTTACTTTAATTGGTCCCAAAGACCAATTAAACTGGGTTCGAGCCCTGTCATGTCGCTATTTTTCACACTTGTTATTCCTTTGGTATCAGCTGCACTACTTAATCGAGTAAAGAAATAAGACTGAATAAAGTGAGGTGGTTTCAAACGAATTTTCTACGGTATAATTGGTTTGAAAATTAAATCTTAATATGGTCTATTAGATAATATAACGTTGTAAGATATTGTTTCACGGTGAATAAAATTTCGTAGTTTCATGAAGTAAATCCAGAGGTAGCCCAAGATATTGAAAATATTTTTCGAGAAATGTATATATTATATCTTTTACCATTGACAATGTCGTCAAATTTGATTCCCTGCATATACGAGAGTAAGGTGAACATTTCTCGGCCTGACACAGAGATGGCGTACCAATCAGCGAAAATGTATTATCCCTGCCTGGGAGCACACGTCATTAGTTCGTAAGACAAGTTTCAACTTGTTCTCTTAAGTAGTTTGTTTACACGTATTGTTGCAGTAGACGTCTTTCGTTTGTGTGAAGATATCCATCTACGGCCCTCTCAACTTCTTCATGGGAAGCGAAGCGCTTCCCAGAAAAAAATTTCTTCAAGTTTGGGAACAGATGGAAGTCCGAGGGTGCTAAATCAGGAGAATAGGGGGGATGGCCGAGCAAATCGTACCCCAAATCCCGTAGTTTTCCCATCGCCAACGCACCTTTGTGACCAGGTGCGTTGTCTTGGTGAAAGATGATTCTTTTCTTCTTCAAGCCAGGCCTCTTCTCACGAATTTTGGCATCCAGCTGGTCAAGAAGGTTGGAGTAATATTTGCCTGTAATTGTTCTGCCTTTTTCAAGGTAATCAATTAACAGGATCCCTTTCGCATCCCAAAACACACTGGCCATGACCTTTCCGGCAGATGCGATCGACTTCGCTTTCTTTGGCGCTGAACCACCGGCTTCCACCCACTGCTTCGACTGCTGTTTCGTTTCTGGCGTGTAGTGGTGGACCCATGTCTCATCCATGGTGACAAATCGCCGCACAAAATCGGTCGGTGCCCTCTTGAATCGGTCCAAACATTGCTGCGAAAATCGCTTGCGCATTTGCTTTTGATCGGCATTCAGCAAATGCGGCACCCACCTTGCGCAGAGCTTTCGCATCCCCAATTCTTTGTGCAAGATGTTTCGCACCCTTTCTTCCGATATCCCCACGGCCTCAGCTATCTCACTCACCTTCACTCGCCTATCGTCCAACACGATATCGTGCACCTTTTCGATGGTTTCCGGTGTGGTTGCGGTTTTTGGCCGTCCTTCACGTGGGTCATCTTCGAGGGATGTGCGACCACGTTTAAATTCAGATGCCCACTTTTTAACGGTTGATATTGAAGGAGCAGAGTCCCCGTACACTTTTGTCAACTTCGGATGAATTTCCTTAGGAGTTAATCCATCCAAAACGAAGAATTTTATGACCGCATGATATTCAAGTTTATCTATTTTAACGAAAAACACGAAAGACGTCTGCTGCAACAATACGTGTAAACAAAGTACTTGAGAGATCAAGTTGAAGCTTGTCTTACGAACTGACACCTGTGCCTAGGTAGGGATCAGAAATTTTCGCTGATTGGAACGCCATCACTGTGTCAGGCCGAGAAATTTTCACAATTGAAAAATTATAATGTGAAAGCTCCCTGGATAATTGATTTTTGATGGATATATCCCCGCTTAAAAATTCTCCATTCAATTGCTAAAGCATTATATGTAATGGCTTCAGGTATAATCTTAGTGGTATGTAGAACCGAAACAAATAATTGTAGCTAAACTGGAATCTAAGGTTGCAATTAAGGTCAAATTCTTTTATACCACTCAAAGTTAGCAATTATAGAAGAAATTTCGAAAGAAATCGATTCCTTCGACGTTAATCGGGGTCGGGAAAGTCTTGGAGTTCATTCGGAGAGAAAAGAGTTCTTCCCGGAGTTTCAGCGTCAAACTCTTCGTTTCAATACAGTTAATTTTCAAAGAAAATGAAGATGGGTGAGTATAGAGAAACTTCGAACGACTTTGTTGACAAACCCTTTGTAAAGAGGAACTTTCTCTCCTCTCAAACAGTCCGTCGAAATGAAAATTGTTTTGCGTTTTCAAAGCAGTTAACCTATTCAGTTCCGATGGTTCGGATTATTTGAATACACAGTCTTTGTTTCCATAAATCATTCATAATGCGCTTATGAAATACGTGAAATTCAAGTAAAGTACAACAAAGTCTCTCAGAAAATAAGTACATTTGAAGCGATTATTTTTTAAAAGAGTCGATTATATTTAAAAAGCATATTCAAATAACCAAACGGTATTACACAATCACCGAAGTAATTATAATTTCTGAAGAACAACTGTTAAGTTGGCCGATCAAATATTAAAATTGATCACATTGATTTCATTCGCTTTGTAACTTTGAATATATTATTATAACCATTTTCGCTTACGGTGAGGTTAGGCCAAAACGGCCTCTCTTCACCTAACCTCTGGAGATATTAAATTATGATAATATACACTAATAACCAAAAACAATTGACTACAATTAACTTAAATATGAAAGAATAAATCAAAGCAAACCAGCGAACGAAGATACAAATTAATTGGTACAAAAGAATAGGCAGTCTTATTGATGAATAAAAACTACACACATACAACTAGATATAGATACATGTAAAGAGGCAATGATTTGGATTGTGAGAAAAACTCCTCAACTGAAGGTTTATGGAGTGAAACCCACACAAGAAGGGAACGAAAACAATTCGCTAAATCGCTGAGGTAATAGGTGTATGGACACATACATCGCTCGTCGGATAAACAATGGAGCAATTCTAAAAAGGGGGAAAGATAGCAATTGGGTTTACATTGTATCCATTTGCTGAGTAGCATCCGAAAACATGAACACTGGAGCAGAGTTATCAAAAGATTGTCACGCTCATTTCAAAGATATCGATCAATCAGAAAGGGATTTCCAGCGAGATTATGAGTCTGAGAGAAGCAATATCGAGGTTTGAGAGGAAGCTGATTAATAGGATATTGAGAGTAAACAGAAGGAAAGAGGTTCCTGGAGGACATTCTTTCAGCTCGAAGAAGGGATCTGCAAAGAATGAGTTTTGAGAAATCTATTCTAAGAATAGATGAATATTAAAAAGGCTCTGCTGTGGATATCCTCGACAATTGAGTATTTCTAATCTAAGAGAGAAAGAAAATCGAATCTGAAAGAAATTGGTTGGATTCAGATTCGTATCATTCTTGAAGAACGTGTTAATTCTATTTTCTTTCCTTTGATTTGTGAAATATAGTCCGTGAGAGTCGATATGTATAAAAGTTAATTTTAATAACAAATTTTTAGTGGGAACAATAATGTTCCTGTTGATTCGGGGAACGGGGAACATAAAAGTAAGATTGAATATGGTAGTACTATTTGTACAGATGAAACTCTATAATCTCTCAGATTATAATTAATTACTTCTGGCGATATCTGGTATAAACTGTTCATATTTGATAAGATAAAAATAGAATTTGACAACGCCCACAATAATAATATTTG